>CM050175.1:32028237-32234220 GCA_027410445.1 Discoglossus pictus
CCATATAAACAAGTTTGATGAACTATCACCCTTGCAATTAATTCTGAAGTTAAATGTTGAATAAAATGGATATAGAAATAATCTACTCCTATACTGATTGCCACATCCTTTAAATGTATGTTTTTAATAAATCTATTTTCTTTAAAAACAATTTAGTTTACTTATTAGTCATTATTATTTAATAATTGGGATCCAAGATATCTGCTGATGGTGACTGCAGTCATGAAATTAAAAGACATTTGCTTCTGGGGAAGAAAGCTATGGCAAGCCTGGACAAACTAGTAAAAAGCAAAGATATTACATTATCAACAAAGGTCCGCATAGTTAGAACTATGGTGTTCCCATTAGTAACATACAGATGGGAGAGATGGACCATAAAGAAGGCGGAGCGCTGAAAAATTGAAGCCTTTGAATTGTGGTGTTGGAGAAGACTGCTTAGAGTCCCTTGGACTGCAAGAAGATCCAATAAATCAGTACTACAGCAAATAAAGACAAACTGTTCACTGGAAGCTCAGATCACGAGGCTAAAGCTCAAATATTTTGGCCATATCATGAGGAGACAGGATTCCCTAGAGAAGACTTTGATGCTGGGAAAGATTGAAGGCACACAAAGAAGGGGATGACAGAGGCGGAGATGTATAGATGAGGTCATTGAAGCAATTAACATGGGCTTGATAAAGCTTAGTGGGAAAGCGGCTTACCGATGTACATGGCGTACTAAACAACAACAAAATGTAATAGAAACATTATAGCGTCACAGTAAATTTATGTTGGAAGTTAAATATTAGTAAAAATATTGTAAAATGTACTGTAAAATTAATTATATATGTACAGTGCCTTGCAAAAGTATTCACCCCCCTTGGCATTTTTCGTGTTTTGTTGCCTCACAACCTGGAATTAACAAGAATTATTTGAGGATTTGCATCATTTAATTAACATGCCCACAACTTTGAAGATTTTTTTTTATTGTGAAGTAAACAACAAATAGGACAAAATAACAGAAAAAGTCAATGTGCATAACTATTCACCCCCCTAAAGTCAATACTTTGTAGAGCCACCTTTTGCGGCAATCACAGCTCCAAGTTGCTTTGGATAAGTCTCTATGAGCTTGCCACATCTTACCACTGGGATGTTTTCCCATTCCTCCTTGCAAAACTGCTCCAGCTCCTTCAAGTTGGATGGTTTGCGCTTGTGAACAGCAATTTTTAAGTCTGACCACAGATTTTCTATTGGATTGAGGTCTGGGCTTTAACTAGGCCATTCCAACATATTTACATGCTTCCCCTTAAACCACTCAAGTGTTGCTTTAGCAGTGTGTTTGGGGTCATTGTCCTGCTGGAAGGTGAACCTCCGTCCTAGCCTCAAATCGTGCACATAGTGGTACAGGTTTTGTTCAAGAATATCCCTGTATTTAGCACCATCCATCTTTCCCTCAATTCTGACCAGTTTCCCAGTCCCGGCTGATGAAAAACATCCCCACAGCATGATGCTGCCACCACCATGTTTCACTGTGGGGATGGTGTTCTTTTTAGTCTCATCAGACCAGAGCACCTTCCTCCATAAATTTTGGGAGTCTCCCACATGCCTTTTCACAAACTCAAAACGTGCCATTTTGTTTTTTTCTGAAAGTAATGGCTTTCTTCTGGCCACTCTGCCATAAAGCCCAACTCTATGGGGCGTACGGCTTATTGTCGTCCTATGTACAGATACTCCAGTCTCTGCTGTGTAACTCTGCAGCTCCTCCAGGGTTACCTTAGGTCTCTGTGCTGCCTCTCTGATTAATGCCTTCCTTGCAAGGTCCTTGAGTTTTGGTGGGCGGACGTCTCTTGGCAGGTTTGCTGTTGTGCCATGTTCTTTCCATTTGGTTATGAAAGATTTGATGGAGTTCCTGGGGATCATCAAAGATTTGGATATTTTTTTATAACCTAACCCCAACTTGTACTTCTCAACAACATTGTCCCTTACTTGTTTGGAGAGTTCATTGGTCTTAATGGCAGTGTTTGGTTAGTTTTGCCTCTTGCTTAGGTGTTGCAGCCTCTGGGGCCTTTCAAAAAAGGTGTGCATATGTAATGACAGATCATGTGACACTTAGATTGCACACAGGTGGACAACATTTCACTAATTATGTGACTTCTGAAGGTAATTGGTTGCACCAGAGCTTTTTATGGGCTTCATAACAAAGGGGGTGAATACATATGCACATGCCAATTTTCTGTTTTACGTATATATTTTTCTCATTTCACTTCACCTACTTAGACTATTGTGTTCTGATCCCTCACATAAAATTCAGATTAACAAAACATTGAACTTAAGGCTGTAATGTAACAAAATAGGTAAAAAGTCAAGGGGGGTGAATACTTTTACAAGACACTGTATAGTCATTGCTTCATTAGATGGAAGGGCTTGTTACTATACATATTGTGGATAATATTTAATTCTTTGTGTATTGTAAAACTAAGAAAATAGGTATTGTAGTCAAAGAAATAGAGACTATGTGAAGAAACGGTGGTGGGAGTGGGGGGTGCAACATGTAAATTCTCTGCTAAACCTAATCACACCAGACAGTCACTGAAAGGGATTTCTAGTAGGATAAACAGCCCACACATATTGTAGAGCCTTGAGATCACTGCAGACACCATACACAATTCTGTTTATTAATGATCATCATGATTTCGGCACACATTACTCACCCAATCCTGTCCCCACCTGGTCCCCAACAATGTCTTTGATGTAGTCTTTAACCATCAACCAGTCATGAGTGGGGGTACGTGGGGTATCAGTGTGAAGCTGGTTAGCGAGAACATCATCCAAAACTCTGAGGTGAGGAATTAATCTGTGAACTTCAGCTCTGTAGTTATATTCTGGAGACTAATGAGGGAAGAAATATTGAACGTATTAAATAGATGTTTTTTTTTGCAAATAAAAACAACTTTTAAAGCGCAAAATATGAGCATGGTTCCCCAGCCCCTATAGTGACAGCTTTTCACAAAGAACATATTTTTTTTTAAAGGATAGGGAAGATTTCTGGATTTTACTCGGAATATAATATCACTCTGTATCTATTTACTTTTATGTACTTTATTTTATTAAGATGCCCTTAAAAGCTCTGTTTTATCTGCCTAAAATCAAACAAATATTACCTGCTTGGGTCTGCCCTCTGTAATACTGGGTCTCATACTCATACTAACCAATCAGTGACAATTTCTCAGCAACATGCTGTTGAAACTGGTCCCTGATAGGCTAGTATATTGCACTGCACATCCAGCTCTACAGAGTCTGTGTCTGCATACACTGCAGTGGGCAGACTCATACAGGGATTATTTGTTTTATTTTAGGCAGTAAAAACAGAGCTTATAAGCGCATCATAATAAAATAAAGTACATAAAAGTAAATAAATACACAGGGATATTATATACCATACCCCTTTAAGTATATTTTATTTGGTTAGATGCAGACAAGAATTAACAACAATTATTGATAAAGATAATATTATATGCCATGTATGAAATAAGAAGGAACTAAATAAGAAATACCAAGGCTTTTTCACTGCATAGTATTAAACCACATCTTATATACACAGTGACTTACATATTATTATATGTTTTTTACATTTTATTATATGCTGTATAATGAAGGCACTGAAGTAGGTGGGAGTATAGGTGTTGTATGGATAAGAAGCAAATATTTGAATATTTCCTGACTTAAGGCCAAGGGTGACATTTATTAAACACATCCTGTACTGGTAGTTAGGTGAGACCTATTTTAGATCAGAGTCTATGAGAAGGGAATGCACCATCTGTTCTCAAGTCAGGATATAAGTATACCTCCCCTTGAGCACAAGTTTGTTAAAGTTGCACCGAAAATTCATATTTATGATAGGCTTTGTTGAAGATCTCCGTAGTGGTTTGTCTTTGTTAATTTGATTTTGCATTTCCTCTGTGATAAACTCTTCACTTTCTACATTTATCCTTCTTTTTCTATCATCTTGTTCTTTGTATTCCCATTGCTTTTGCTTTCAATGCCCCTCTCCAGCATCATCAAGTAATTTAACCCTGTCACGATCTGCTACTTCAATTGGACTTGATAAGAACCTGGCTCAAACCAATTCAGCAGAATTGTTCGGTTTTACACCTCTGATAGCAGAAGATGGACCAGAACCAAGTAACACACCCCAGGAGCTTGCTTCAACAGACCAGGATATCAGGAACAGAGACACAGAGAGGGGGGGAGACACATGGGGGGAGAGACTCAGAGAGAGAGGGGGAGGAAAGAGACACAGAGGGAGAAAGGGGGGGGAGAGACACAGAGAGGGGGGAGACACAGAGGGAGAAGGGGGGAAGAGACACAGAGGGAGAGGGGGGAGAGACACAGCGGGAGAGGGGTGGAAGAGAGACAGAGGGAGAGGGGGGGAAGAGACACAGAGGGAGAGGGGGGGAAAAAGACACAGGGGAGGCGGAAAGAGACACAGGAGGGAGAGGTGGGGAAGAGACACAGGGGAGGGAGAAAGAGACGTATTGGGAGGGTGAGGGGGGGAAAGAGACGCATTGGGAGGGAAAGGGGGGAAGAGACACGGGGGAGAGAGACACGGGGGAGAGGGGGGAAAGAGACACGGGGGAGAGAGGGGAAAGAGACACGGGGGAGAGGGGCGAAAGGCGCTCATCGCTTGGCCAGTAAAGTAGAGGGGGAGAGGCTCCCATTGTGTGGCAAACAGCATTGCTAGGCTTCACTTTTTATTGCCGGAATTTTTGACGGGCTAGTCGCTAGTTATATTATAACAATGTACATGTAATACATGTAATCAGCATACATTATAAAAAATAATACATAAATGAACAGAACCATGAAACAACATATATGTAACAATACACCCAGAACTATAATACACTAGCAACTTGCCAGGGTTCAAATTTTATTGCCATAATTTTTGACGGGCAAGTTGCAGGTCTAGTCCCTTTGGCTAGCGCACGCTGTGAGCACGCATCACGATCGCGCGCCTGACCGCGCGCGTCATAGCGACATCTAGTGGTTGGAATGGGAACCGAGGGAATGTGACTGCAGGGAGCCGAGGGACTGTGACATGTGATTGGGGACAGGAGGGTGTGTATGAATGGAGGATTGTAGAGTACCTATGGTAGGAGAGTGAGTGTCTGTAACTGGTGCAGTGAATGGATATGGGAGAGTGATGGGAGGGAACAGGAGAAATGGGGGAAGACAGTTATATGACAGTGGAGAGAAGTATGACAGGATGAGAGGAACTAGGGACTATGTCTGGAGAGTGTAGGTGTGTGTGACAGGTGGAAATGGGGGTCTGTATGACAATAACAGTTGGAATAGGGTGACTGCATGACAGGCATGGTGTGACAAGTGGAATGGGGATATGTTGACAGAGACAGTGTGACAGTAGGACAGTGTGACAGTAGGGTGGGGGTTTAGGAGGGGAGCTGGGAGGTGAGGGGGGGTTTGGGTGGCCCTGGGGGGTGTAGGAGATCATAATGGGGGGGGGGGGGGGTTGCTTAGCCCTGGGGGTGGGGGTGTAGGAGATCATAATGGGGCCACCCAAGCCCCCCCCCCCCCCTTATGATCTCCTACAACCACACCCCCTGTGGGCTGTAATCAGGGTCCAGGTGAGAGTGGGTGTGGTTTGGCCTGTGTAAAGGTTTATCTGTGTGCATTTAGTTGTGTTCTGTTGAATCAGTTCTGTAAATCAGTGCAGTGTTTTCTTCCTGTGGGCTGTAATCAGGGTCCAGGTGAGAGTGGGTGTGGCTTGGCCTGTGTAAAGGTTTATCTGTGTGCATTTAGTTGTGTTCTGTTGAATCAGTTCTGTAGGGCATGGCAGTGTTTTCTGTCCTGTGCTCATTTATCATTGTACAGGTGAGTAGGCAGGGTCTATTTTAACAAGGGAAGAGTGAGCTTGGGAGCTTGCAATCATTTCTAGGGTAAGTGTACGTAGTGTGTAGGAGATTGAATAAAAGGAGGGAATTCAAAGAAAAGGTGTATTATAAGAAAAAATAGAAAGCAAACATATATTTTTGTTTCTGTTTTGTTTGGGTTAAGGTGTATAAAAGCAATCTTTATACAAATACACTGATTTGTTTTCTCACTGAATTTTTGTAACTGATAATCATGTGTCAGTCCAGTGGCAACCTCACTCAGTGTACATCCTGCCAAATGTATGCAATACTGGAACAGATGATCCAGGGTCCATACCTCCGTGACAGGTGTGAGCATGTTGCCTCTCTGGAAGCTCAAATTGAAGAACTAGAGAGGAGAATTGCAGCACTTCATGATATTGTCACACTGGAAAGGGAGGTGGTGCTCACGGAGCAGAGTTTAGCTGGGCCTAGCATGGAGGGAGGAGCTGGGGCTAGTGAGGATATCCAGGGAGGTAGCTGGGTTACAGTTAGAAGGGGAATCAGGGGGGAACAGGAGGAGGCAGGCCAATTCTGAGTTGGCAAACACCAACAGATTTGCCAGATTGAGTGAAACTGTTGGGGATGTCCATTCAGGAATGGCAATGCCAGATAGAGCTGTTCCCTTTAACAGCCGGGAGAACAGTTCTACTTGAGGAGTGGGAGGGCAACATAGGCAGAGCAACGGACAGGTTTTGGTGGTGGGGGACTTTATTATTAGGAAGGTAGACAGGGTGATTTGTCACCCAGATCCCAGCAATCGAACAGTTTGATGTCTCCCGGGTGCTTGGGTTCGGCATGTTGTGGATCGGGTGGATAAATTATTGGGAGGGGCTGGTAATGAACCCGAGGTCTTGATACATATTGGTACCAATGACAAAGTGAGTGGAAGATGGAGTGCCCTAAAGAATGATTTTAAAGAACTAGGGAATAAGATTAAAGCAGGGACCTCAAAGGTAGTATTTTCTGAGATACTACCAGTGCCACGTGCTAGCCCAGGGAGACAGAAGGAGCTTAGGGGGTTAATGTGTGGCTAAAAAAAGTGGTGCAGTGCAGAGGGTTTTGGGTTTTTAGAGCACTTCTCACTTGGGTACAATCTCTACAGTAGGGATGGATTGCACCTTAATGATGAGGGAGCTTTTGTACTATGGGATAGGATGGTAGAACGGCTGGGGGAGTTTTTAAACTTGTAGGTGGGGGGGGGGGAGACTATATAGAAGTATAGGGGTAAAAAGGGTAGAGAGGGAAAGGGATGAATTAGTTACCTATGGGGGAGGAGAAGGGGGAGGGTTACAATTGACAGTAGGGAGGTATTAATAGGGGCCTCAAATACAGTGGCAAGCACTTCACAACGGCAGAGCCATAGCAACATAAAGTGTATGCTTGCTAATGCAAGAAGTTTGCCTGGGAAAATGGGCGAGCTAGAATTATTAGCAGTACAAGAATAATGGGGCTTAATATGCATTACTGAAACATGGTGGGATGAATCTCATGACTGGACTGATAACCTGGATGGTTATAACCTATTTAGGAAAGATAGGGGAAATGGTAAAAGAGGAGGAGGAATCTGTCTGTAGTTTAAGCCTGAATTTAAGCCTATAGTCAGAAAAGATATTTATGCTGGATCTAACTGCATCATTGAATCTTTGTGGGTTGAGCTAAATAGTTGAGGAGCTAATTCTAAACGCATATTGGTGGTAGTATGCTATAAACCCCAAATATAATTGAAAGTGAGGAAATACAATTATTGTTACAGATTGGAAATGCAGCTAAGCACAGGCAAGTTCTAATAATGGGAGACTTTAATTACCCTGAAATAATCTAGATAAATGAGACCAGCAGCTCAGCTAAGGGGAGCGGGTTCTTGAGTACACTCAGGGATCATTATCTGGCCCAGTCATCACAAGTAATATTGATATAATATCAAATGTTAAAATAGGGGAACCTTGGGGAACAGTGATCACAACACAGTCTCATTTGAGATTGAATACAAAAAACAGAGTTGTAAGGGGCCAACAAAAACTCTAAATTTTAAACGGCTAACTTTAATGGGCTAAGGGCAGCAATACTACATATAGACTGGGACAATGAAATTACAGGGGAAAATACTGAAAATAAATGGACAACATTCAAATCCTTACTAAATAAACATACTCATCGGCATATACCATGTAAAAATAAAATCAATAGGAGTAAATCACATCCCGTGTGTCTTAACAATGACTTAAAGATCATAATAAGGAAAAAGAAACATGCATTTAAATTATACAAGAAGGAGTGAACAGAGGCAGCTTTATGTGCCTATGAGGAAATCAACAAGGCTTGCAAAAGGGCTATTAGACTGGCTAAAATAGAAAATGAGAAGTCAGTTGCAAAGGAAAGTAAGACTAAGCCTAAAATATTTTTTAAATATATTAATGGGAAGAAGGCAAGGAAGGAAGCTATAGGAACATTACAATGTGACATAGGCCATCTGATAATTAGTGACCAGGAAAAGGCAGATGAGCTAAATAGGTTATTTTCGTCGGTATACACAAGGGAGGTACCAGTGGTTGGGACACCGCAACAAAATGGGTCTACACTACCATCACTAAATAATTGGGTAACGCAGGAAGAAATCCAAAAGATTGGAAAAAAATAATTGTTAATAAAGCCCCAGGTCCTGATGGAATACATGCAAGGGTGCTGAGGGAGCTGGGTTCTGTAATAGCCAAACCATTATATCTAATCTTTCAAGACTCACTCACCACAGGGTCTCCACCAGATGACTGGAGAAAAGCAGAGGTGATACCTATATTTAATAAGGGAGCAAGAGCAAATCCGGGGAATTATAGACCAGTGAGCCTCACATCGTTAGTTGGGAAGCTTTTAGAAGGGTTAATAAGGGACAGAATACAAGAATATGTCTATTTGAACAAGATCATAGGTAGCAGTCAAAACAGATTTATGAAGGATAGGTCATGTCAGACCAATCTAATTAGTTTCTATGAGGAGGTTAGTAGGAACTTGGATCAGGGCAACTCAGTGGATGTAGTATTTTTGAATTTTGCAAAGGATTTTGATACAGTGCCTCATGGGAGACTTTTGAGCAAACTAAGGTATACAGGAATTGCAGTAAATATCTGCTCATGGATCGAGAGCTGGCTAAAAGACAAGACGCAAAGGGTTGTTGTAAATGGAACATACTCCGATTGGACTAATGTGGTAAGTGGAATTCCTCAAGGTTCAGTATTAGGTTCTCTCCTTTTTAACATATTTATTAATGATGTAGAAGTAGGACTCGAAAGTAGTGTCTCCATTTTTGCTGATGACACTAAGTTGTGCAAGGTAATTAAATCAGATAATGATGTACTTTCCCTACAAAGGGATTTGCAAAAATTAGAGAAATGGGCCGCTAAATAGCAGATGATTGGCAGATGATTTAATACAAATAAATGTAAGGGTATGCATTTGGGAAGGAAAAAAAGACATGCAAATTATAATCTTAATGGAGCAAATCTAGGGGTATGAGAGAAAGGGATTTGGGATTTGGGAGTACTAGTGGACAACCACCTAGGTAGCAGTGCTCAAGGTCAAGCAGCAGCTGCAAAGGCAAGTAAAATATTAGCATGTATTAAGAAGGGTATAGACGCAAGGATAGCAAATATAATTCTACCACTATACAGATCCCTAGTACGCCCTCATTTGGAATATGGAGTACAATTTTGGGCACCACTTCATAAAAAGGACATTTTAGAGCTGGAAAAAGTACAGAGAAGGGCAACAAAACTAATAACAGGAATGGAGGTGCTAAGTTATGAAGAAAGACTAACCAAATTAAACTTATTTTCGCTAGAAAAAAGGCATCTACGAGGGCATATGATTACCTTATTTAAATACATCCAGGGTCAATATAAGGATTTGTCAAGTGAACTTTTTGTAGCAGGAGATTTTCAACTGACAAGAGGGCATCGCTTGAGGTTAGAGGAAAAAAGATTTCACCTTAAATAAAGAAAATGGTTCTTCACAGTCAGGGTGGTTAAACTGTGGAATTCTCTACCAAAGGAGGTGGTGACAGCGAATTCTATAGATAACTTCAAAAAATGGGTTAGATATATTTTTGAATAAAGAGGGCATTCAATGTTATCCTAGTTAACTAGTGAAGGAATATTGATCCAGGGAGAAATTTGATCGCCAGTTTCTGGGGTCAGGAAGGAATTTTGCTTTTTTTTTTCCACTTATGAGGCAATAGGCAAAGTTTCAACGGGTTTCTATTTTTCTGTTTGCCTTTCTCTGGATCAATTAACAATTAATAACAAATAGTCCACATATTAAAAAGATCAAAAAAGATCTAAAAAGGTTGAACTTGATGGACTAACAGTCTTTTTTCAACCTCAAATACTATAATATACTATTAAACCCTCCTGACCCCACTCACATGTCACAGTCCCTCTGCTCCCTGCAGTCACGCTCCATCGGTGCCCATTCCGACTACTAGATGGCGCTGTGACATGCGTGGTACGCGGTGGACGCTCAGTGCGCTAGCCAAAGGGACTAGATCCGCAACTTGCCCGTCAAAAATTATAGCAATAAAATTTGAACCCTGGTAATGATGTTTGCCACACAATGCAAGACTCTCCCCCCTCTAACTTGTGGGCCTCGCAATGAGCGCCTTCGGCACACATCGCGGGCCTCGCAATGAACAGCTTTGGCGCTCATTGTAAGCCTCTCCCCACTCTCTGACCCCTGTGTCTGTTTCCCCCCTCTCCCTTCCATGAGTCGGTTTCCCTCACTGTCTCAATGCCCCATCTCCCTTATGATTTTTTTCCCAACATATCCAGCAGAATTGTGCGGTCCTTGTACACCTGATGGACCAGAACCAAGTAACACACCCCAGGAGCTTAATTATACCATCTTACTGCACGTGGATTGTGCAGAAGATTTAAGGAACACCAGTGTCCTATTTTTACAATATGTTCTTGTGCAATGTATTTGATAATAGCGATCCGGCTTGTTTAAGAAACTCACCATTGACTTAAATGATTGTAAAACTCTTATTGTGTGGATAATGATAGAGTAAGATGTATTTTTTGTTACAATTCACTTATAGGTTTCTAAGACACCACAACCTGTGACTGCGTGATGGCCTCAGCTATGACCTTCCAAGATTTGTCATGGGGGAGGGATCTGGGTGTGTGGACATGAGATCACCAGAAGAGATGATCTCACACGAGGTGAAATCAGATCAGTCCAGAGAGCCAGCTGCAGACTAAATGATGGGTAACCTTGTTAGATGCTCTGTCTGGGGACAGCCTGAGCCCAGCACAACAGGGATAGACGCCATACTTAGACAGGACTTCCAAAGAACTGAACAGCCACCCTACCTCCATATAAGAATGCCTGCTTAACCCCTTCACTACAAGTAAATATTACAAAGCTGTGTGCTACTGGCCCCTCTAGCAGCAATTGAGAAAAAGCCACTCCCTTTGTTGCCAAATGTTATGATGCAAAACTTTATCTATATATAGAACATATTTTTAGCCCCACTGAGCCCATCAACTTCTAGACATGCCTTGATCCTTCTACATTACACTAGAAAATGCTAAGTTCACTTTGTTGTGGAAGTTTATTATCAGTTTGAGACCCAAAAAAATCCTCCATATTCTTTGGTTAAGATTAATTAATTTACACTAATGCAAAATAGTCATTGGTGCCTTATGGGGATAAACGAATTCCTCCAAGAAGGAAGTTGCATCAATAAAGTAATGGTTTTATGTTACATATGTATTTACATAATATAAATCTTTCTTCAGAGATCATCATACTGACTATAATTAAGGGAACACTGAACACATTTTTTGCATGGAACATATTCAAGGGACAGTGAAAGCATTTTTTTCTTTGTTGCTTTTGAAAGAGGGTGTGTGATAATGTACCAGTGTATTTTTTTTTTTAATTAAGGTTGCTCTTTAAGCAGAATAATCAGATTTAAATGTGTAACTGCTCCGGGGGTCTTGTCCCTGTCAGCCAATCAGCAGTCATATAGATGTATGAGTCATACTTGTCTGCTAATGAAATCTATAGACGTGGGCTAGTATGCTCACTGGTTTACAGGGGCAAGCCTCCTTGAGAATTTAAACAATGTAATCAGTTTGTGGCACTCAGAGAATGCAAAAATAAACACAATGTGACAATTACAAATACCCTCTTTCAGGTGCAATAATAAAGTAAAAATGAAATAAAGCAAAATATTCCATGTGCTGTTCAATTCATTGGCATGTGTTTGTATATATTACACAATTTTTGTGTAATATAAATAAGGAAAACAAACAATCTCTTTACCTGGAATTCTTTGTTGGCCCAATGATGGTCATTTTGCATGGAACAATGTATCTTTGTCAGTGATTGATGTCTGAACCTGACAAGTTATTAAAGACTTACCTCTGTTGCTTCTGGATTTGGTTTGATGCAGATGGCGTTTCCTTCAAGGCTAAGAGTGGTCAACTTGCTGCACAGTGCCAAGTATTGAAGCTCATTTATATTGTCCAGATTATTCCCTTCTAGGTCCAGTATCTCCAGATTTTCCAGCATGCTCACCTGGCTGAGGTCATTCAGATCATTGTAAGCCAGGTACAACTCCTACAGGAGGAGGAGAAGACAAGTCAATACCGAGGTGTTGGTCAGCCAGTCCAACGGAAGAAATGATCATTATTAAGCAGTGAAACAACTCCAGTAGTTTGGGGATGCCAACCAGAACAATATCTTAAATATCAATCAGGGCTTCTAGAACTGAAAACAAGCAAGCAGCTCTCCTTAGCCAAAACACTTAGGAACGTGTGGACATTTCCAATTCATAAGTATTGCTTTATCACTTTACTTCACCTCATTTGTAATTCAGAGGGCACTGACAATAATACCTAGGGAAGAGGTAACACATTGAGTGAAGGTGGCAAATGTAATTGCCATTGGAACTGCACAGATTCTTAAATGTGGGGTATTTTATGGACAACCATTCTCAGTGAAATTATTAAAATGGCACCAAATGTGGTGACAGGAAAATGTTGGCGTACCGTGCTGCACGCAATATTCAACCTATACAGACATTGAAATTTCACGGTGTCACAAGAACATAATCTCCATTGGCTCTGTAGCTCTTAATGAAGGTGTAGTTGAGAAAAAAATATATAAACATATACAGCCTTATTAAATTGCGATTCAGCAAATTTAAAAGGGCTCTATTTAAGTACATAGCATATTTTATTACAGAAGTTTTTAGTTAGTGAACTTCGATCCAAAAGCAAGGTCTTCACTAACTAAAAACTTCTGTAAAAAATATGCTATGTACTTAAATAGAGCCCTTTCAAATTTGCTGAATCGCAATTTAATAAGGCTGATACTGTCTTACGCAAGACACAACAAAAATCCTAATACACTCTCTCATCATCTCTCGACTACTGCAACTCGCTTCTTACTGGCCTACCCACCACCCGACTATCTCCACTTCAATCTATTATGAACGCCTCTGCTAGACTTATCTGCCGTACACAACGTTCAGTGTCGGCATCACCCCTCTGTCAATCTCTCCACTGGCTTCCCTCTCCAGAATAAAACTTAAAATCATGACCATAACTTTCAAAGCCCTTAACAATAGCGCACCCCCATACATATCTGGTCTCATCTCCAAATACTCCCCCACCCGCCCTCTTCTTTCTGCTAATGACCTTCTTCTTTCTACAACTCTTGTCACCTCCTTTCACTGCCGCCTCCAGGACTTTTCTCGTGCTGCCCCTATTCTCTGGAACTCCTTGCCTCGCTCCATAAGATTATCCTCCTGCCTCAAACATTCAAAACCTCTCTAAAAACGCATCTGTTTAAAGAAGCATATTACCTTCCACCCTAACACGCTCATCACCTCTCTCCCCCTGCTTTACCACTCACAATACCTTTAGGTTGTAAGTCTGCGAGTTTGAAGCCTGCAATGTGCTTTTGGGAAAGCACCATTGACACTGGATTTGAGGCTCAAAGACACAGCACTCCTTGCTATGTTTAATGTGTATTTATCTTTGTCTTGAACTTATCTTATGTACAGCGCTACGGAATATGTCGGCGCCTTATAAATAAACGATAATAATAATAGTATACAATATGTTTGCATGTGAAAAATGTACTAGTAGATAATCTTAGTATGATTGCTGATAAAATATATCCAATGACAGTATGGTCTGGACACTTATTTGTACTGGTCAGACCAGACGGCTCTTTCAATTGCTTACTTTTAAGGAACATAAGGAGGAAATACCGTCAAGGTCTGAAAGGCCACACCGGGCCATCCACAGCACCTGCACGTGTGACAGTGATGTACCAAGATCTCTGGAAGAAAAAACAAATAAAGCATTGGAAACCCTCCACATGACCAACTCACAATTAACATCTTTTCAAAGTAATATCAGAAATAATGTATTTAGATGTAGAACAGCAGATTTCAAGACAGTTATATGGTGGCTGTATATTCCATGACATAAATCAGGATACACAAATAATTTTTTTAATGAGACCTACTTCTGACAAACAAAGCAAAAATGTGTCAAGCTGGCAAGATATAGTTAAAGAAAAAAGAGATTAATATTCTTAAACTTTATTTGTAACGCTCCAAAGATTCTTTAGCGCTATATAGGGGTTTAGTATAAGGCAAAAACTATTTTAACACATTGCAACAGAACGGAGGGCCCTTGTCTTGAAGCTTACTTCAAAAGTACATAGTGCTTGTTTCCAAAGCACCTTACAAGATTGAAAACTTACAAACGTTTACCATAATGCGTAAACTAAAAAAATACATTCTTATAGTAGAGTGCAAAACCTCCCAAAAAACGTGCAAGCTGTTTCACCACATAAGCAACAGTTTTTTGAGAAATCAGAACTCATTACGAGCCTCTGGGTTGGTGTATTTGTTGTTATCATAGGCGCTTTTGCTCTTATTGTAAGGTCCGCAGTGATCTCCTTTTGGCGCTTATTGCAAGGCTCTCCCCTGGTGTAGTTTGTGTCCTATGAGCACCGTTGGTGCTCCTTGTGGGTGGCGCGGTGAAGGTGTTTGTGGTTGTTTGCGATAGTGTGGTGTTAATTTGATTTTGTTTTGTGTATTTTTTTTTTTTATGCAAATGAATTAATTAATGAAATCATAAATTAATATACTTTACCTGTTTGTAATTAATATATGCAGCAAGGAATGTGCTGAAGAGCTGACAATCTGTTTTGATGTTCCTGCAGCATACAATGTAGGTCTCCACTGTTGTTGAGCTGAGGTGTAAGTGTCAGAAATGTGTGCAGTGTGTAGTGTAAATAGGCTGCGTGCGCGAGGGGAAGCCGTTAGTGTAGCTGTGTACTACCGCATTCTGGAAGTTAGTGTTGTAAAATGGCTGCGATTGTGTATGTGGTACGCGGGTTTGTATGATGAAGCGTCCTTGCTAATGGTGTATGTTGTACGTCATACGTTTTTTTTGAAAAGCCGTATTTGCTTTGTGGTATTTTGCGTCTTTAGGGGTCGTGAAGCCTCGTTTTCGTTTTTTTCGTCTGCCATTTTTTCTCTTGCTTATTTGCTAAATGTTACTGAAATTGAGGTTTAAGCTGTGTTGCAGAGGTCCTAGGTGTCCCCCCTTGCTGTGGGTAAGGTTTTTATTTTATTTTAGTCTGTATTTTTGTGTTTTTTAATGCTTGCCGCTGTGCGCGGATTGTCCGTTAAGGTTGTATTTTTGCGAGTCCGTAATGTTTTTTTTCTAAGTCCCGCGGGTCGTATTTCTTTTTGTGTAAGTCCAAGTTTTTTTGTGTAAGTCCGTAGTTAGTCATTGCGTGTTTATTGTTTTTTGTCAAAGTCCCGCTTGTGTGAACGTTTGTAACCGGTTGTGAGGCGCCGTAGAGTCTCCACCTCCGCTTCGCGAGGGTCCGCATTTGCGGCCCGAAAGTCGTACAGGGTCGCAGTGATGAGCGCCTTTGGCGCTCGTTGCCTGGCCGCAACTGCAGCCCGCAGTTTCTCTGTTGCGTTACCAACGGATTTTGGCAAGCCCGGCTGCTGAAAACTATATATATGATTTATATATACCGGTGTATATATATATATATATTTTTTTTTTTTCTTTGTACAGCGGCCCTTTAAACCATGTAATTAAATGCATGCTAGATATGTTTGATTTCAGTGTACATGTAGCGGATATGACATAAATAGAGTAAAGTGGGAATCTACTCACTAGTGATGGGGAAAATGGCATGCCTATGCTTTTCAACCAACTCTATTCAACTGATGTGTGAAGAATAAAATAGACTCAGAAGATTAACAAACAAATTGGCCAGCTCTAATCTCACTTATGAGAAATTGCTCACCTTAGTAATATAGACCATTTTATCACACCTGGCAATGAATGGGTTAACAAGCATGGGCTGCTGGCCAATATTCTAAAAGCTTTTTTTGCTTTGTGTACTGGGAAGGTTTGGAGCGCGAGACACATTTTCTTATGCAGGAGTTTGTTAATCATATCAATAAATTAGGAGACCAACAACTCTCTGTAGGTGACATTGACTGAAATAAATATTTATGTTGTGATTCAAGCAATATGTCCCATATCCAGTTGATGAATGGTGTTTATATATACAGCATATGGAATACTAAATAGTTGTAGTGGATTTGATCACATTCTCTGTTTTGCAGGGCCGGAGGGACATATGCTTATGGCAACTAGGCTCAGGCAAGCACCTTGGACCTGCAATGCTATGCAACAGGGTATTGTGTCTATGTACAGTGAAATCTTTATATTGAAATGATATGTTAAACATGTGTGGGTGTCATTCAGTCATGTCCGACTCTCTGTGACCTCATGGACAGCAAAATACCATGCTGATCCACTGTATTCATGGAAGAGATACTGGACTGGGTTACCAGTTCCTTCTCCGGTGGCCCACAGTATACAGCTCCTGGTATTCCTAAGTGGTCTCCCATCACAGTACTAACCAGGCTCAACCTTGCATGGCTTCCCTGATTGGAATCAAACCCAGGTTGCACTAAATCCTAACCACTGGACCACCAGGGAATCCTAAATAATATAGCATGTCTATAAGCATGGCTATGGACATGTAGAACAAGAGTGGTAGTACAGACATGAATGGGCTGAGGGCAGCATTAAATTGTCTTTGTTGGGCAACTGGTTGATCCATAATTGTTAATTACAGCCGACTTGCTCTTTGGATACTCCAGCTGACTGTCAGAGAGGAGGGGGATGTGAATGTAAAAATTGGTTGCCGATAGTGGATGGAGGCTCACAACAGTTATTATCCCAGGCTCCCATTTTTAAATAGTGAACAAAAGTTAAAGGTACCTTTCTAGGATGCACTTAAGAAAAAACTTACAACATTTACACTTTAACTTTAACAATAGTGATATATATGGGGTTAAAAAATATATATATTATAGTGAAGTATAGGGGTGAGGGGGATTGTTTGCTCTCTGACCCAGACATTGATTCAAAATCCAATACACTGTAAAACTGGCCTGAATTAGTACCATTCTGTGGAATGCACAACTGGATAAGCAAACACAGCTAATATATAAACCAAAGCCTATCAATCAAACCAGTCGTGCATCCTGTATCACAACAGCGACTGAATTCAGTAATCACAATGAAAGCGAACAAATAAATAGGAAATATTATGCTTTTTTTGTCTGGTGGGCAATATTCAGATTTATCTGATTAATTAGATATGTCTACATTCCTGTGATAAACAGATTTCAGTTGTGTTTAGCCTAATTCCTCACAAATACTGGTTGTGCTACTGACATCTTTATGGTTTTGTAATAACAGTAAATGGTACTTCTCTATGCTAAAATTACATTTTACTGAGACCAGTCTTTGTGCTCTAAATAAGCCTGTACTGCTGGGAAGGTTTATTGGTGTTTTATAAATAAGATTATATCATAGATGCACTAGCCAATGACTGAGTCTCAGGAGTGTTTAACTAAAACACAGCTTGTCATTAGCTAGTACATCTAGTTCTACAAATACAATGTATATATGAGCTAGAGGGGATGGACCTTTTCGGGGACTGTTAGAAAAGTTTCAAAGAGTAAAAACAGAGGTTTTAAGCACTTGTTAATAAAGTGATGTTAAAATATGCAAATAAACACTTGTATTTGTACTTGTAATGTAGTTTATCTTAATATTAAAACCTGTTAATCTACAATATCCCTTTAAGTTTTACTATGACTTCCAATACTGATATGACATATATAGTTGTGAGCATTCCAGGTTGTTGCTAACGCTTGAGAGCTCGCAAAGTGATGGCCGCAGTTGCAGGCAATGTGCGCCAAAGGCACTCATTGCGCTGGTGGAGATGAGCGCCATAGGCGCTCATCCCTACGACCCCGCACGACTGAAAAAAATAGCGTAAAAAAATGACGGACCGTAACACTTTGCAAAAATCAGGACCCCCCAAAAATACAAATTTAATGTCCAAACCACGCAAATCGAAAAAAAAAACCACACACAGCACAGGGGGAAAGCCAGGACGTCTGGGAGTGAGGTTGCATGCAAATTTAGGCCGAATTTGGCGAGTTTTGGGACTCCAAAATCGCCTAAACAAGAAGAAAAATGGCGGCCGAAAAAAATGAAAACAAGGCTACACGACCCTAACCACGCAAAACACCGCCAGGCATGTACGACTTTTACCCAGGAATGTACGAGGTACAAAATACACTATTAGGAAGGACGGAAAATGCTCACAAGCCTCTTAACACATAGACAATCGAAACTAATAATATTACGATTCTAAAATGGCACTTTACCCGACTAAACAAACAGTTTGGCCTCGCGCACGCAGCCTATTTATACTGCACACTTGGCACATTGCTGACACTTTCTCTTTGGGTCAGCAACAGCTCTTCAGGATATTGATTGCTGGATATATTAATTAGAAATAGCAGAAGGCGCTCAGCGTGGGCTCACAATGAGCGCCGAAGGTCCTCAGAGGAGCAAAGGTACACAAGGGGAGAGGCTTGCAATGAGCGCTGAAGGTACTCAGAAGAGCAAAAGCCTTACATTCTGTGGCAAACAACATTGCCATGGTTTCAAATTTTATTGCCGTCATTTTTTGACAGGCAAGTTGCTAGTAAGACAATAATCCACTAGGATGCCATATTGTTACCTGTACAAGCCTACATGATGATTGTCTTTACTGTCACCAAGTAATTGACATATTCCCAGAAGGGTGCCAGTAATAACCTAAGTTTATCTATTTAATAAGTTTAACCAAACTAAACTGTTTTGTAACCACTTTTATTTACCTGCATGAACGTTACTTCATTATTACCAGGTAGATCACATTTTGGAGTGCTGATTTACTTACCTTACTGATAGTATAAGACTGTTGTTCAGTTTCAGCTGTCTTAAATTGGGCATGTAAATACCTGAGAAAAAATATACAAGAATTACGTCTTTATAGCAATAGCTTAGTTTGTAGATTGTAGATCCTGCAAATGTTAAACTGTGATTACTCTGCAGATCTCCTATGACTTTGCCAAACATCAGCTGAGCTTCTGTACATCTGATCTCACAAGTTCAAATAATACATCTAAATAGTACAATATACTATGTTTGAGTTTTCCATCAAAGCAGAACACTTTTAGGATTTTGTTTTCATTATCCTTTACTTCCCATCCACTCCTCTCTTTTCTCCGTTCCTCTCTCGTTCTTGTTCATTGGCTTCCCTCTTTCCCTCCTCCTCTATTTTCAATGCTTCGATTCCTTAACCTTTCACTGCCCTATTTCTTCTCCTTTATCACCCTCACTCCATCTTTTATCTCAGTCCTATGTTTTCATCAGCTTTTCCTTTCATTTCCCTCTCCTCAATTTTCTCACCTCCCTAATTTTTCTACTATATACTTCTTAATAAATTCTAATCTCCTACTCTGTCTTATAACTCACTGTCATTGCATTTTCTCCCATCTTATCTATTATTTGCTGTTCCCTTCACACTCTTTGCCCTTCCAGAAGTTCCTCCTCCCATAGTTCCTCAATATTCTCTCGCCAGCCAGCCAATTTCTTCCCTCTAGAACCCGCTCAATGAAGTCCTTTCATCTACACTATCATTTCATCCAGTTTTAATCCATCCACTTATCTTCTTCTATCCATTTTATTGCTCCCTTTTTTTCTCCCCACACTTACCAAAATTTCCCAGGCTGTTTTCCCTTGTGTCCACGCACATCTGGAGAGCCTTAACTGTAGTCAGGTCATCCACTCCAGTAAGAGCTTGCTGCAAGGAATATACAAGAAAACACAATGATTATTGATATGTAATATATCAAAAAGTCAGTCATGTGTATGACCAATGAGACCTAGACCAAGGAGACCTAATGTACGTCCTGCATAAGACCAATGTCCTTATGGCAGTGGCAGGCTTAAACGTTAGTAAGTTTACCAGTTTAGCAGGTGACAGGTATTCATCCACAAGACCTCCATCTTCTTCTTTGTTGAGTGGACTGGGATTTAATAGTCCCTGCCACTCACAATCAGTCACACGGACACTGGCTGTGCCAGGACGTGAATCTTTTGTCCGATCCATGTTGGACATAGCTGAAAACACAGAGCAAAATAGGAGCTCAGATCTATATTTTTTTAACAATATATGTACTAACAGTGGGGCAATACAAAATGCCGAGGCAACACTACCATATCCTATATTAAATTAGACTCTTTTAAAGAACTAAACTTGAAAATAGGCAAACTGTTTTAGAAAGCACAAAAACTAATTGCTATTTAAATGTAATATCTTTTGTATGCAATTATGTAGTGGAATCTAACATGTTGGTTCCTGCTGATCTGTTGCTATAGGTGGAAATAAACTTTGAATGCAGATGAATATTCTTTCTTCCACAATGCAAAAGTGGCAGCTGAAAATATCAGAATTTTTACTATAATTCATGGAAAGTTAATTAGCTGGCAATGACACAGCCTTCCAAAAATGCAGCTGAATGAATCAACTCGGTATAAGAAATGGAATAACACAATACATAGTAATTGCATATATATGTGAAATATTTAAAGGCTGTATTTATTCTTCTATTTTGCTTTATAAAATATTTTGGCTATGATAAAGTGCAGTTATCCAAAGAACAGCAAAAAATGGACTACAGTGGTCCTTTAACTTATTGATAATATAGATAAGTATATTATTCATCACATATTGTAATTGTCAAACTACGAGATGTTGTCACGCTTTGCATGATGCGTACGACTTAGGCGATGAGTGCCGAAGGCAATGAAACACGCAGAACTTAGCTAGTGGCGCTCCTGTGAGCCTTGCAAAGCGAGGCGAGCCGTTCACGCATTGAAACACGCAGGACTTAGCCTCCAAACACTTAGGAAACGCGGGATCGCCTGAGGCTGCAAGCAGTTGACAAACGCGGGACTTAGAAAAAAATAAAATACGAGACGCATGACTTACAAAACAAAAAATACGAGACAGGTACAATACGAAGTTAACGGGCGAATCGCGCAAAGCAAAAATCACAACAACAAATAAAATACAACAAAAACATCACACACAACACGGGGGAATAGCCAGGACGTCTGGGAGTGAGGCGGAACGCAAATTTAAGTGAATTTTGCAGAGTTTCGACACTCGTAAATCGACAAGTTGACAAAGAAAAATGGCTGCCAAACAAAATGAAAACAATAAAAAGAGATTGTTGGTTGTGGTAAACTATATTAATTTATTATTCAATTAATTCATTAATTAGTATTTAAAAAAATATAAAGAGGAGCCAAAGGACAAGCGAGGACAGACTCGTAATGAGTACCGAGGCACTGAGCGCGAGGCTCGCAATTAGAGATGGAGGTCCTTAGAGTATAAAAAGCTTAACATTGTGTACAAAAAAGCATTGTCATAGCTTCAGATTTTATTGACCGCCATTTTTATAGGGGCAAGACGCTAGTGGATATATAAAAAGCATTCCTGAGGGTTCAGAGCTAGGGAATGGCATGTATTATGAACACAGCTGAAATTATATTTATTTTACTAAAGTATATATTTAACATGCATTTAAACTTCACATGTATTTATTTTTAAAGTAAATAGACATATTAAATATGTACTTCTCTTTCCATCCATTGCTTTAACCAATTTGAAATAGTTTATGGATAGGAACTGACGTCCATTTCTTTCACATATTACATGTGTATCTCTAATTTTTCATTGATTCTCTCTTCTCTTCAGCTCTCTGTCTCCCCGTCCACATCCAACCCCACATCTCCAACTCTTCTCTCAAGTTTATCTCTCCCTATCCCCCTTGCCTCTCCCCCTCTGGTTTCTTTTTTCCTCTCCAATTATCACTCTGACCCGTTCACATTTTATCTTAGTTTCCCCCTCTCTCTTAGTTCTACCTTCCTTATTATATTCAAGTTTTCTCTGGTGCCCTGTCTAGCCCCCTCTCCAACTAAACTTCTGTCACTTACCCTTCTTTCTTTTCATATGACCTCCCTGTCCTCCTCTGATCTCTCAATTATTCCATTCTCTCTGATTTTCTTTTTTTTGAGTATTTCAGTCATTTCTGATTCTCTGCGAGCTTGTGGACCATAACACACCAGGCATATCTTTATGCCCATGATCATGCTGATCCGCTTGTTTTTCATGGAGTGAGTTGCCAGTTCCTTCTCCAGTGGGCCACAGCATACAGCTCCTGGTATACCTAGGTGGTCTCCCATCCAAGTACTGACCAGGCCCAAATCTGCATGGCTTCAGGGTGATGTGACCCCTTGTTTCCCTGACTGGAATCAAACCCAGGTAACAGCAGTGAAGGCACTGAAGCCTAACCACTGGATCACCAGGGAACCCATCTGATCTCATAGTACATACTTAAGACCATATATTTTATTAATTGTGTTAAAATGTAAGTTGTTTTATTATGGTCAAAATAGCATGAAGGGAATAGTGTTTCATCAAGGAAAATGAAAAAAAAAAAGTGTTGGGCCGTACCCAGCAATATTCCATGGCATCAATTTTCAACCTTTTTAACTTACCGTATTTATCAGCGTATAACACGCACTTTTTCTCCCTGAAAATAGGGGGCAAATGATAGGTGCGTGTTATACGCCGATATTCCCTCCCCCCTCCTCATCCTTAACCTCCCTCCACATTCTAAACCCCCCTCCATATTCTAAGCCCCCCCCTCAACCTAAACCCCCCTAAATACCTCCCCCTCCTTGACCCGGAGCGCATGTGACGTGAGGATGAGGAGGGGGGTTGAGGATGAGGAGGGAGGTTGAGGAGGGGGGTTGAGGATGAGGAGGGGGGTTGAGGTTGAGGAAGGGGGTTGTGGAAAGAGGATGAGGATGGAGGGGTGGAGGAGGGGGTTTGAGGAGGGGGTTGAGGATGGGGGGGTTGAGGAGGGAGGATGAGGAGGGAGGTTGAGGAGGAGGTTGAGGATGAGGAGGGAGGTTGAGGAGGGAGGTTGAGGATGGGGAGGGAGGTTGAGGATGAGGAGGTGGGGTTGAGGATGAGGAGGGAGGTTGAGGATGAGGAGGGGGGTTGAGGATGAGGAGGGGGGTTGAGGATGAGGAGGGAGGTTGAGGATGAGGAGGGAGGTTGAGGAGGGGGGTTGAGGAGTGGGTTGAGGATAGGGGGGTTGAGGAAGGAGGATGAGGATGGGGGGGTGGACGAGGGGGTTTGAATAGGGGGTTGAGGATGGGGGGGTTGAGGAGGGAGGATGAGGAGGGAGGTTGAGGATTTTGCTTCAAAGTTCTTTAATTTGAAATGTATTTATTTTTCCCTGGAATTTCCTTCTTAAAATGAGGTGCGTGTTATACGCGGTACGTGCTATACGACGATAAATATGGTAATTAACACAGCGCATCCTAATGAGACAAACAATTAAAAAAATATGGCTTGATTACAGCATTCTATGGAGATTTACACCTAGATATATACCTTATCCCTTATGCATATTGATAGAGTATCTAATGTCAGGATCTCTGTAGTGAGATGGCTACTGAAGATGACTGAACACTATTGCTCTGAGTGGGAGGTTACCTTGTAGGATGGCTACTAATATGTGGCTTAAATATTGCAACTCATTATCATAAGTCATTGGTGGATGACCAATTGACTGTTGCAAAGAAAAAACTGCCCTGGCTATTAAAGTAGCAAAGAAACTGCATGTATTGTGTCCACGTGAACAACTGATATGCGGATTCACGAGTTAGTGATGACTCCTGACTTGGTACACTTGCACAGCTCTGCACACTAGTGGAAATCCTGATGTAGGGAATTCACTGCAATCAACAATGTTGGCTTTGTTCATTTGGCATTGTACATTATAGCCACCAAATCCGGTACTATTGTTCATTTTGTATTGTACACACAAGCTAGACCATCTTTAAAGTTTTTTTTGTTCACACAAACAATAAAACATATGAGCTAAATAGTTATTGTAGTGCCTTACTTACATATTTATGTAGACTTGTCTGGGTATTTATATTGGGTATTATTGTATTCTGTCCTTGAAACATTATATCTTATTAATATATCCAACTATGCCAAATTATATAAAAAATATATTATTAAGCTCATGCTATAAAATATATTTAATTAAGCTCATGCTATATTAAACATTACTAATGCGACATTGAAGAAAACCAATGGTACAACTACAACAAATATTTAAATTGGATTAAAATCCAATAATGTTAACTTTAGGGAGTCTATGCATTGTATATGAGAAACAGGTGCACACTGTATAATTCTATGTTGTACAAATGAATAAAAGTAACATCACACAAACACACACATATATACATACATATGGGTGGATAATTAGGAGTCAGGAAGGTATAAAATGAGCCAGGTATGGTTTATATAAGCCTGGAAGGAAGCCAGTTATAGGAATACACATATATGTTAGGAGTGGGTTGTGTAAGCCACTAGCAGAGTGGGTTTGTGTGAGCCACTAACTTTTTAAATCTCTCTTTCCCCAGGAGGTCTAAAATAGTTAATTTCCCTGAGCAGTTCATTAGATGAACCTGATCAGACACGACTTAACGCTGCTCCTGGAATTTGGGTGTGGCCGTGTTTATGGACTGCGTCAGCGTAAGAATGTGTTTAAGGCCTGTAGTCACAGTGAGGCTGCTAAAGGAGTTAGTGTACAATGGGTCTGGGCTAAAGTGCAGAGTTTGAGTTGAAGAACTAAAGAAACACAGAGAAGTGTTTTGTCTGAAGCGAGAAGAAAAGACACACACAGAAGTGAGTACAGCTGGTCGAAGTTGTGTAAAGAGACACATTGACAGAAGTATGCATAAAAGGTGTATGGAACTGGAAAAAGATTCAGACAGAGAGACTGCAGCTTGGAGCTGATGATTGTTCTGCAGCAGAGTGGAGTTGTGAAGAATACAGGCAGCAAATGTTTACAAACTATTGGACTGATTGTTTTGCCCCACCCAGGTTTAGTTGGATGGGGGGTTAGATAGTGAAAAAACTGTAAAGGTAGTGCTTCAATGGAAGCTAGGCCTATTATTTTTGTATTACTTTTATATCACTGGCTAAAGTTTTACCAAAACATGGAAAATAATTACCGCCTCATGGGTTGTGTTCCTCCATAAAAGTGCTATTAACAAGGGCACAAACCCAAAAGGAGAATGGCAACTTGTCACAAATTATATATATATATATATATATATATATATATATATATATATATATATATATATATATAATAGAGCATTTTCATTCAATAGCATATTTTTAATAAATGTCTTTTTTTCCTTTGAGCTTTCTGATGATAATTTCTGAATAATCATAAATAGTAGCAATATACTATATTTTGATGCCCGTTTGTGCGATCTGTCTAGGTACCCATTTTATTTATCCATTTGGTAGTTACCCATCCATGTACTTTATTCAGTGTAAGTATACATGCAAGATCCCAGTTACACTGCACTGATCCCCCTTTACTAGTTTCCACCTCATACCACACTTACCTTGTCAATGGTAGGACATTGCAAATCCTCAAAAAAGGATCTATTACAAAAACAAAAACAAAAGTGTTATTATCTTCAACATTTTTGTTTGTTAGAAAAGATTACATTATAGTGCCAGAATGATTACTATGCTGTTCCAATTTCCAACCCACATTTTAAATCGCTGTAAATGCCAGCTCTCTTAAATAAATCTACATACTCCAAAAACTTGTCTTCTCTCCAGTTTCAAACATATACAGACTATTTTAATAGGTAAAAAATATCTTGTAATACAAAATGGCTGCCAGTGCAGACAAAACAACATTTTAAATCTCACCAAGACATTTCAAGATGAGTTGGGGGATATGCATTGGTAATTACATGGTATAATTAAATAAGTAGTATTAAATAAACAACTGGACACACACTGCTCCTAAATTTTAATCTGGCTGCTAAATATGTTCATGACATGACTTGGTGACCATGTTTCCATAAAATTTAAAATATGGTCTCCAAAGTATAATTAAACATAGTTATCTTTCAATTAGATAAAAAATATATTAAAGGGCCACTTAATTCAGCACAGTTTGGACCACATCACAGTAAATATCTCTTAAAAGCATGGTGAAATACAATTAGATTTTTTTTTTAAATACATTCATTTTTTACAGAGAAATTAATAAAATTAAATCTTTGTTTACATGTGCCACTGGCTGCCCCAGACAGACCCACAGCAACAGCTCTGTGCAGACAGGATAAGCAGAAAGAGAGTTAAGCCATTCCAAATTCATCTGTGCAGAGAAAGGACTGCTGGAATCAACTAAACAAGACAGTTGCGGCTTAACAACTCCTGCTGCATTCCCGATGATCAGGGAAAAACTATAAATCTTTGTATTTACTGTGCCTTCACCGCTCAGTGTCGGTTGATGTTGTTAATCATGAGTGTTTGTAAACAGTAGTTTTTTAGGTGTTATTAGTGTCATTAAAAAAAAAATATAGATCGCTTTAACATACAATCGTGTGCTCTTTCACACCACGAAGAGCACAGTGAGGTAAATGGTCCTTTTAGATGCCTATGTTGGTGAAGATTGGATAAGAGAGTAATTTACATCTTTGCTGGAGCAGTGCTTGCAGTCTACTTTGTGCTTGCCTGATATGTGTACTTGATGCTAGAGGAGTGTTGAGTGCTCAACTCTCACGTGGCAAACATGAAAAAGCTTTACAGGGATCCGTGTAATGCTATGTTATTAAAACATATATTAAGAGTCACAATTTATCACTTGAGGAAAGCTGTGAATACTAAACTTTGTGAAGTCATAATGAACTGGAGATTGGAAGTAGAACATCCAGAGACAATTTGTAGCTTGGATATGATCTTCACACTGTAGAATACTCTTGTTAAAAGGAGTGAGAATGAATAGATGCCTCTGAGACCATTATAAACATTTATACTACTCTCTTTTTTGCCTTATATCACTAGACTTGTAAGTCTAGTGTCTTCATGTGCAGGGGACCACTTCAGAGTGACCATTTGGCTGCAATACACGTGTAAAGTTGCAACATACATCTTACTGTACTGATCTGTTATGGACCTCATGTATTACTGTAACCACTTAGTTCAACTCCATATCATTATCTGCTTTGTATTTGTTTCCTACAGTTACTATAAACTGCAGAATGCTTGTGAAGATCACTTGGGACTGTCTGTTCTCTGACCAGGAGACTCTCTAATTGCGCGGCCATTTGTCTAATCACTGAAGAGCTGGGGACAGTTAAACGTGTGCCTAGTAGTGACATCTTGTGGCCATGGCAGGGTACTGATTTTCCTTTGTGTGGGTTGCAAATTTGTTTCCTCCACTGGGAAGTACCTACCCTAGACCCACCCTGGGGAGAACAAGCCAAGCCCCCATATCCATCCGCCCCTGATTGGCTCTAATAACCCAAGTCTGCCCATACCCTCGTTCTCTTACTGGATGATCCTGATTGGGGAGGGGATTTTGAACAGGTCCTCCCACCCACATGAAAAATTTGATAGATACACTGCTGTAAGAAATACTGGTTGTTGTTACTTGGAACACATAGAGGATGGAGTGTCTCATTTAATGGAAAGGCTTTTATTATTTTCCTGAGCTAAAGCACATATACATGTTCCTAAACCGTTAGCCAAATACCAAGCAGCCTATTCCTTCAATGAAGATCACCTATTTAGAGGGGAATTTCTGTGGCCAAACGCAGGGATTGTCTGTAGCTAAATAGACCCCCTTTTTGGGATCTTAACAATGCTTATTTTAGATGTGCTAGCAATGACATAATTATTAGAAGCTAGAAAGTCCCTTTATTGGTTAAAGTTACAACCACAGGTATTCAAATAATCAATATTTTCTTAAAGAGGGCGGTAAACAAACTGGCTTAACTTGAACAAATTTTATAATGTTATATTTTGTTTGACATTGAATGAAAAATGTAAAGTTGGGGCAATAGTCAACAGATTTATCATAAAGCAGTCTTCCCTTATTAAGCATCCCCAACACAAACTTCAGGCTGATGAGTTAATTCAGTGCCTTGCAAAAGTATTCACCACCCTTGACTTTTTGCCTATTTTGTTACATTACAGCCTTAAGTTCAATGTTTTGTTAATCTGAATTTTATGTGATGGATCAGAACACAATAGTATAACTTGGTGAAGTGAAATGAGAAAAATATATACATAAAACTATTTTTTAGAAATAGAAAACAGAAAATTGGCATGTGCGTATGTATTCACCCCCTTTGTTATGATGTCCATAAAAAGCTCTGGTGCAACCAATTACCTTCATAAGTCACATAATTAGTTAAAGTATGTCCACCTGTGTGCAATCTAAGTGTCACATGAACTGTCATTACATATACACACAACTTTTTTGAAAGGCCCCAGAGGCTGCAACACCTAAGAAAGAGGCACCACTAACAAAACATTGCCATGAAGACCAAGGAAATCTCCAAACAAGTAAGGGACAATGCTGTTGAGAAGTACAAGTCAGGGTTAGGTTATAAAAAATATCCAAATCTTGATCTTCAGGAGCACCATCAAATCTATTATAACCAAACTAGCGACTTGCCCGTCAAAAATGACGGCAATAAAAACTGAAGCCTGGCAATGCTGTTTGCCACACAATGTAAGCCTCTCCCCCTCTACTTTACTGGCCTTGTGATGAGCGCCTTTGGCGCTCATCACAGGCCTTGCAATGAGCCCCTTTGGAGCTCATTGCGAGTCTCTCCCTCTGTCTACTTCCTCCCTCGTGTCTTATTTCCCCCCTCCTCTCCCTCCCTTGTGTCTCCTTTCACCTCGTCTACCTCCTTTGCATCTCCTGCCCCCCTGTGTTTTTACCTCCCTCTCCCTCCCGTGTCTCTAAACCCCTCCCCTGTGTCTCTTTCCCCCTTCTCCCTCCCATGCATCTCTTCCCCCCCCATGCATCTCTTCCCCCCCCTGTGTCTCCCCCAACCCTCCCCTGTGTCTGTTCCCTTCTGGCCTGTGTCTCTTTCCCCCTCCCCCTGTGTCTGTTACGGCCTTCCTCGTGTCTCCATTTCCCTCCCTTGTGTATCTTCCCCCCTGCACTCTCTCCCCTGTGTCTCTTCCCCCTCCTCTCACTCCCCTGTGTCTCTTCCCCCTCCTCTTTCTGTGCCTCTTCCTCCCTGTCTCTTCCCCCTCACCCTCTGTGTCTCTCCCCACTCTGTGTCTTCCACCCTCTCCCTCTGTGCCTCTTCCCCCGCCTCTCTCTGTGTGTCTCGCCACTGTGTCTCTTCACCCCTTCCTCTGTTCCCCCCCCCTCTGTGCCTCTTTCCCCCTCTCTCTGTACCTCTTCCCCCCCTTCCCTCTGTGTCTCTTCCTCCCTCACCCGCTGTATCTCTCCCCCCTGTGTCTCTTCCCCCCTCTCCCTCTGTGCCTCTTCCCCCCTCTCCCTCTGTGCCTGTTCCCCCCTGGCCTGTGTCTCTTTCCCCCTTCCCCCTGTGTCTGTTCCCCTCGCCCCCCCCCATTTCCCTCCCATGTGTATCTTCCCCCTGTTCTCCCTCCCGTGTGTCTTTTCCCCCTCCTCTACCTCCCCTGTGTCTCTTTCCCACCTATCCCTCTGTGTCTCTCCCCCCTCCCTCTGTGTCTCTTCCCCACTCTCCCTCTGTGCCTCTTCCCCACTCTCCCTCTGTGCCGTGCCTCTCCCCCCCCTCTTCCCCACTCTCCCTCTGTGCCTCTCCCCCCCCTCTTCCCCACTCTCCCCCCCCTCTTCCCCACTCTCCCTCCCCTCTTCCCCACTCTCCCTCTGTGCCTCTACCAACCCTCTTCCCAGTTTGTAATTGTCTAACTGCGATTCGTCTGAAGCGTGACGACGAATCGCAGTTAGACAATTATAATATGTGATGGAAAGAACATGGCACAACAGTAAAGCTGCCAAGAGACGGCCACCCACCAAAACTCACGGCCCGGTCAAGGAGGGCATTAATCAGAGAGGCAGCACAGAGACCTAAGGTAACCATGGAGGAGCTGCAGAGTTCCACAACAGAGACTGGAGTATCTGTACATAGGACGACAATAAGCCGTACTCTCCATAGAGTTGGACTTTACGGCAGAGCGGCCAGAAGAAAGCCATTACTTTCAGAAAAACACAAAATGGCACGTTTTGAGTTCGGGAAAAGGGATGTGGGAGACTCCCAAAATGTATGGAGGAAGGTGCTCTGGTCTGATGAGACTAAAATTTAACTTTTTGTCAATCAAAGAAAAATGCTATGTCTGGTGCAAACCCAATACATCACATCACCCAAAGAACACCATCCCCTCAGTGAAACATCGTGGTGGCAGCATCATGCTGTGGGGATGTTTTTCAGCAGCCGGGGCTGGGAAACTGGGCAGAGTTGAGGGGAAAATGGATGGTGCTAAATACAGCAAAACCTGTACCACTCTGTGCGTGATTTGAGGCTAGGACGGAGGTTCACCTTCCAGCAGGACAATGACCCCAAACACACTGCTAAAGCAACACTTGAGTGGTTAAAGGGGAAACATGTAAAGGTGTTGGAATGGCCTAGTCAAAGCCCAGACCTCAATCCATTAGAAAATCTGTGGTCAGACTTAAAAATTGCTGTTCACAAATGCAAACCTTCCAACTTGAAGGAGCTGGAGCAGTTTTGCCAGGAGGAATGGGCAAAAATCACAGTGGTAAGATGTGTCAAGCTCATAGAGACTCATCTAAAGCGACTTAGAGTATTGACTTTAGGGGGGTGAATAGTTATGCATATTTATTTTTTCTGTTAGTTTGTCCTATTTGTTGTTTGCTTTACAATAAAAAAATAAAAATCTTAATTTTCTGTAAATTAAATGATGCAAATCCTCAAACAATCCATATTAATTCCAGGTTGTGAGGCAACAAAACATGAAAAATGCCAGGGGGTGAATACTTTTGCAAGGCACTGTATGTACGGAGCACCAAGATTCTTGAACACTCCACCATGCTCAGTGAGGCTCCTAATTTGGACACCTTCAAAAAGAGACTGAAGACAATGCTCTTCACCCAAGTCTTCCAATAAGTTATAACTCTATCTCTCCCTCTTTTTCATTTCTCTCCTAAGTGCATTGAGTCACTTATTGGAGAAAAGCTCCATATACATTTATTATTACTATGGCAGAAAGAATAGCTAGACGGCGTCACAAAAAGGAATTCATCTTTGGAATTAGAGATTTAAGAGCTTAAAATCACGGAATATGTTTTACATGCAAGCATAATTATTTGTGTGCCAGTAGCACTTTATGACTTTTGTACTAAAATCGAGACAGTCGCTAAATAATAGAATGTCAGTAAGTGTGGATTGAGCTCATACAGATAGGACTACAGAGCTGTTGACACAGGGTCCTACACACGTCCGTACATTAAGCCATGTCTCTGCAGAGCTCTTAACTGCTAATAAGACCTGAAATGCACTCAGAAGTCCCACAGGGTTTTCAAAAGAGCTTTCAGGCTGTTTTATGTTGAAGTAATATGATGAATAATCAATACAACAAATCCATCCTTGGTCCCTCAGAGAGGCACAGTGGCTTCTGTGTAAGGATAATCCTTTAGCTGAGAGACTCATCTACTACCTGTTTAATATCGTAAAAATAATAATTACCAAAATATACTGTGATGGCCAGTCAAGGATAATGTAATCGGATGAAATCTAGTAGTTGAGTAAAGATGTTTTTTTCCCTGGCTATGATATATATGTATATAGCACAGCTACAGAGAGAAGAGATCATGTAGGGAGTGGCAGAAGATAAGTCCTAGAGAGTGTTACAGTATTTCAGTTTCAGAACTAAAGAAGAACATACTTAGGGATTGGTGCATCCTAGTATGCAGGCCTCAAGGGGTTGAAAAGATGGAGGCTGTCCTGTCAAAAATGTGGAGTTGTAGATGACACCCAATGAAGTCTTGATCTACATGGTAAGTCTGTACCAAATAACACCACATCACTCACCACGAAGAGTTCATGGGTCAATGTCAAGAAACCACTTGATCAGTAGGAAGATAGTCTATAATTTTCTGATACAGAGCTGAATTTTCATGCCTAGCAGCACTAGAAGTTACATGCTTAGGAAGCCAAGTTATTTTGCCTCTTACCAAACAAATACATCTTCATAAAAGAGAGAGTATATTTGTCCTGTTCGATGCTCTGATTGCCTATACTGTGTAACCATGTTTTCTGCACACGCAATATGAGATCAAAGTTTATTGTCCCACAGACGTTCTTGCAAGAATCATCTCCAAATAGCAACACAGTTCGATGACGTCCGATGCATTTTGATAAAGTCTATTAAATTTAGCATCATATACAGTGGGGTGAAAAATTACTTACTTAAAGGCATATGAAAGTGAGCTGGGTTATTAATGCATCTGATAGAGGAGAATTTACAGTGTCTGAAAAAAATAGTTTGCATGAAAAAATTCCAAAGTAAACAGTAAAACCGTTAGCCTGAAGTCTGCTGAATTTCTTGCATTTGCAAACTGTTTTCTCTCAATGTTGAAACCCCCTGAAATTCCCAGCAATAATTAGCATAACTTATACAATGTTTCTTTTTGGCCTGGGGATTGTGCAGGCATGCTCAGTTAGCACCTGTAGTCTGCCCTACTGTGGGAAGACACATGATATTAGACACTTTCCTTTCCTTTCGCCAATCAGCATGCATGTGAAAGACATATTGCACTAGCAAAAATGACGGGATTAAAATTGTAATGCTGGCAATGCTGTTTGCCACCCAATGTGAGGCTTTTGCTCCTCTGAGCATCTTCGGTGCTCTTTGCGAGCCCCGTGCTGGGCGCCATTGGCGCTCATCGGTTGCAATAAGTGCCTTCGGCGCTCATTGCGAGCCTCTCCCCCGTGTACTTCAACTTTCCTGCTTTGCACTGATCACCTTCGGTGCTCATCATGAGCCCCAAGCTGAGCGCCTTTGGCGCTCATCGCGGGGCTCACGCTGGGCGCCTTTGGCGCTCATTGCAAACCTTTCCTCCAGCTTACTGTATGGGGCGCTCATTGCAGGTTTAGTTAAACTGCAAGTTTTGTGCTTGGAAATGCCATGTGTCTCTTTCCACCATCTCCCCCCTGTCCCTTCCCTGTGTGTGTCTCCTCTGTGTGTCTCCTCTGGCGTTGTTGGTGTAAGTGTTATTGTGGTTGCCGTCGTGTATTTTCTAAGTCTTGCATGCCTGACTTTGCCTCAGCCTCGTTTTCATTCAGTTTTAAACATTTTTAAGTTTTCCGTCCTCCATTTTTTTCCTCGCTTAGCCGATTCTGGTTTGACGAAAAACACAAAATATGTCTCAAAATCGCTTGCAATCTCACTTCCAGACTTCCTGGTTCTCCCCCTGAGCTGTCAGTGAGTGTTTCATTATATTTGTTAAGTCATTTTTTTTGTTTTTAGGGCTTTTCGAGTTACGAGCTTGGCCCGCAGTTGCAACCCTCACTGCGCTGCTGCCTAAGTACTGCACTGCTGCTTCATGAGGCACGCATGTGTGACGGCACCACTGGCTGCAATGAGCACATTCAGCGCTCATTGCAGCCTAAGTGCTGCGCGGCTGCTTTGCCTCTCAACTCTACACTCAGTATTCCAGTGAAGGTCCTGTTTTCTGCTCAACTTTTGTTGGAACGTGCTGACTTCCCAACTTTCACTATAACATGCTACTGCCATTCCAATGACTTGCACCAGTCTTCTAAAACTTAACCTTTGACTACTCCCAATCGGAAACTTTACTGTAGGCAACGGTCATACACCTAAGTATGTCTCTTCCCACATTTGACAATAGGCAACAATACTGACTTCAGGTTATAATAAATATACTTTCCCACAAAAAAAGAAAAAGTTATAAAAAAATGCAGGTATAAACTCAGTTTCAAAGAAATTCTGAAATATGCCTTTTTCATAAGTCTTCATCCTTAAAGGTTTTGTCATCCTACTTTAGGTAGCAGGACCCTCACAATAAAAAATAAACAAAAAACAAAGACTTTAATTATAAACGTGGGTGGAGGAGGGAATAGAAATATAGTGGAAGAGTTGTTGGTAGTAGGGGTCTCTATGAAATTTCTACTAGTTATTGTCAACAACGACATCTTCACCCCCACCTCCCAAGCCTGTTGTCTTGGAGTTCTACTGGACAATCTGTCTTTCATCACTCATATACAATCACTAACTAAATCTTGTCTTCTCCATCTAAAAAACATATTCAGAATTTGTCACTATCTTACACAAGACACAACTAAAAATCCTAATACACTCTCTCATCATCTCTTGACTAGACTACTGCAACTTCTTCTTGCTGGCCTACCCACCACCCTACTATCTCCACTTCAATCCATTATGAATGCCTCTGCTAGACTCATCTTTCGTACACAATGTTCATGACCCTAACTTACAAAGCCCTCAACAATAACACTCCCCCATACATCTCTGCTCTCATCTCCAAATACTCCCCCACCCGGCCTCTTCGTTCTGCTTATGACCTTCTTCTTTCTACAACTCTTGTCACCTCCTCTCACTCCCGCCTCCAGGACTTTTCTCGTGCTGCCCCTAGTCTCTGGAACTCCTTGCCTCGCTCCACCAGATTATCCTCTTGCCTCAAAACATTTAAAACCTCACTTAAAACGCATCTCTTTAAAGAAGCGTATCACCTTCCACCCTAACACACTTATCACCTCTCTCTCCCTCTTTTACCACTCACTATACCTTAGATTGTAAGTCTGCGAGTTTCAATCCTAAGTACTTTGGGAATTCACCATGGACATTGGATTCCTAGCTCAAAGACAGGGCCCTCCTTCCTTTGCTAAATGCTAATCTGTATTTATCATTGTCTGAACCTAATTTATATACAGCGCTACGGAATATGTTGGCACGTTATAAATGAACTATAATAATAATAAATAATAGGTCTGGGGGATTTAATTCTATTTTTTTTTTTTTTACTCTTTTAAATTTATAAATCAACCAACCCCGGCACATGGGGAGGAACAATCTGGGCGACCTAGAAACCATCTGTTGCAAGTATCCCTTGGATATTATTTTAATGCTTCTGTTACTCAAGTCTAGATACTGAAGCTTTTTAGAGTGGTCCACTGCCAATAAGGGAATTGGTTTAGCAGCAGAGTTAGGATACCAGCATTGCTACCAATTCCATTTTAAGAGACACTCTGTAGCCAGGGCCGGATCTACTTTTTTGGAGCCCCTAGGCAGTGAAGTGGAGGAGCCCCTGCAAGTGAGTACGCAAGGTATGTACGGACCCATTTTTGTCCTTTTCCTATTGTAACTGTCTTGTTCTAGGTGGTTACTCCCTAGAAGCCAGACTATGAACTGCAGCATCTTGTTTTGTTTAAGCCAGGAACCATTTTTTTTTAATTGGCGCCATTTACAGGGAAGCGCCCCTGGGTGGCTGCCTAGTTGGTCTAATGGGTAATATGGCCATGGCTGTAGCCTTCAAATATTGTACAATTTAAAACTGTACTGTGCAACTGAATGTTACTAAAAATGCCATTTTCCTCTATTAAATTAATTTTAAAGTTTGTAATTCTGAGCTGTCAGACAACCTTTCTGATCCACTTACAAGCAGAGATTCTTATCTTTTGTTAATGAGAGGTCAAGGCAATCGATTAGCAATTAGCCTCAGGACATTGTTAAACAGGGCCAAAGTCATAAAGCTTGTTTTTAATTATTAAAATGCTGTGATGCTTCTCCTGGAAATTGGAGAGACCCATGATACTTTGGTGGATGTTGTGTGTGTGAGGAGAATTCCTTGAGAACAATTTTGGCATCTCTTGATGCAAGCTGCTTGCTTCTGGGCCTGTGTGGCCAAAGGGTGTGGTGTCAATCAGATCCAGTTATCAAACAAGTTATCCCACCCCTCCCTCTACTGATAGAGCTGAAATAATGAGGGTGTGTTTAATTAGCTAAGGAAGTGATGTAACAAGGCCAAATTGGTTCCTCTACTGAGTCTTCACAAATTCTAATTTATTCTAAACATGTTTTGTATCCATAGGTTGCACAGATGATAATGTATTAGTTTGTTATATACTACTAGTCACTTGCCTGTCAAAAATGACAGTATAATATAGTCTTTAAAATTGTGTCTTTTGTCTTTTTGTGCGCCCTCTCTCTGTGTACCCTGTCTCTCTCTCTCTCTCTCTGGGCGCCCTCGCTCCTTCTGTCTCTCCCTCCCTTCTTCTCTCTCTCCCTTACTCCCTTTCTCCCTTCTTCTCTCTCTCCCCTCTCCCCCCTCTCCTTCTCACTCCCCCTCCTTCCTTCTCTCTCCCTCCGCTGCGCAATGCGAGCCTCGTAATGCACAGTGCGCAACTCGCAATTCTGAAAGCGTTACACACACACAATCATATTAAAGAAAAAGTGCACTTTATGTCACTAACGACAGGGGCCCTTTAAACAGAAATAAAACATGACTGTACAAAGAGCCTTCTCCACAAACGTATCCTGTCATTACTGTCTGTTTTGTTGCAGAAAATATGCTATTATATGTGTACACATGACACACATGCCATCTTCTTCCCAAGTCGGCCTGTTTTATTACAGACATATGGTCTATTAGTGCCCACTTCCTGTAAGCGTCTCTTAATTTTAAGAATCATTACATTTTCCTGTAAATTGAACATTTTATTCACTACTATGTCTTAAGTGTTTTTTACTTTAAAGAAAAGAGCAGGCTGACAGATACTTTAAAGGAACACGATTTCCTGAACACAGTTTAAAATGAAAAAAAAACAGACATTAACAATATACTTTTAGATTATCAAGAAGCCTGTTATATATATTTTAATAACAGAGACTATCTAATACTTATAAGAAATAATTGCACTGTGCAGTTCTCTGACATATGATTAAATTAAGCCGGCCTGTTGATTGAATTCAAACAATAGCCTACATCAAGAGGAAGAGACCAAGGAGGTAAAAAAATCCTCAAAAAATCATGATACATAAAATGTATATTAAGTGATTTAGTTTTGGTTTCTAGTGTTTCATGTTTGTTTGTTTTTTGGGTTTCTATTACATTTGGAATTTTTAACATACCTGGAGCTGTATGTATGGCCCATAGGAAAATGTCCCAACATATCTTTTGCACAATGGCCGAGTCAATGTCATCTAGGCTTCCACTTTCATCAATCCAAATGGGAGAAAGATCCATGTACAAGAAGGGTGAGTATCAAGGGAGTCAGAAAGTCTAAAATAGTGTAGCATAGTTATATGGCACACAGTCTCAAGGCAATAACCAAATTGGAATAGGGAGAATTACTGCTATTCGATTTAAAGCTAGATGCATTATATGGGATTTCCAATACAAAGTCGCCAGCCTCTAAATCGCTTCTCGATCTTTTAGTAACAATATATCACTCCTGATGTCATCCCTGTTTCTTGATAAAATTGTATAGGAATCACTAATATAATTGTTGTGTGCGCGTAACGCTCGCAAAATTGCGAGCCTCACATTGCGAGGCAAAGGGAGAGGGAGGGAGAGAAGAAGAGGGAGGGAGAGAGAGAGAGAAGGAAGGAGGGGGAGAGAGTGAGAAGGAGAGAGAAGGAGAGAGACAGAGAGAGAGCGCGAGGAGAGAGAGAGAGTGTGAGGAGAGAGAGAGCGCAAGAAGGAGAGAGAGCTCGAGAAGGAGAGAGAGAGAGCGCGAGAAGGGGAGAGAGAGAGTGAGAAGGAGAGAGAGAGAGTGAGAGAGAAAGAGAGAGAGAGGGAGAAGGAGAGAGAGAGGAGAGAGAGAGAGAAGGTGTGAGAGAGAGAGAAGGTGTGAGAGAGAGAGAAGGTGTGAGAGAGAGAGAAGGTGTGAGAGAGAGAGAAGGTGTGAGAGAGAGAGAGAGAGGAGAGAGAGAGAAGGAGAGAAGGAGAGAGAGAAGGAGAGAGAGAGAAGGAGAGAGAGATAGAAGGAGAGAAGGAGAGAGAGAAGGAGAGAGAGATAGAAGGAGAGGAGAGAGAGAAGGAGAGAGAGGAGAGAAGAAGAGAGAGGAGAAAGAGAGAAGGAGAAAGAGAGAAGGAGAAAGAGAGAAGGAGAAAAGGAGAAAGAGAGGAGAAAGAGAGAGAGAGAGAAAGAGAATGAGCACACAGAGAGGAAGAGGGCAGAGAGAGAGCGAGAGAGAGAGAAGGAGAGAGAGAGAGAGAGAGAGAGAGAGAGAGAGAGAGAGAGAGAGAATGAGCACAGAGAGAGGAAGAGGGCAGAGAGAAAGGGGGAGAGAGAGAGAGAAAGAGAGAGAGAGACAGGGTACACAGAAACAGGGCGCACAAAAAGACAGAATACATAATTTTGAATACAATATTAAACCACAAGTGACTAGCAAATATATAAACACCAATTATACTCATTTCCATTCTTCAACACATAATTCCCTTTTCTCACTCCATCTTCATTACTTTATCTGCTTGTATCAATATACAAGGAAACTTTTGAGTTGAAAATAAAAATAAAATTTTTATTATGCTTATAGATTGATAATTTAAAGTGTCAATTGAACCTGATGCTATATCTCCCTTTCAAATTACAAGATTATTGCCATGCTAGCTCTTAGAAAAAAAGGAACAACAATGGAAACATCTTATTTACACATGTACTGGATCAAAACATGCCATAATCCACAAAGGGCAGGGAGGTTGTAAATGGTCAGATCCAGGCTTATGTTTGTATAAAGTAATTGGTTTTCGTTTGCTGGAGGTGCATTAATCGGATTTACCTTGGCAAAGACACAAAATTGTCTCTGCCCATTTATGTCTGCTTCCCAGTCAGAGTTGTTACCAACCCTTGACGACCCTATGTGGCGGAGGCAAGCAGCTCAACTGGAAATGTACAAGTTGACGTTAAAGCTACATTTAATAATGAATATTGCTTTTCTAAATCATTGAATAGGGATTTACAGCCCTATTAAATTGGGGCTACGTGTTAAAAACCCGTAACTGTCATCTTAGGGCTATTTGCGTGCCAAGATGCCTTATAACGTTGCTCGAAGCGGACTTTGTGTGGTAACACGCAGGACTGACGAGAAAAGGCTACAGTGGAGAGCAACATTGACTTTGGGCATGTAACTCCTTTGATCTGTCATGCTCGTAATTGCTAATTATTTAATTCAGCCATTAAAGTGCAATGTGATCACTCGCGAGCAAGCACTTAACACGCAAATGGAGCGCAAAGTTCTACAAATGCTCCAGAGCACCGGCAAGGGGGATAAACTACAATACGTAGGATTTCTTAATCAAATAAAAAGACACTACTGTACTTTTATTATTAGGGTAAGCGATGTTAGGTCTTAGAATGAATAGCACAACATTCTCAAGCTCGCAATTCGGCCCCAAAAAATACTTTATTTTATGTTTATATTCTGTGTTATATCGTTCCCTGCAATCAATGTGTTACAACATATACTGTAACTCGCATGTAATAGAATATCATATTGACTGCTTTATTAATATTGCATTATTTCTGGCGTGTGGGTCCGATCGGAAACTGCACTTGAAGCACGCAGGACTTGGAAATCTACCCTCCTCTTTTTCAGTGACGTAACGATTACGTTCTATTTTTCCAATGGCTCCATCTGAACTCGTAACTACATAATTGCTTAATTGTTTGCGTTCGAGCATGCAACCCCGAGGACCGCGAACTGGTTTACGAAATAGCATCTCTCGCTCTGAACTCTCAACCCTTTCTAATTTAATAGCAACGTAAGTAGGGCAAATTTGAAGCACGCAGCCCTTACGTGCTTCACATTGGACTTACAAGGCTGGAATTTAATATGGCCCTTAATTTTGAATACAATATTATATCAGTGCCTAATTAAAACATCTAGCTGCTTTAGTGAGGGCATTGTAGTGGTCCTTTAAATAGGTTTAAATGTCCATCACTGACTTAACAAATGTATACTATGAAAAGGATACATGTTTTAAAAAGAGTAAATCAATATAATTACGGGTAAACAAAGAATTATAGGAAAATGTACAAGCATTTCAAGAATGTCATGATTAATAATTTAGGAGGCTGTAATGAAACATTACTAAGCGAAGAGCGCAATAATGACACGACTGTACTATTTCTGCACCATCTATAATATTAAAAGCTCATTGCTTTTGTGTATATATATATATATATATATATATATATATATATATATATATATATATATATATATATAATTAGAATGGCTTCTAACTTGATATAGAGAGTTATAGATAATGTTATTTGATGTACACATTTTATTTCAAATGTATTATCCCATAAAACCATATCAGTTCACCCATTCACTCACTATAGTTATACCACATCATAAACAATAGGAGTTAATGCTTAAAAATCATATTTTGGGGATTTCTCATTTATAATTCTACCTTTTAATTCAATTGTATCACATAAATCAGTTCCCCTTTAAAGTTTAACAGGATCAAAAACAAAGACAAAATCCCTTTCATGTACCAATCACCTTAATTATTAGTGGGATTTCTCTACCAGTAGTTTTATATATATATAATAAAGCACGTAGAATCATATATTATGATGGGAGATGTTTATAAAACATTTTTTTTTGAGTACTATAAACTTTCAACAAATCCCAACTGAAATTATACAGGGTACTTGTTCCTGAATCCCCAAAACTGCTAACATGTATGTTTTTATCCAAAATAATATTTCCGATTAAAAAAAAACAACTAAATTTAAGCCCCCCATCATTATCTAGGCCCAGATTGGGGTCTTACCTGGGACTAATGAGGGATCCAGCAGGCAGTTTTAGGGCCTTGTGCATAAACTCCAGGCTTTGCTGCATTACAAGGCCCTGTTGCTAAGGGCTGCTGTTACATAGCAACAAGCAAATAAAAGCCAGTAATTAGCATAACTAAATATTCATACCCTTAGGTAATTGGAGACCTGGTTATTTAATGGGTTGGGGCAGAATGGGGTATAATAAACCTTTCACAACCTTGCAGCAAAACAGACACATGAATTATGTATAAACCATAACAATAAACATAATAAAAATAAAAATGACAACATAATAAAATAAGATTTTTTTTCTGGATTGTAAAATATAAATAATATATGATCATTACTAAAATAATTATGACACAGGGCAGCTTATGCTGACCGGAAAATTCTTAATGACAAGGAAATTGTATATTTCTTATATAAAAGAGTGCGAATTAAGGGTTTAGCTTTTAATGGTAATCTCAAAGCATGAATGGGAGATCTGTATAATAAGTGGTGCTGGCAAAATGTACCAAAAATATGTATTTTCATACCTTGTACCTATAATGTGTGTATTTGCAGCACACAAAATATTGTACAATTCCTATAGCAGTGTAAAATCAAATATATCTAAACTAGTCAAGTGCCCGTCACAAACGACGGGATAATATTTGATCCCCCCCCGTGTCTCTTCCCCCCTCTCCCTCCCCTATGTCCCCCCCTCTCCCTCCCCTATGTCCCCCCCTCTCCCTCCCCTATGTCTCCCTCCCCCTCTCCCTCCCCTTTGTCTCTCGCCCCCTCCCTCCCCTATGTCTCTTCTCCCCTCTCCCTCCCATGTTTCTCTTTCCCCCCATGTCTCTTTTCTCCCCTCTCCCTCCCCTGTGTCTTGTTCCCCCATCTCTCCCCTGTGTCTCTTTCTCCCCCTCTCCCTCCCCTGTGTCTCTTTGCCTCCCCTCCCCCCTTGTGTCTCTTTGCCCCCTCTCCCTCCCCTGTGTTTCTTTGCCCCATCTCCCTTCCTTGTGTCTATTTCCTCCCCGGTGTCTGTTTTCCCCTCTCCCCCCGTGTCTCTTCTCTCCCTCCCCTGGGTCTCTTTCCCCCTCTCCCTCCCCTGTGTCTTGTTCCCCCATCTCCCCCCTGTGTCTCTTTCTCCCCCTCTCCCTCCCCTGTGTCTCTTTGCCTCCCCTCCCCCGTGTCTCTTTGCCCCCTCTCCCCCCTGTGTTTCTTTGCCCCCCCTCCCTCCCTTGTGTCTATTTCCTCCCCTCTCCCTCCCCTGTGTCTCTTTGCCTCCCCTCCCCCGTGTCACTTTGCCCCCTCTCCCTCCCCTGCTGTTCTTTGCCCCCTCTCCCTCCCTTGTGTCTATTTCCTCCCCTCTCCCTCCCCTGTGTCTGTTTCCCCCTCTCCCCCTCTGTGTCTCTTCTCTCCCTCCCCTGTGTCTCTTTCCCCCTCTCTCTCCCCTGTGTCTCTTTGCCCCCCCAGCACGCAATCTCTCTCTCTCTCCCCTCCTGTGTCCTCCCTACCTCTTCCTCACTCCTTCTCTCCCCTCCTTCTCTCTCCTTCCCTCTCCATTGTGAGCCTCGCTACACACATGCGCAACTAGCAACTTTCAGCGCCCATTGCAGTCCTCGGCATGTGCATAGCGCATGCACAACCAACAAACTTTGCGAGCGTTACACCCAAACTCGCAGTACAACAACTATATTAGTGAGAGATCTGTATAATATATTAGTGACTAGCAAATTGCCCGTCAAAAAAAGACGGCAATGAAATTGTAAGTGAGCTAATGCTGTTTGGTGTATAATAATGAAATAAATAATACATTAATAAATTAATATACTTTACCTATTTTGAAGCATTGTGTTGAATAGTGGTGTGGAGCTGCTGTGTAAGCGTGATGAACGTGTGCAGTGTAATACTGTGCGTGCGCGAGACCAAACCGTTGTAGCCGTGTACTTACGCATTGTTGTAAAATGGCGGCAAATGTGTGGTATGCGTCTTTTGCGGAATATCCGTAGGTGTTTTGTGGTGTTTCGCGTGTTTAGAGTGCTGTAGCCTCGTTTTCGTTTTGTTCGGCGGCCATTTTTTCTCTCACTTAGAGAATTTTTTAGTGTCTAAACTCTTTTATTTTGAGTTAAATGAAGGTGTAACTTGATTTTTTGAGGTCCTGGATTCTCCCTCTTGCTGTAGGTAAGCTTTTTATGTATGTGTTGTGTGTATTTTTTGTGTGTTTTTAATTTTTTCATGTCCGCGGGTTGCGGACGATTTTTGCAAGGTCGTAATGTGTGGTAACGTGTTTCGTATGTTTTTTGTGTTACGACGTGAAGTTTGCGAGGGTGGCAGTTGCTGGCAAAGAGCGCCTTTGGCACTCCTTGCCAGCAAATGCGGCCCTCGCGAGGCGTTAGCAACAACTTGTATGCTCACTACTATATATGTGATAGGTGTACACTAAAACGGGATGCTAACAGCCTGATATCCATATATGCTATTTTATTTATTTATTTAATAGATTTTTGTGTTAATGTTGATTTTTTTTATTATGTTTATTATCTATTTTTTTCAAGAGTAGTTTATGATAAATATTTTATAAAATAAATCAGCAATTATTTCTATTGTAAAGTGATCATCTGGATGAGGATTGTCAGGGAGACGCTCGGACATTTTCAGTTATGTAACGTGATGGGACTTCTTGACTGTACATTATCAGGACAAGCTCAGACAATTCTGGTTTATAACAGATTTTTAAAAGGACAGTCTAAACCAGTCCTTATTTTAGATGACCTCAAGTGACAAGCTTGGATGGTCCTTATTTATATCTAATGTAGTTTGATCTAAAGTAGCCAGAATGATCAAAACAGTCTCAGCCAGTCCTGGTGTATATGGAACGCCGACCTTTGCGCAATGCAGATCAGCGAGCTGACATCAGGGCGCCGAGAATGGCGCCCTGCGCTCCAGCCTGCATCTCATCTGCCACAGAGGCCCCCATCTCATATTTACTGGTACAGGTGAGGGTCTGACAGTGTGCTATATGGGCAAAAGCATTGTGTGCATGTTTCACTAGGAGCATGTTGCCTTGCATGTTTATCATGTATGTAGTGATAAACATGCAAGGCAAAATACTCCTAGTGAAACATGCACACAATGACAGTGACATTACATACAATATGCTCCTAGTGACACATGCCAGTCCCACTGCCCCACATATATATAGCCCCTTACCTTAGCCTTGGTAGCCTCCAGCAAGCAGGTCCGGTAAATATGAGATGGGGCAGATAGGATGCAAGCTGGAGCGCAGAGCGCCATCAGAGCGCAGTTCTCGGCGGCCTGATGACAGTGCACTAGTCTCCAGCGAGCGAGAGACGTGCCACCGGTATATATATATATATATATATATATATATATATACATATATTCCCTTCTGGATTGCTACCTTGTCATGGTGAAGGGCCTTGTGAGCCACACCATTGTGGGGTCACCCAAGATGGGCAGGTCATAGCAGAGAGGTCAGACAAATCACAGTCCACTGGCCTGCGGCGCTCATTGCAAGCCTCTCCCCTTGTGTACTTTTGGTCGTCTGAGCACCTTTGGCGCTCATTGGAAGCACCGCGCTGAGCGCCTTTGACGCTCATCACAAGCCTCTCCCCTTGTGTACTTTTGCTCCTCTGAGCACCCTCGCGCTCATTGTGAGCCCCACGCTGAGCGCCTTTGCGATCCTCTTCTTTGTTTTTTTTATTTTTATATTTATATATATATATATATATTTTCTTTTTTTTTATTATTTTATTTTTTTGAATGATAATAAATTAATTAATAAAATAATAAATTAATATACTTTACATGCTTGTAATTAATATATCCAGCAATCAATATTCTGGAGAGCTAACAATCTGTTTTGATTTTCCTGCAGCATACAATGTACATTTGGACTGTTGCTGACCTGAGGTGTAAGTGTCAGCAATGTGTCAAGTGTGCACTGTAAATAGGTTGCGTGCTCGAGTCCAAACTGTTTGTTTAGTTGTATAAATCACCATTTTAGGATGGTAATGTTATTAGTGTTGTAAAATGGCGGCGATTGTCTGTGTTCCTAATAGCGTATTTTGTACCTCGTACGTTCCTTGTTTTCATTTTTTTCGGCCTCCATTTTTTTTCTTGCTTAGCGGATTTTCAAGTGGCAAAAATGCTTAAATTTGACTTAAATTTGCGTGCAACCTCACTCCCAGATGTCCTGGCTGTCTCCCCGTGCTCTGTGTGTTATGTTTTAAATGTTTTATTGTTATTTTGCTGTGTTTTTGTTGTTTTTGGATGTATGCGTTTCGGACGTATTTTTGCAACCTCGTATTTTTTTTATTTCTAAGTCCCTATTTGCCCCTCGGGTTTTTTTTTTTAAAAGTCCTGCTTATGTGGGTTTTTTTATAGCGATAGTGAGGCGGCGTAGAGCCTCCACCTCCGCATTCGCGAGGGTCCGCATTTATGCCCTGCAATGAGCCTTTGGCTCATTGCAGCGGACGTTGGAGCCTCCACCTCGGCAAACGCGGCCCTCGCTTCATAATTGCTTTGCGAGGGACGCTGTTCTTGCAAGTTCGCAAAGTGTGATGACGACTCGCAGTTTGACAATTATAATATGTGACATATACCTGTGTATATGTATATCTATTTATATCTATGATATGGCACATGGAATTTCGGCAGCGTCATCTAGTGGTTCGTCACCGCACTGCAGCGGCGGTCTTGTCGTAATCATAACAGGATAGGACCTATATATACTTACTGGGATTATATATATAAATATATATATCACGCCAAGTTTGGGACCTTTCCTGTTGGTTGTCCCCCAGCAGTGCCAGTGAGCAGCAACTAGCAGGGCGCCCCGAGATATTAATTTCAGCCGAGATGTTCCTCAATTTCCTAGCGTTAGGGTTTAGGGTTAGGGGGTTAGGGTTAGAAATTGACTCAAATCTCAGCCGCACCATGCGCATTACAGGTTCTGAAATGCTTACAGATGATCAGTATAGATTAAAACATCCCTTATTTATGTATAATGAACTGAGACTTCCTGACTGCAGATTATCAACACAGGCTCACAAATCAGAATTGATTTTCATAAATGTAAAACACTATGTGCCTATTAGTAGATGACAGAATGTGGTATTATATAAAAAAATATATACAGTGCATCATCTTTCAGTATAGCTACATACTCATGATCACTATACAATGACTACACACTGCAGTGCTACTCATACTGCAGTACAGCCCTCAATGTGCTGTGAAAACAGCAGAGATCCTATTGTGGGCGGGAGTTGTTCTCTAGATACCGCCCCCTAGCCAATCAGAACACAGAGGCGTCTGATGATTGACTTATGTATGGGCGTGGTCTCCAGCAGCTCCCTGGGCGTGGGCTGCACACATTGTTCCAGGGCTGAGAGCAGTCAATGCAGCAGCTGCATAGACAGCAACGCCCAGCTCTCCCATTCATCTGAGCACTGCAGACCCCATCATATGGAATTGCACACAGGGGGGTCGGTGCAAGTTATAGGGGATATACTGATGCACTGGTAAAACTTTGCTCCTCTGCACCCATGAATAACAAACTGATTCTCTTCAATGCCAAGGATTACATCTGACTTTGATGTAGGTGGCTCCACTACAAACCTGGGGTAAGTGTAACTAATCTTTATAATTATCTACCATCATGACCATTTGTGACCCTATAGATTAGCACTAGATCCTGCACTGATGTGGGTAACATGATAGTTTGTGGTGTGGCACTGCCCTGGGCATCCTACACAGTAAGGGGCAGCAAGCACATGTTGGGCAGTGCATGTATAACCTAGATCCCATATAGCAGAACTGAAATGAGGCTTTGGCTGAGATTGTATGGCAATGATTTTAACCTAGAAGTGCAGTTATATTTATGGGATTGCTTATTTGTACCCCCTTTAAATATACCCTATAAGAGACCAGATACAGTGAGCTCATTGTGTCCTGGTGTGACCCTAATGCACCCCCTATAGTATTTGATGTGTGTGTGTGGGGGGGACCTACTGTGTTCACCATGACCAGAGGTTTGATCTGTGGGGAGATCCCCTTATTTGCACCAAATAAGGGTATCCTATTAGGGGTGGTAAGGTGTGTTGACACTATGATGGCTGATTGCCACTGCATGGTTAATAATTGCTGAAATCATTTTCAGTTTATTGGATAAAAGGAAGTCAGAGAGGTAAAAAACATCCTGGTGGGCAATTTGTAATGAAAGGATATTGCTGGATTTTAATAATAATATATATATATATATATATATATATATATATATATATATATATATATAATTTCAAAATGTGAGCTTGCCTCCACACTCCAGTGTTTGTTTATCCTGGCCCTTTATCACTACTATTCCTGAGCAGCATGCTCACTCCCTCTGGTTTAATAACCGTGATAAGAAGCCACTTGAAAGGCAACATAAACACAGATGTATGGGGTGGAGACAAGTCCTGGATCTATCCAGTTATATGTACACACGCATTTGTGGGAGCGCTTCCTGATCTAGATGTCCAAAGTAGATAGTACACATTAACCCTCTAAACCTTACTTCCTAACCCTAAGCCCCTAACCACTTAGCGGGCGTAGCGACACAGCTACATGGGGACTTTTGCAGCGCGCGTCGTTCACAAATGCATGCGTACATATAACAGGATAGGTCCCAAGGCCTCACTAGGAATTTGCTAGAGAATTGTTTTTTTGTTTGTTTTTTTTTTACAAATCTTTTCATTCTTAAAGATTGTTTAGTCGATTGTGTATGTTTAGTCTGGATATTTGGGAATTTCTTACTTTTGAACCTATAAGGATGCCCATATAAGAGTATTGGTATGTGCAACATTTGTTAAAGTATTGCTGTTTGTCAACGGGTTTTAGAGGCAATACAAATTGCTAGACGTAGGGTTGTTGTTTAATTGTTCTGTCGTGCCCGACTCTCCTTGACCTTATGGATGGCAGCGCATCTGGCACAATCGTTATGTCTCTGGTCGTGCTCATCCGTAAGGTTATCTTGGCAATGATAGTGGAGTGGGTTGCCAGTTCCTTCTCCAGTGGACCGAGATTTGTCTGACCTCTTTGCATGACCTGCCCATCTTGGGTGACCCTACTTTGCATAGCTCACAGCTTCACTGAGGTACACAAGCCCTGTCACCACGACAAGGCCGTGATCCAGAAGGGTTACCCATATACTCAAGGTCACATATACCTTTTTAACAGTAATTTCTTAGAAGCTTCTTTCTTTGTTTATAATTCAACATTTTAAGTATTTGTCAAACTATTTGCTGTTATTTCTTGTACATGTTTTATCTATTTAAGTTGATACATTTTATTGCGAACTGCTGACATCAGCCACTTAGTCATGGATTTGTAGTCATCAGTATGGCAATACCGCCAGTATGGCTGATGGAATAAGTATACAAAAGAAAAAAAATATGACTGTCTTGCAGTGAGTCCTGACTTGTCGTCTTCCTCCACTCATTGTGAGCTCTCCTTAAAGGGAGTTGAACTATGTGTTTTTTGTTGCATCTGAAAGATGATATTTGAAAGTAAGCCAATTAGTATTTTTGGTTTTCAAATGATGCTCTTAAAGCAGAAAAAGTATTATTCAAATGTTTAACTGATTTTGGGCTTGGCACTGTCAGCCAATGAGCAGGGATATAGTTGTATGAGTCATGCCAATGCAATCTACACACATTTCCTGCTAAGTAAAATCTGTTTAAACGTCATCGAAACTAATATTTTTATTCAAAACACAACTTTGGTGATGTTTAAAGCAGGGTTTGGCAAATGTCTAAAAGTTAGGAGCCAGCCAAACATTTGTTAGGAGCCAGGTTAATGATTTTACACACACACACACACTGTCCTTGATTTACCATGCTGCATCACAGCGGGACGTCGCCCACCCTACATATTTCTATAATTGTTGAGGTGCAGAATCACTGTCATTACTCAAGCTAATCTTAGGGAGAAAAGCCCACCTGGACTCCTCACTATCAAGGAGACCTGGGAAGGAAGAATCATTCTGACCTGGTTTCCTTATGGAACAGGTTTAAGGTGAATCCACATCTTGTTGTTTTATTTTACCTTTTTGCTGATTGTGTAAGGGTCAAAAAAATAAATAAATAATAATAATATATATATATATATATATAATATATAATTTTTTTTTTTTGCTAAACTTAGGAGAAATCACTACTAAATGTAACTTAAGGAAGCCACAGTCCTTTAATGTCTAATGTAGGGTGGTCTCCTACCTGCATAGTGCTTTCCTAACTATTGCTTAACCTTATTAGTGTTTACTTACTAGGAAATAAATCATAAGATGGATTGTGTTGCCTCCAGATGGTGATGTTTTTTCAAGTCAAGTGTTTCCTTTTCCCGGATCCTGTCCTTTGCTTATCGGAGAGGCGGTGGGGGAGGGAGATGTACACATCAAACATTTTGCCCCCCCTCTAGGAAGTTCACACACTCTTATGTTTTAATTCATCATACTTATAGAGTAGTTAGAAGTAATTAAACTTGGGTCAGCTATGACATTCTCCTTTTTTCAAGCTTTCATTTTACGTTTGTCCTTAAAGGTATATATGAAAGTGAGGAGGGGTATGAATGCATCCTATCCACCTAGCAAAAAATTTTGCAAAACCTTTTTTTTTTTTTTTTTGCTGGGGATGATGTAGACACCCCCAGCAACTGAGATTTGCATATTGGATATCTCATTTTTGAGATATCCAATATGCAGCACATGCGCATGCTGATTGGCTAAAGGAAAGTGTCTGAAATCATGTGACTTGCCACAGTAGGGCAGGCTACAGGTGCTAACGGAGCATGTCTGCACAATCCCCAGGCAAAAAAGAAACATTGTATAAGTTAGGCTAATTATCGCTGGGAATTTCTGGGCGTGTCAACATGGAGAGAAAACCGTTTGCAAAAGCAAGAAATTCAGCAAACTTCAGGCTAACATTTAACTGTTTACTTTGGAATTTTTTCATGCAAACAATTTTTTTCGGACACTATAAATTCTCCTCTATCAGATGCATTAATAACCCACCTCACTTTCATATACCTTTAAGTGGACACTGTCACCCCAACAGGAAGTTGATTTCATTTTAAAAAGCATTACAATCTGCTTATACATTGTACTAGCATTTGTTCTCTGCAGTAAATTATTTCTGAAATAATTAGAATTTGTTTTGCAGCTCCTGTATACTAATATGCAGCTCAGTATGCTAAAGTTTGACTTAAAGTGCTTGATAAGGGTGGGAGAGGGGTCCAACAGCCAGATAACATTGCAGAACTTTATTTGGGCCATTACAGAAACTGTAATTCTAATTGGCACATCAAAGCAGCTATTTAATATGCATGAATTACTAATTTGCTTATAAATACATCAACAATATCAACATGGAATTTTGTCAAGATTGATTCATATTGGGAAAAAATGCATAGATGTTTTTTTATGTTCTTTAAGAATAACCTGGATTCCCTGGTGGTTAAGATTCAGTGCTTTCACCACTACAACCTGAGTTTGATCCCAGTCAGGGAACCAAGAGGTGACGCCATCATAAAGCCTAGCAGGGTTTGGCTTGATCAGTACTTGGGTGGGAGACCACCTATGAATACCAGGAACTGTATGCTGTGGCCCAATGGAGAAGGAACTGGCAACCCACTTCAGAACCAATGCCATGAAAACCAAGTGGGTCAGCATGACCATGGACATAAAGATGTCCCTGGTGTGTTACGGTACATGAGGTCACGGAACATCGAAAAAAAAAGGGAATTCAGTTTTAGATTCCTAGTGTGCCTGTAGCTTGAGAGGGAAGGGATATGCTACTGCGGCTTACCTTTCTATTTGTATTTCAATGTCAACTGATAAAGTACATCTTATTAGAAATATTTTTAGATTATACCATAGAAATATACATTTAGAATGTATGCTGAATTACTTTAATAAATGTCGCCTGTGGTCATTGATACTCTGTTATATCATGTTACAGTACTTTTGTTCTTAGGTCCAATCAATTACCATGTTACTGCTATTAGTACAGTTTGATCCTAGGATGGTGTCCTTGACACCAATTCAGCTGGTAATCTAATATGAACAAGACATTAATTCAACAGATTTTTGCTTATGTCACTATATTATATTTTTGGAATCTATACTAAAGCCTGCAATGCTATAGTTCAAATGGAAGCTTAAAACTACATTGCATTGTTCTTATTGCTAGTAAGTTATTTTAAAATAAAATGAAATGCTATTGCAAAGGAGGTCCATTATTTTTGGCATCACGGTCCAGAAACCATATATTTTATATATATATATATATATATATATATATATATATATATATATATATATATATATATATATATATATATATATATATGTGTGTGTGTTATTAATATATAATATAATATATATATTTAATATATATATATATATATATTAAAATATATAGTTAATATATATATTTTATGGATACACATTTGTAATCTAATATCTTTCAATAAGACACTGAAAGGAAGTTTACATAGTAAAAGAGACTTAAAAGAACAACATGCAACCTTAAAGCTTATTTTAGCATTTCCAAGCCTGATTCAAGATATATGATAAATTAAATAATGCAATGGGGGTCCAGAAGAAAGAGACTGATTTATACCTAAGTCCCCCTATTGACTACACCTGTCTTATTTTATGACTACAGTGGTCGTTTAAAGGCACACTTAAGTACTGCTAGCTCCATACCTAACCTGATAAACAATGTCTGTGGTCCTCCAAATACAGCACTTTGTTTTTACTCTAATCCCTTGTACGACTGAATAATAAACACAGCTAATTGATTTTATTATCACTTCCCAGTGCAGCCTTCAGCTTTGTTTCATTTCATAGGTCAGACTGGAAGACTAACAAGAACATTTCTCTTCAGGATGTTTTTTTTTCCAGGATTATTCTCAAAGAGCATGAAAAACTGTATATATATTATATTAGCTATTTCTGAGAAATTCATTGTGCTGCAATTTTATGCAAATTAACAACTCCAGAATTCGAATTAGCGCTGTTGATGTGCTAATTACTGTAACAGTCTGCTTAATTGTCTCTGCATTGGCCAAAACCCTTGTCTCTTAAGTTGTCATTCAGTCAGATCTCTTTGTCAAGTTACCCTGAGCCACACATTAGCATATTGAGCCACACATTAGCATACTGTGCCACATAATTCCCTACTTATATAATTTAGCACAATGATGTTTCATTTCATTTGGGATGTAGAAAAAGCAGTTGGAGATGTTTGTCTTGTAGTACTTCAATAGCTTATGGAAGTGGTTACCAGACCATTTTTCAATCACATATATAGTTGTGAGCATGCGGGTCGTTGCTAACGATGCGGGCTCGCGTAGCCAGCCTGCGGCCCTCGCAAAGCAAGGGCCTCAGTTGCTGGCATAGAGCGCCAAAGGCGCTCCTTGCCAGCAACTGCGGTCCTTGCAAAATTTACAGACATACGATATGCGGAACTTAGAAAAAAAAAACATTCCGGCCTCGCAAAAATACGACCTTACCACCCGAAACCTGCGCACATGAAAACATTAAATACACACCCAGGACCTCTAAAACTGAAGTTACACCTCAATTTCACTCACAATACAAGATTTTAGACACCCGAAAATCCCCTAAGCGAGAGATAAAATGGCTGCCGGAAAAAACGAGGCTACAGGAGTCTAAAGACGCAAAATACCACCAAACACCTACGGATTTTCCGAAAAAGACGAACGCGATCCAAAATCAGCCACAGATGCGTACCACACGTTAGGGGCCATTTTACAACACTATAATGCGGAAGTTCCCAGCTACCCTAACAGATTTTCCTCGCGCACGCACACTATTTACACTGCACACATTGCTGAAACTTACACAGCAGCTCTCAAAACACACATTGTATGCTGCAGCAACATCAAAATAGATTGCCAGCTCTTCTGCACAATGCTTCCTGCATATATTACTTAAAAATAGGTTAAGTATATTCTTTTATTATTTCATTAGCATTAGCAAAAAAAAAAACAATGCTCATAGCACACAAACAACCAACAGCCTCGCAATGAGCGCCAAAGGCGCTCAGCGCGAGGCTCGCAATGAGCGCCGAAGCAACTTGGAACACCAACAAAATTTACCGCCCTTACAATCTTATTGCGGTAATTTTTTGACGGGCAAGTTGCTAGTACAGAATAAAGATAAGGGCTTTCATGGACCACCAAATGATCTTTTTTCTGCTTAACAATTATAACTCAATGTGCTACAATGGAATATAGTCTGTGGACTGGTAAACCATAACTACTCGTATCTAGGCATTTCTGTAATGTGTTGTTATTTATTTTCTTAATCTTGTAACTCCAGTTGTACCATGTGCCACGGCTCCCAGACAATTGGTAGACTACAATATGTGACTCTTGGGATTGGGATGTTATGCGGAGTGAAACTTGGACAACTAAATCAGGAATCATGAGCTATTATCAACTTTTCTTCTAACGATGCAAATTCTATAAGGAAATGGAAGGAGGATAACCCTTTTTTGTTGAAGATGTGCCTGTGTATAGAGATCAGTCCGTAGCATGTCCATTGATTATTCTGCCAACTTTATCTATTTGGCAAGTGCTTAGGCCCTCAGAGGCCCACTTCACATTGACGGAAATTTTGTGTTGACAGATCTATATGTATGTAGAGAGACCGGTGTGCTTGTATGTATATATACACACACACATGCATGTCTTTTTCCAGAGCAGTCTGTATTTCTCCTGAGGTTATCTGTGGGTTTTTCTTTGTATTCCGAACAATTCTTCTGGCAGTTGTGGCTAAAATCTTTCTTGGTCCACCTGACCTTGGCTTGGTATCAAGAGATCCCCGAATTTTCCACTACTTAATATATGATTGAACAGTACTGACTGGCCTTTTCCTTCTTTATGAAGTTCCATTGCCTTGTTACGCAGGTATTTTGGCAGTTCTTTTCTGCTCCCCGTGGCTCAGTATCTAGCCTGCTCAGTGCATCCACGTGCGAGTTAACAAACTCATTGACTGTTTATACATAGGCATTAATTGCAATTTAAAAAGCCACAGGTGTGGGAAATAAACCTTTTATTGCCATTTTAACCTGTGTGTGTCGCCTTGTGTGTCTGTAACAAGGCCACAGATTAAAGGAAATGTAAACTTTTGATCAGGGCCATTATGGGGATTTCTGTTATCATTATGATTTAAAAAGGAGCCAAACAACTATGTGATAATAAATGGCTTCATGTGATCACAGTTTATTTTTGTTGCATGATCTGTTATATTTTTCAAAATAAAGACTGGTTGTGTTCTCTGTTTTTTTTTTATTCTGTGAATTAACCCCACAGGTGGTGGAAGGGTTAAAGCCTTACACCTCAGGAAGTGCAAGGGGTCTGTGGGGAATAACAGGAGGGGCCGGGAGGAAGGAATGGGCTTCCCCGCTACACTTCCCATCACACATTCTGGAGACACTGGATACACATGTACATATACACACACAAACATATCTATAGGGTACTGCAAGCAGATTCTGACAAACATACATTTGTATAGAAATTATATATAAATATATATATATAAGAACCAAAAATTAGTATATAATATATATCCATTCTGTCAGTTTGAAAGCATGGCTTAATTTATCCCCAGGATAGCCTTATGCTTAGCTCAGACATGCATACATTCCTTAACTGTTTGGAAAAATATCCTTGAAGAGCCTTATTAAGTAGGAAGCGCTACGGAATATGTTGGCTCGATATAAATAAAGATGATAATAATAATAATAGGAAAAAAGTCATAAAGCTGGTATTTAGAACAAAATATCCAAACTGGACCTGGAGGCATCCATTATACTTTGGTGAAGGTTAATGTGTAAGAGGGGTGTTTACATTTCTGCAGAACAAGGTTTGCACCTATTGATACAAGCTTGTCTGTTTCTAAGAATATACAAGGGAAGGAGTTGGTATCAAATCCAGTGAGATCAAAATACATTCCTCATGTTTTTATCCGATATATAATTATCTCACACTGTGTGACTTGATAAACCATAAGAGCATGTCTAGATGGATAAATGATAATAGTCACAGATAATTAATTATCAGCCCCTGCTGGGATTTTCCTTTCTACAATAACCTTTGCTGTATGTTCAATATACGTAGAGAGATCCTGAATTTCTGGCCTGTTTGCAACCCTTGAGTACTAGAGTTTGACCACCCTCTTATAAGAGGGTTGAGGAGTCCATCCAAGTGTTTTATATTCTGTTCTATTTAAATAAGCACAGAACAAGCTGCAATATTATTTATTGAGGTACTTTATTTTTCGTAAAGTTTAATTTGCGAGAAAATTGTAAATTTCGTAATGCGATATGTTCAGCTATTTATTTGTATTTATGTACAGTATAATCCAGTGGAAGGGGCTGTCTTAGGGAGATTTGTGTCTGTTACTTACTGTAAATGGCATAATCCAATTGTGAAACGTCAGACATTTCACTTCCTTCCACTGCGTGTTAGGCAAAGAAACTGAACAAAGTAGGATGATTTGCACATTTTATTTTATAGTTGTGAATTTAGACCCAATGGCACAGAAATGACGGACTTAAAAGTCCGCTGTGGTCATTTTGTTCTGGGTAGTCTTTTGAATAACCAGATTTGATAAAAAGCCGAAAATAATCAAACGTTAAATTTTTCACTTGCAATTTAATATTTACTGCAGATTTCGATTTTCTTCAGTAAGCCTGCTTCTAGCAGCTTCTGCTTGACAGGGCGTGCCCTTGTAAACTATTGAGCATTCCATCAGAGCTAATGAGAGCACTGGCAGTTGTATATGCCATGTTCCCATTCGGCAGATACTGTGTATTAAGTTTCAACATTATACAGCAGCATAACTGCATATAAAAGTAATAAATTAGTGTAGGGCTAGTTTATATTTTTGACCACAGAGGTGTTTCAAATGTGCACATCATAATCCTCCCTTCCGTATCCTCATGTATATGCACACATTCCTCCTATTGTCCCTCTTTTAAAGGACCATTGATATTCAAGAAAAAATAATCTTGCTCCTCAAGTATGTTCCAAACTGACTGTATTAGCAGCTGTGTAAGCCATGGATTTAAAACATTTTGTTTGTGAAATCTTAATTTTTGAAGTACAGGAATCCATTTTGTATTTGTTACATCACTTCCTCAGAGCTGAATCATGTGTGTTTGCTTTGGCTATCGGCTGAGAGGGTAATGAGGCAACATAGAGCCATTGTAAAGATACTTATTGGATAAGACTTAAATAGATGTAAAACCCTTTCTCTCTCACTGGCCCAGAAGCAGGCCCCTTGCATCACTTACTACAACAATAGCTCTCCAGAAATATAAACCTCCCTCTCACACTCTCTAGGTTCCTGCAGAGGAATCAAAATCCCTTTTTCTATTAAAAAAAGTAATGTATTTTTTCCTTCTTAATTATACTCTGAGTCAGATTTTAAAACTTCAAAACAAATATTTGTTTTTCAATGTGTGGTGGCACTTTAATGTCACCTTGCCCATGTTTTGAGTGGTGAGTAGCATAGATAAAGTGACATGGAAGGTTTTCTGTTTTTAATATAAAATTATTATAAGTATATCAGGCGATCATTGCTGCCCGCAGCATGAGCTGCACGCATGTGCAAGCCCGTAACGCCTTTGTGTCTCTCCCCCCACCCCTTCCTCCCGTGTCTCTTTGCCCCCTGTCCCTGCCCTATGTTTTTTTTTTTTCTTCTCTCTCCCTCCCCTTTTCTCCCTCCCCTTTTCTCCCTCCCCTTTTCTCCCTCCCCTGTGTCTCTTTTTTTTTTGGCTCCCTCTCACAGCTTTGAAAACATTTGCGGGCTTAGCGGTGGTTAAACCTGTACCTTTTTTTTTTTTTTCAAGCCCTCAAGGCTTGAATCATAAATCACTATTGCTCCAAGCCTTATGGGCTTGAAAATCTCTTTACTGGTTTAACGCCGCCCTTTTTTTTTTTTTAAGGCCGTAACTCGGCAGCCATTGGGAGGCCGGCAAAAGACGCCAATTGAATAGCAAATTTGCTTTCAACCTCACTTATGGACTCCCTGCCTCAGGAGGAGGAGGAAGGGAGCCCATAATGTGAGGTTAGTAACTATTTTTTTATTCAATTGGTGTCTTTTGGCGGCCTCCCAGCAACTTCCGAGTTATGGGCTTGAGAAAAAAAAATGGCAATGTTTTTTTTTTTTTTTTTAAGCCTGTAGTTCGGAAGCCATTCAGAGCCTCTTTTGCGATCCTTGCGATGAGCACCTTTTGGCGCTCATCAAGGGCTTTGCAACGAGCTCCTTCAGCGCTCATTGCGAGCGTCCCCCCCTCTACCTTACGAGCCTTTTGGCGCTCATTACATCCCCTCTACCTTAGAGGACTTGCGATGAGCACCTTTAGTGCTCATTGCAGACCTCAGCAAACTCGTAACAAACACTTTGGTGCTCATCGCGCAAGCCCATCATTTTTAACATAGCGTGACTGACATAAACTCGCAATTTAAAACTATATATGTGATTATTATAAAAGCTGTGTTTTTACTCCATTAAACTTTCCAAATGGTCCCCACAAAGGTTTGCCCCTGTAGGTCATGCACCCAGGATTTCTATAGTGCTAGATCTACTAGTGTTAAAATGCTGCTGTAGAGATTTTAAAAACCGGGAACCTTTAATGAACCACTAAAGAGTTGGAAATACTACACAACTGGGATGTATACAACTGATGTGAACCATTAGCAGATGTGTTGGCTGCCATTATAGTAATATTTCCTTTTTAAGGCATGAGAGAGTGGCTGCTGAGCAGGGCCTTACAAGTTACCTTGCAACTGCCTTCTACTGAGCATGTGCAGGATAAGGGGAAGACGTTGACTGCTAAAAGCATATCTGAATCAACCAATGATATAACAAATCATCATTTCACTTAGGAATGGATAATAAAATTGATCAAAACACAGCCCATAAGGATCCAAGCCAGCAGGAAGTTTGAAAGACTAGCATTGAATACTTCAGGCATAATTAAAAAAAAAAAAAAAAAAATCTATTTAAAAGGGGTTTCGTGCTCATGACTGTACACAGCTGCTAGTGTTGTTAGTTTTTTACATATTTCAAAAACATGTGAAGTTTTTCCCCACACTACAGTAGTCCTTTTACAGCAAGGCCAGAAAACTTTCTCCGGAATCTAAGCCAGGCTAAAAATGTAGGCACCATTTTCTTTTTGGCTATATAGTTACTGGATAACATTTTATGGTCATCATGGCGACCTGGCAACTGAAATTTGTTGAACCCCCTGTAAAGGGCATATCCATCTATTCCAAGCTAATCCTGTAGTATTATATGGTCTACTCGGTCTATGTTATATGGTCTTCTCTACACTACCATCTCAACCCCCCATTCTCCCTGTGAGACCAATGGCACCATCTCTTCTACCTAACTCAAAAAACAATTTCTGCTTTCTAGATAATATACCTCAAAACCGGAGTCTTCCTTCAACAATATACTTTATTGGCCATCCTCATTTAAAAATATGTGCCTTGTCTCTCCCCCTTCTCTCTGAAAGATGCTCAGCCACCTGTGTTCATGGCTGAGACATTTCTAAGCTATTTCTTGGTGTATATTCAGTGTTAATGAGCTGTGCCTCGCTTTTGGCCTTCTGTAGACTATATGTATGATCTGTGTTGGTAGCTCCTGGGTCTGCTTCTCCATTCTGGGCTTCTTTGGTGGTCTTGACAGAGAATATATTTTCACACTTTTTAGAAACCTATTACAATAATTGTGTTCTTCATGTCTGCCACATGGTTGAAAATTATGGTGTGAACAAGTCTGGGTAATTGAGATAGATATATATATATATATATATATATATATATATATATATATATTCATTTAAATGTCTAAAACGAGTTTAAAAAAAAACTTCCAGCTCAGAATTCCGAGAAACCACCAATGCCTCGCTCTTCAATCCATAGCCCATTTTAAACATGCCTTCCTTTAAGCTTATTCCCACTGTATTAAACAGCTTTTATGCAAAGCCAAGGTTGGATTAAACACAGGCCAAGTATCCTATCCATGTACAGCTGTTTCAAGCTTACTGGCTATCATCACCATGGAGCGGGATCTCAGCTTGTGTTGTGGACCTTATGAGTAGGTAGTTCACCACAGCCTTGGGTTAGGTGTTACTGGTTTGCGTTAAGTCTTAGTGCTTCGGGCTCGTATTTTAAGTTTTTTCGGCAGTCATTTTTTCTCTCGCTTCAGCAATTTTTGAAAAGACCTGCAAAAACACACAAATATGTCTCAAATCAACTTGAAATCTCACTTGCAGGCTCCCTGGCTCTCCCCCTGTGCTGTGTGTAAGTTAATTTGGGCCTATTTCTGTGTTTTTGCAGGTCTTTTCAGTTTGGTGGTTCGGCTGTTAAAGTCTTATTTTTGCGAGCCCTACGGTCCATCTACGTGCTTCGGGTCCTAGGTAATATGGGCCGTAATTTTGCGGGCGTCGCTAAGTGCAGGGGCCTAAATCCTGCGCTCATCACCCCAAGTCCTGCGTGCTTCAACTGCTTGCATCACTTTGCGAGGTTCGCAGAGCATGACAACCCCGCAAACATGACCAACGTTCTTGCACTGACAACTATATATGTGTGATATACACATACACACAAGATTACTGGAGTGTCATTTATAGTATGCTCTTATAAAGATGTTGACTTGATATTGTGCATCAGCCGTTAATGTTAGCAGACTTTTAGTTCTGTTGAAAGACTAGCATTCTAAATTGCCACTTTAGATTAGAATAATATCGGATAACACTGCTCACTGCAGGTCTGAATGGCGGGAAGCCTTAACCCTGTGTATGTGTGTACTATTTACTGTATCGTGGTGGCTTCTTCTATCTCTCTTTGGCCACCATAAATTAAATGATTGTGTTGGTAAACTACCTCCTCACAAAATCTACTACACAAGCCAGGAACCGGCTCCACAGTGATGAAAGGCAGTAACCTTGAAAAAGCTGTATGTGGGTAGGTTTGCTGGCATATTCCATCCTGAGCTTTGCTTAAAGCTGTGTAATATAGCAGGCATGTGCTTAAAAACAAAGCCTTTGTGGGCATATTGCCCAGGTTCCCAGAATGCAGTGTAATAACTACATTAATTCTGAGCAGGAAATAGGTTTTTTAACTTATTTTAGATAAATCAAGTCTGAACTCAAATGTACAATTCATTTACAATAATATATATATATATATATATATATATATATATATATATATATATATATAAATTAGTACATATGTGTTCACATTTGAATGTCTAAAACAAGTAAAAAAAACCTGCCCCAAGCTCAGAATTCTAAGAAAATCAGTTATTACACTGCATTCTGGGAAGCTGAGCAGGGACATGCAATTGTGCCCACAAATGTCTCTCTTCAATCCATAGCCATTATCAAACATGGCTTCTTTGAAGCTATGCATGCTGTATTACACAGCTTTAATGCAAAGCCAAGGTTGGATTAAACACACACTCACACACTCCCTCTTACTCCCTCTTACTCCTACACCTATGGTAGGCCAAAGAGTGATAGAAGCCCTCCACCATACTGAGTCAAATAGAATCACAAATGTACTATACATTTTCTGTACTACTATATGTGTGTAGGAAGTTGTTTTAATTTTAAAGAGTGTTAAAAACTGGCTATAAGGATGGTAAGGGGTCTAAATCTGCAGGTATTTATTGTGGCCACTACAGAGACAGACCAGCAGACTTTAATCCTAATTAGCACATCAAAGCAGCTAGTTAATATGCGCAAGCTGCTCATTTATGTAAAAATACAGCAAAACATTAAACTTCCCAGGATTGACTCACTTTAGAAAAAAATGGATAACACATAGTATATGCATTTTTGTATCCTCTTTACGAATAATCTAAAAATACAACTTGGTCTTGGTATAACAGGCCATTTTTAATTCTAATGTAACCCAAGAAAAAGTATTTTTGTTTACATTCCAATTATATTTCTGTTTAATATAATGTTGCTAATTAAGGTTGTGTCTCTTAAATAATCTTCTCTTCTTCTTTATACCTAGGTGACAGGCAAAGGCTCCAGCCTCATTTGCCGAATCTCAGATATACTGTTTAACTGATCAAAGTCTGAGGACACATTGGCTTCACTTTGAAGAGGACAGTTTTCTGTGCAACAGGTACTTCACTGTGAATCTCTGATGCCAGTTGCTAATTTTGTTATTGTAAATTATCACCATACATTATTATTGTTTATTTGATGAAAGGGTTACTGTGGTCATAATTTTAAAATAGACCATTTTTTGAATAATTATTACAAAAAAAAATGATTCATACATATTAATTTTCCATGCAATAATGCTGCCCTGAAATCTACCATTTTCATTTCCTGAGGTCGGAGTGGACTTTGAATATACAGGAAGTTTGTATCTATATAGTGGGAAAGTGGTATATAGAAATGCAAGTGCTCCCATTATTGCTAATGAAATGCTAATTAGTTTACAATGACACACCCTGTTGATATAGAAGGTGCAAGAAGCCGTTTTAAATGACATGGAAGATTTCTTGATTTTACTAGGAATATAAAATAACTGGATTCACCGGTAGTCCAGTGGTTAGGATTTGGTGCTTTCACCGCTGCCACCTGGGTTCGATTGCTGCCAGGGATCCAAGAGTTCACACCACCCTGAAGCCAAGCAAGTTTGGGCCTGCTCGGTACTTGGATGGGAGACCACCTAGGAGCGTTATTCTGTGGCCCCTGGAAAAAGTAACTTGCAACCCACTCCAGTATCTTTGCCATGAATACCAGGTGGATCAGCATAGTGTGTTATAGTCCATGAGGTCACAGAGAGTCGGACACGACTAAACGACGATACAAAATAATATACCTATATGCCTATTTACTTTTTATGTACTTTTATTTTATTAAGAATTGCTTAAAAGCTGTTTTTTTTTTTTCTGCCTAAAAGCATATAAATTGTATCTGCTTCGGTCTGCCATCTGTAGCACTTGAAGACATGGTACCATCTCTACGTGACAGGAATACTACACTTATTATCATCATCATCAATTTGTAAAGCGCCAACATATTCCGTAGCGCTATACATAGGTTAAATTACAGGCAATGACCAGTTTAAGATTCACTCATTGCAATGAATGGAGGGGCCTGTCTTTGAGCTTGGAATCCGGTGTCCATAGCGCTTTACCTAAAGCACCGCGCAGGATTGAAACTCGAAGACTTACAATCTAAAGGTTGAAGTTTGTATGTGGTACAGTAGGGAGAGAGTAGCGCTGAGCATGTTAGGGTGGAAGGTTATAGGCTTCTTTAAAGAGGTGCGTTTTTATTGAAGGATTTAAGGCAGGAGGATAGTCTGGTGAAGCGAGGCAAGGAGTTCCAGAGAATAGGGGCAGCACAAGAAAAGTCCTGGAGGTGGGAGTGAGAGGAGGTGACGAGTGAAAGAAAGAAGAAGGTCGTTAGCAGAACGAAGAGGGCGTGTGGGGGAGTATTTGGAGATGAGAGCAGAGATGTATGAGGGTGCGCTGTTGTTGAAGGCTTTACACTTCTGTGTCTTCATGAGCTGCAGAGTGCAGACCCAAACAGGTATGATTTTAAGTGGAAAGAAACAGCTTTCAAGCACTTCTTAATAAAATAAAGGACATAAAAGTAAATAGATACATTGAAATATTATGTTCCTAGTGAAATCCATAAAAATCTTCCATGCCCCTTTTTAATCTGTAAAAAAGAAAAAAAAATTAAACGCTGATTAAAAAAATGTTTGAGAAAAAAAATGATTTAAGAGCATAATTAGTGATGGGAAATGTCATAAAACTAGTTATAAATGTTGACGCCTGTTCTGTTCTCTGGAGGAATCCATTATATTTTTGATGATGGTTGTGTACGTTAGATAGGTGCCCACATCTCTGCAGGGATTGCAGTTATCCTTGCAAGCTCTGCTTCAGGGAATGTGCGGTTGAAGCGGGTAGGTGTCACATCAAAGGTCCAGTGATATAGCAAATCCCCATCACCCCTTCATTGAAGAGTCTTCTGTTGTAAGATAAGAAGCACCGAGTATGAAAAGAGCTCTTACAAAGAGAACGGTGTTCTACTATACAGCTTTGTTGTTGTTCAGTCGTCTCCGACTCAAAGTGACCCTATGGACTGCAACATGACAGACAGATCTATCATGATGTCTCTGGTTGTGCTTATCCATGAGGTTTTCTTGGCAAAGAGACTGGAGTGGGTTGCCATTTCCTTTTCCAGTGGACCGCAATTTGTCTGACCTCTATGACCTGCCCATCTTGGGTGACCCTACATGGTTTAGGTCACGGCTTTACTGAAATACTTCACCGCGCCAAGGTAGCGATCCAGAAGGGGACTTTATTGTTTCTCTGCTCAAAAAGATTAACTTCAGAAACTTAAGACCACTATAATTTACCTATACTTTGTCTATTGAAACATTCCATGTTGTCTGATTTTAAGCCAGCTTGGAGACTGAGTAGGTGTGCTTATCTAATTATCAGTGGAGGAAGATATGATGGATTATGGAGAAAAAAAGTGTTGAGATTGTGGTGTTAAATCTTTTAGGAATTTGTCATCAACCTCTTGCCTAGAATTAGGCAGCTCACAGTGGTAATTTCATGCCTGCTCCTGCAGAAATAGAAACACCGCTCACGTACAATTTTCATCAACATATGTGGATGCTGTCAGCAGAGGCACCAACATTTATAGTATTGTAATTTATGTATTGATTGATTTTAAGAAATATCTGCAGATGGTGACTGTAGCAGCGAAATTAAAAGATGTTTGCTTCTGGGGAGGAAAGCTATGGCAAGTCTGGGCAAGCTAGTAAAGATATTAAACTATCAACAAAGGTCCGCATAGTTACAACTATGGTATTCCCAGTAGTAACATACAGATGTGAGAGCAGGACCATAAAGATGGCTGAGCACCGTAGTATTGATGCCTTTGAATTGTGGTGTTGGAGATGACTGCTTAGTGTCCCTTGGACTGCAAGAAGATCCAATAAATCAATACTTCAGGAAATCAAGACAAACTGTTGACTAGAAGGTTTGATCATGAGGCTGAAGCTAAAATATTTTGGCCATATTACGAGAAGGCAGGATTCCCTAGAATAGTTTCTGATGTTTGCGTAGATGGATAGATGAGGTCACTGAAGCAATGAACATGAACTTGATGGAGCTCAGAGGGGCAGTGACTGGGAGATGCACCTAGCATGCTGCTGTCCAAAGAGTCACAGAGAGTCGGACACAACTGAACGATAACAACAACAAATGTAAAAATTAATGTTAGGATATTTTCTCTGCCTAATTTTGCAGTCTGAATCAATTTTTCAATATTATCTAGTTGCCCTTTATTCAGATGTTCTTTAGGAGATATCTTGGTCGTTTGTCATTGCCTTATATAGCACTGTGATGTCTGAGTAATCCTTACATCTTCTCTTTTAGGTGTATAAGCCCAGAGAAGATACCTCACTGGGGCAGTGGGAACGGTAAGTAGCCAGAACCTACTAAGTCACCATGTTAGGCGCCATGATGTTGGTGTAAGCCTTGCTGGGGTAGTGCTTATGTAGTATGTATGTGCTATGCTAAGACAGCAACTATGTGATGAGACTATTCACTTTTATTAAGATACTTTTATCTAATCCTCTCTCAACTACCCAGTACATCTGTATTATGGGATCTTGAGTGTATCAGTATCTTGAGATGGGGACGGATAAGAAAGGAAAAAGGGATCTGTGTCCCACACAGTAATGTCCTAACAAAACCAGCTGGATGTTTTAATTAGGCATTGGTCATTAATACAATTTAGAAAAGCAATATTTAATATTATTAAACTTACTGTCACATTTTAGACCCATCTGCTGCTGGTATCACCCAGTATAAAATCCAATTGAGCAGCGCTTTTTTCTAATTTTTTTTTTTTTCTAGTCGGACAATATACCACCAGCACAATGATCTCCACTGGTGGGAGACTTATGTTTGCTTATTCTCTTATCATATTGATTGTTCTTAAAGGGCCATGTACCTCGCTATAAATGCTTTTCATGGGGTGAAAGAGCACAAGATTCTATGTTAATATGATCTATTGCTTTTTTTTAATTGTAATATTCACTGCAAAAAATCTACAGTCTTAAGTCTATTTACAAACATACTCCTCACTGTTCCATGATTAACAACATCTGCCAACACCGAAAGGTGCAAGCTCCGTGAACATAAGATTTATGTTTTTTTTTTTGCATTCAGGAATGTAATCAGCCATTGGTTAACCCACAAGTAACATATTTATGAGTTTCCAGCAGTCATTTCCCTGCACAGATTAAATTGGGAAGGGTTAACCCTCTTTCTGCTTCTGCTCTCTGCACACAGCTCTTGCTGTGAATGCCTGGTGGACTTGCCAGAGTCTTATGTAAACAGACACTTAATTTATGTTTTTTACTGTGAAAAAGGCACCTATTTCAAAAATTCTAACTATTTCAACATGTTTTTTAGGAGTACTTTACAGTGCTCCAAGTTGTGCTGAATTAACTTGCCTTTTAAAGAGACACTGTAGTCCAAACTTTTCTGTTATGCATTTAAAAGAACATGTCTTATACATTACCAATATTTTGTTTTGCATATAACATTAATTCTATTAAGAAAATTACCAAAAAAATGACATGGCCCATCTATTGTGTTTCCTTATCTGATCGCATTCAATTGAATGATAATACATACAATGAGATGCAGTCCAGACCTGCATTAGATTCACTTTCCCTTTGTCTCCTATCATATGTCAGGATAATGGTGAAGAAAACAACTGTGTTTCAAAGATGAAGAATCCATTATGTCTCCATTTTTAATGCAATTAATACACAGGTTTTTATACAAAAATACTTTCATTGCAATGTGTAAAATGTGATTTACAAAAAAAATGCAATATAGCTATTTTTGGACTAAAATTGATCTTTTAAGACTAGTCTCTCAGCCAACCCCCGACACTCTCCCCTTAATGACCTTATCAGAATGGAGACAAACACTCAACTGGAACTGGTCCACTCATCTTTGAAAATAAATATCATATTAAGTATTGCTATTTTAAATTATTACGCAGGAATTTTATTAATGATCAATGCATTATTTAAAGTAAATAGTTCTAATTACTACGTTATTATAGTGTTGTACTTCATGAGGGAAGCGGTGTTGGATGATGCATTTCATCTGTAGTATGGAAAAAACCTTACGTGTTGGAAAAATGTGACAAACCAACAACATTAGCAGCTGTGTAAGCCATGACCATAAAGTGATCTTTAGTAGACTATGCTTGGATAGAACTGGTAGCCTGAATGTAGCCCAAGGGGGAGGGATCTTCTGTGTAGTCCTGTTGTCAAAAGACTGCTCATAGCTTCATTCATTTAATAGCACTGAATACATATGTTTTTCTTGATCTAAGATTCATCCCATTTCTCTAGGGTGTCAAATCAAGTTAGAAACATTAATTTATTTTAAATTATTCATAATTGACCTTTATTTTGTCAAGTTCTTCATAAAATCATAAATATAGAACTTCTGCTGAGTCACTCTAAGAGGCTTCTATGTAAATTATTATCCACTATAGTAGTTGTGAGCTTGTGAGTAATGCCTGTACGGTGCGGTGCGTTCTGCACAGGCGTCGCAAGAGAGTCGGGGGAGAGGGAGGCAGATTTGGGGGGTGGGGAGAGGGAGGCAGATTTGGGGGGTGGGGAGAGGGAGGCAGATTTGGGGGGGGAGGAGGGGAAAGGGAGGCAGAGTCGGCGGGAGAGGGAGGCAGAGTCGGGGGGGGGGAGGGGAGAGGGAGGCAGAGTCGGGGGGGGGGGGGGGGAGAGCGGGGGCACAGAGATACAGAGAAGACAATTGAACATAACACATGATACCGTCATACGGGCAAGTTACTAGTTGTTATAATAATTAATACTTATTCCGTAAAGCTGCTCTACGAGATCTGCTACAAAATGGCAGCGGTCCTGCAGGCTGTGTATATATGTCTGCCTGTGACTGCTCATTTGTGACCGTTCTGTCTGTATACTCAGTAGGGCTGGTGCCTTTGCACAATAAAGACATGGGCACGTTCTGTTCTTTCTTCTCTGACACTGCTAATGGAAGCATCCCTCCAAAATCAATACTCTCTCCCCAGGCCCAATCATTTAATGGCTCCACTGCTGTTATTTTTAGCTTAAGTGGCCCTATTTTTCCTGCCTCTCCTAATTGAAAACACTTCGATCAGTCCAGTGGAAATAGGATCACAGAGGAGGCCGCTGGCAAGCCTGGCGTTTGATGGCATAAGGATACGCCCACAGTGTCAAATCCTGCTGACCTTGGGCAAGACATAGAGAGAGACCGCTGCTTAGTATTACATTATCAGCTCTGCAAATGGCATGTACGGAGGTGAGTTTGGGTGTAGTAATAGAAATATATCCGTATACATTGATGAAAAGGGTTAAAGGACACAGAAGATTCTCTATTTTTTTATATTAAAATAAACTACCTGTCTTTATTTGCATATTTACACATTATTTTATTAACCGTTGTTTTACTCACTGAAACCTTCCAAATAATCCCAACATAGGTATGCTCCTGTATACAATGTTTCTGTTGGTACTAGATATACTAGCCAATGACAGGCTGTGTCTCAGTATGAATTCAGCAACATGCTACTGAGACACAGTCTGTCATTGGCTAGTACATCTAGTACATTTATGACTTGCATGAATTGTTTGAAAGATTTCAATGAGTAAATACAGAGCTTTTTGAGCTCTTTCAATTCCAATGATTGGTTCCCTGGTGTTCCTGGTTTTGGTGCTTTGACCTGAGTTTCATTCCAGTCAGGGAACAAAGAGGTTGCACCGCTCTGAAGCCATGCAGGGTTGGGCCTTGCCAGTACTTGGACGGAAGACCACCTAGGAACACCAGGAGCTGTATGTTGTCCCACTGGAGAAGTAACTGGCAACCCACTCCAGTATCTCTGCCATGAATAACCAGTGGATCAGCATGGTGTTATTAATATATTCAAGCTCCACCCAGCATGATAGATAAAATGGGCATTGAAGGCATTTTTTTTTCTTGGTTGCATATGAAAGATGGCATTTTTCAATGTTTGTCAGTATGTTTTTGAAAGTGAAGCTCCTGGAGAAGAATAAACTGCTTTGAATGTAACTCTCTTTGGGGCTTATCCATTTTAGCCAATGAGCAGCAATACTGCTGTATGAGTCATAATGAGATCTAGAGTTGTGCAAACTCTCTGCTCACACAGAGCTATTTCCTGTGACGTTTCCTGTTCTTTTTCAGTCAGTTTAAACAAGTTTTACTAAATCTTTTTTGTGAAAAAGACATACTTTTTAACGTGCATAATAGAAAATATTGCATTTAATGTTCCTTCAAATGGACTTTTTAGGCATTTTTTTAATTAAATGTTTCATTTAGGTGACTTTATTATTTTGAATCAATTGTCATATAAAATAAAAAAAAAATTCATGTAGGATGCCACGTTGCAGAGCTGTGACCTAAAGCCATGCCCATAAGGAATGGCTTCACACTAACTGTGCTGCAAGATGCCAGTGACATTCGGTGCGCCATGAGATATTGATGGAGTGAATTCCCTTTCTGTGGATGTGTCTTTAGTTCACAGCTGTGAAACATGGCACCCTACATGACTGAGAGCGGGAAGACAGGTTCAAGTAGTTTAGAAAAGATACAACTGCACGACAACACATTAGTTTGCGATTTTTGGCTAGCGCAAATGTAAGACCTAAGACAATCCAAAGCAAATGAATCTTAAAGGACCACTGACATCTGAAAAATGTTCGTTTAATCAGTATTCCACTATCACATATATAGTTCCCAGCAATACAGGTCGTTGCTAACGCTTGCGTCGCAAGCCCGCCGCAACAGTGGCCCTTGGCCAAAGGCGCTCCTTGCTCTGGTGGAGATGAGCGCCATAGGTGCTCATCCCTACGACCCCGTACGACTTTCGGCCTGCAAATACGGTCCCTCGCGAAGCGAGGGGCCGCATTTGCGGAGGTGGAGGCTCTACGGTGCCCTAAGCGGTTACAAACAGCCACAGAAGCAAGACTAAAAAAAAACACGTGTTGAATAAATACAGACTTGCATAAAAAAATACGACCCGCGGGACTTAGAAAAATTATGAACTTGCAAAAAAACACAAAATACACACACAAATAAAATAAAAACCTTACCCTCAGCAAGGGGGGACATCTGGAAGTGAGGTTACACCTCAGTTTAAGTCCAATTTACAGAGTTTAGACACTCGAAAATCCCCTAAGCAATAGAAAAAATGGCCGCTGAAGAAAACGAGGCTACACGACCCCTAAAGCCACAAAATGCCGCCAAGTACATATGACTTTTACAAAAACCCGTACGAGGTACAACATACACCATTAGCAAGGACGCTAAATCATCCACACCGGTGTACCACATACACAATCGCCGCCATTTTAGAACACTAACTTACAGAATGCGGAAGTACACAGCTACACAAACGGCTTCTCTTTGCGCACGCAGCCTATTTACACTAGACACTGCACACATTGCTGACACTTACACCTCAGCTCAACAGCAGTGCAAATCTACATTGTATGCTGCAGGAACATCAAAACAGATTGTTAGCTGTTCAACACATTGCTTGCTGCATATATTAATTACAAATAGGTAAAGTATATTAATATATGATTTCATTAATTAATTATCATTAAAAAAAATCTACAGGGGAAAAAAAAAAACACACCACAGTATCGCAATAAACGACAAAGACCTTCACCGCGCGCCTCACAATGAGCGCCAATTGTTCTCATAGGACACAAAGTACACCAGGGGAGAGGCTTGCCATAAGCGCAGACCTTACAATGAGCGCAAAAGCGCCTCTGATAACAAAAAATACACTAACTGAGAGGCTCGCAATGAGCGCCGAAGGATCTCAGACGACCAAAACGCTTACTGTCTGTGGCAAACAGTATTACCTGCCTTACAATTTTATTGCCCCGTCATTTTTGACGGGCAAGCCGCTAGCATAACATATTTTCTTGTATTAACATATGATTAAGTAGTGTTATCCTTTCATCTTATTCGCCATTTTTCGTCTTTCTATATTTCGTTATGGGTGCAGCCATTACGTTAACAGTCCTCCCTTTAAAAGTGAAGCCTCCATCTTGCATATTAATTTGCACCTGAAGCATTAGCAACCCCGGCTCATGACTGAACAGTTTCACATAGTGGTAAGATGCCACTAATGAAAACTGGTGCATGGAAGGCATCAAATGGCTGTGTCACGTACATTGGAGCAAGTGTGGCCTGTTTTGCTTATTCATTTGCAACTGTACCATTTGCAAAATGGTGGAATTGCCATCAAGGGAGAATTGTTAAAGGTGTATATGGAAGTTTCCCGATTTTCATTAGGAAATAAACTACCTAAGTGTTTGCATATCTTAACACCATTTTTAATAACTAGTGCTTAAAAGCTCTTTTTTTCTCCCTTACCTAAATCTTCCAAACTGTCCCTGCAAAGGTCTGCCCCCACAGCTCATGCATACAATATTTCTATTGGCACTAGAAGTACTAGCCACTTACCTTTTTGATGTTTAGATATGCAAACAAACACTTAGGTTGTTTAGTTTTAATATTAAAAACAGTGAGACATCCATATAACTTCTAAAAACAAAATGGCTGCGCCCATAGTGTAAAATGGAAAGTCTAAATCATGAGGAAGCCGTTTTATCGTTGTTTTTAATAATAAATCAATACTCTAAGATCTTGATTAAACTGACTGTTTTCAGGCTTCAGTGGTCCTTTAGGCCCGGAACCTATTGTCATTCTTAAAGTAAAACCTCAAATTATTAGGTGTCTGAGGTAAAATGTTAGGTTCTGAGATTTTAAACTGTTTATAGCAGAAATGATTATTTTATACAGGGCCATTGGTGTGGTCACACAGGAGTTTTAGTAAGGCATTCTGCGCAGCAATATGGCGGCTTTGCAGGCGCCCTTAGTTTCCCTGCATGTGATTGATGGATAATGATCTCTTTTTTTTCGCCACCGGTAATATTTTATCTTCCTTCCTCAAAATTCCTTGTCATCTTTTCACATTTTTTTTTTCAAGACTGAGCACAAAGGCACTTTTGTGAGCTTCCCTTCCCCTAGAATACCTGAGGAATTTAAAACTTGTAGGAACAAAAATGGGATTGCCATAGGGAGTTTGGGATGTGATTGTAGAGTGCGGATATTAACCCTGTAATGCACGGCAGGCAAAATGTACAGCTCCACTATAGCATACACAAGGGCCCGGACATCCTTATAGAAACGATAAGGGGCAGGGTGTGTGTGATTATAGGGAGCAGTTATACAGGGGTCACTTATAAGGAGCAGTTAAATAGAGCAATAAGGAGCAGGTATAAGGAGCAATAGGTGGATATAGGGAGCAGTTATACATGGCAATAAGGAGATACAGGGGTCACTTGTAAGGTGCCGTTACATAGAGCAATAGGGAGCAGGTATATGGAGCAATAGGTGGATATAGGGAGTAGTTATACATGGCAATAAAGAGATACAGGGGTCACTTATAAGGAGCAGTTAAATAGAGCAATAAGGAGCAGGTATAAGGAGCAATGGGTGGATATAGGGAGTAGTTATACATGGCAATAAGGAGATACAGGGGTCACTTATAAGGAGCAGTTAAATAGAGCAATAGGGAGCAGGTATAAGGAGCAATGGGTGGATATAGGGAGTAGTTATACATGGCAATAAAGAGATACAGGGGTCACTTATAAGGTACAATAGGGAGCAGGTATATGGAGCAATAGGGGGATACAGGAATCACTTATAAGGTGCAATAGAGAGTAGTTATATAGAGCAATAGGGAGCAGGTATATGGAGCAATAGGTGGATATAGGGAGCAGTTATACATGGCAATAAGGATATACAGGGGCCACTTGTAAGGAGCAGTTACATAGAGCAATAGGTGGATATAGGGAGCAGTTATACATGGCAATAAGGAGATACAGGGGTCACTTGTAAGGAGCAGTTATATAGAGCAATAGGGAGCAGGTATATGGAGCAATAGGTGGATATAGGGAGTAGTTACATGACAATAAGGAGATACAGGGGTCACTTATAAGGTACAATAGGGAGCAGGTATATGGAGCAATAGGTGGATGTAGGGAGCAGTTATACATGGCAATAAGCAGATACAGGGGTCACTTGTAAGGAGCAGTTATATAGAGCAATAGGGAGCAGGTATATGGAGCAATAGGGAGATGCAGGGATCACTTATAAGGTGCAATAGGGAGTTGTTATATAGAGCAATAGGGAGCTGTTAACTGCTCCTTATATCACCCATTGTTTCATTTATGTGGGGCATTAGGATGAGGTATATGGAGCAATAGGGAGGTATATGAAGCAGTTATATTGACCCAAATAAGTTCTAGGAAACTATATGAAGCAGTAGAAGGAGTTATAGTGAGCAATTGTGTAGATAAATATGAGGAGTTATAGGGAGCAGTAGAAGGAGTTATAGGGATCCATTATATGGAGCAATAGAAGTTCTATTGGGCTGTTATATGGAGTAATAGGAGGAGTTATAGGGGCAGTTCTCTGCACCAATCCGTTACATAATACAGAATGAAAAGCGTGATTATGAGTACTTTATTTGTGGCAACAGGAGCATGTATATGGAGTAATATGATACCTTATATAGCTAGCTGCTATATGGAGCAAAAAGAGGAGTTTTTAGGGGAAACTATGGGTAAAAGCTATTTGAGACAATAGTATATATAGTATAGTACTGCGATGTCTCCTAAACTTTTGTCTTTCTGTATCAGGGGTGTTCCTGCCTCTATAGGTATGTGGTGTTATAGAGACCGTTCTACAGGAAAGGAAACTGCAGGCCCGGCTTCCTCCTCTGAGAGCGTTCACAAGGAAATTCCCTTTATTATGGGTCACAGACACGTCTTGTGAGACTGCTCAGGGGGCACAGGAAGGGTCTTGTAACAGATATAAGCTGCGGCTATCAGGGTGTCCTGTATATTTAAAAAGTCATTCTGAGCACTAAATAAGGATAAGAATAAGCCAGACATTTCATTATGAGCTGCATAAAAGTGACACAGGATGGGTTCCAAATATGGTATCATTTTAAAACTAAAAAACAATGCATTTTCCTACAGTAAACTGACATTGAAGTACACTATTTTAGTGGAGTTCTTTCTGTTGCCTGCACAGAAAAAGGCTAGGCATGCTCAGACCCAGGCAAGCATAGGTGACTGCGGTTGAGACAATGGACTCAGTGTTATCAGTAATTAATGGCAATGATCTTTCATTAATGAAATATGAATATGTTTGTGGATAGATCAGAAAGGAATCTTCACTTAGTTTACTCTAGGAAAATGCTATTTTTAATAAAATTCAGTGGACACTGTTCTTGTTATAACCTATAATTTTATCCAGGCAACTGCACAGAAAACAATGAAGGGGTTATCTATAACTAAATGCAAAGATCCCTCATTAAGATTACCTTTTTTTGTGCAAGTTGTTTGTATGTGAGGGGCATTTACATTTCCAGCTGCTAATGTTGTTAGTTTGTCCAATAAGAAGTTCAGTGTTTAAAGGGACTGTCTTCCCAACACCACATGGATTTAATCTTAAAGAGCATAAAAACTTTCTATACATTTGTACTAGTAGTTTTTCTCTAAAATAAATCATTTCTGAAATATTTTAAATAGATTTTGCAGTTGCTATATGTATATATATATATATATATATATAGATTTTGCAGATTTTGCTATATGCTAATGTATGGATCAGAATATGTTATAAGGGTGGGAGAGGGGTCTAACTGCCAGATAACATTGCAAATATTTATTTTGTCCACTATAGACAAGCAGACTGTAACCATAATTAGCACATCAGGGCCATTAATTAATATGCATTAGCTCATTTGCATATAAATACAGCAATAACAATATTTCCCAGGATTGAAGAATAAAAAAAAATTGATAACGTGACGTATAGACAGTTTTTCATGCTCTTAAAGGGACTCTGTCAACTAAAAACTCTTAAAGTGCACATACTGTGTCCCTTTAATGGAATGCCCCATTCTTGTGTTATGAGGGTAATTGAACTTTCCATATTTTGTCTCCTGCAGGGGGCCCCTGAAGATGACGGAATATAAGCTGGTGGTGGTTGGTGCTGGAGGCGTTGGAAAGAGCGCGCTCACTATCCAACTCATACAGAACCATTTTGTGGACGAGTATGACCCGACCATAGAGGTGAGAAACTGATGGGTACATTCATTATTTAAGCCCCTGCTCTGGGTTTTTAACAATTTCTATGTACATCTTCATCCATCTCATTGTATTAATACATTAAAAAAGTGGAAAATGTATATATACAGACCTACATATGGTCTTAACTATATTAACCTGAAACAATGCTGCTCGGTCCCTAAGAGGGTTTAGGGGCTTCAACATAGGTTGAGCCTTCCAGTTCAGTAGGTACTCCATGGTGGGTCATAGGACTTTATCTACCCTTATTAATCCCTTCTGGCTTTACCAAACTCTATGGGTCCTTAGAATTGATTACTTTTAAAAGTGATCGAATTTAGGAATCATCTAAACATTCTTAGGAGCCAGAGTATTGATTATATATAGAAATATACAACAAAATAACAAAAACGTTAGCCAGCTGTAAATATTTAGGAGCTGCTGCTCCCTCCTGGGAACAGCTCTAATCACAGCAACCTGTAACTGATAAGCAGATCATTGATGCATCACTGTGGTTATGGTTGTGTATATATAATATAAAAAAAATACACTATTTATATTTTTATTAAACTTTATATGCAATTATGCTTCTGTGGAATGTATAATTTAGGTATTTGCTGATCAGCTTCCTGAAGTGGGAGTTGATGTTGAATACAGTGGAATCTTTTATCTGCATAATAGGACTAATTAAAAGGAAAGGACCCAGTTGCTTACACAGCTGCCACTATTATTTTGTTACACATGCTTCACAAGTACATTTCTTTTTTCTTGAATTACAGTGATCCTTATCTACTTTTACAGTGTCATAATTGCTAATTATTGCTGTGTAGTTAGCATTCATTATATTCCATTTCAAGGTATTCTATTTAGCAAATCTGAGCATATACACGCAGGCTCCACTTTCATTTATGTTTATGTTAGTATAGTGTATACCAAGTACAACTGTATACAGTTGTGCTCAAAAGTTTGCATACCCTGGAAGAAATTGTGACATGTTTGCTTTTATTTTGAAAATATGACTGATCATGCAAAAAGAAAAATATTTCATTGAAGGATAGTGATCATATGAAGCCATTTATTATCACATAGTTGTTTATAACAGAAATCACTCAAATAGCCCTGATGTTTAAACATTTCTAAGATGTCCTTGCAAAAGCAAGTATCTATTGTGTGTATTAGCTTATTGTTCTCTTGGTAAAAAATCTTATTTACTTCAACCAAGATAACCCCAGGTTGTCTTGGCCCTGGACATTTCTACACTGCTTAGCAAGTAAAAAAACTATTTGTGAATTTTTCTATCCGCTGCCGATTCATCTTGGCAAAATGCCTCCAGGTCATGCAAAGTCTATGGTCGTCTTGCATGAACCGCACGTTTGAGATCTCCCCAGAGTGGCTAGATGATATTAAGGTCAGGAGACGGTGATGACCCCTCCACAATCCTTTTTCTGCTGTAACCACTGGAGGGTCAACTTGGCCTTGTGCTTAGGGTCATTGTCATGCTGGAAAGTCCAAGAGCATCCCATGTGCAGCCTTTGTGCAGAAGAATGAAAACTGTCTGCCGGTATTTTCTGATAACATGCTGCATTCATCTTGCCATCAATTTTCACAAGATTCCCCGTGCATTTAGATCTCACATGCCCCAACACATCAGTGAGCCACCACCATGCTTCACAGTGGGGATGATATTATTTTCACTATAGGCCTTGTAGACCCCTCTCCAAACATATCACTTATGGATGTGACCATAAAGCTCTATTTTGGTCTCATCACTCCAAATTACAGTGTGCCAGAAGCTGTGAGGCGTGTCAAGGTGTTGTCTAGCATATTGTAATCTGGCTTTTTTGTGGCATTGGCACAGCAAAGGCTTCTTTATGGCAACTCAATCTGGCAGCTCATATCCTTTTCCATCCAACAAGTTCCATTACCTTGTTACAAAGGATATACTTCATTTTTTTTTTGCATAATCAGTCATATTTTCAAGGCAAGAGGCTCACAACATAGGGCAAAATAACAGAAAAAGTCAATGTGCATAACTATTAACCCCCCTAAAGTCAATACGTTGTAGAGCCACCTTTTGCGGCAATCACAGCTCCAAATCGCTTTGGATAAGTCTCTATGAGCTTGCCACATCTTACCACTGGTATTTTTTCCCATTCCTCCTTGCAAAACTGCTCCAGCTCCTTCAAGTTGGATGGTTTGAGCTTGTGAACAGCAATCTTTAAGTCTGACCACAAATTTTCTATTGGATTGAGGTCTGGGCTTCGACTTGGCCATTCCAACACATTTACATGTTTCCTCTTAAACCACTCAAGTGTTGCTTTAGCAGTGTGTTTGGGGTCATTGTCCTGCTGGAAGGTGAACCTCCGTCCTAGCCTCAAATCACACAAAGAGTGGTACAGGTTTTGCTCAAGAATATCCCTGTATTTCGCTCCATCTGTCTTTCCCTCAACTCTGACCAGTTTCCCAGTCTCAGCTACTAGAAAAACATGGTGTTCTTTGGGTGATGTGATGTGTTGGGTTTGCGCCAGTCATACCGTTTTTCTTTGATGGCCGAAAAGTTCAATTTTAGTCTCACCTTCTTCCATTCATTTTGGGAGTCTCCCACATGACTTTTGGTAAACTCAAAACGTGCCATTTTGTTTTTTGATGAAAGTAATGGCTTTCTTCTGGCCACTCTGCCTTAAAGCCCAACTCTATGGAGCGTACGGCTTATTGTCGTCCTATGTACAGATACTCCAGTCTCTGCTGTGGATCTCTGCAGCTCCTCCAGGGTTACCTTAGGTCTCTGTGCTGCCTCTCTGATTAATGCCCTCCTTGTCCGGTCTGTGAGTTTTGGTGGGCAGCCGTCTCTTGGCAGGTTTACTGTTGTGCCATGTTCTTTCCATTTGGTTATGATAGATTCGATGGTGCTCCTGGGGATCATCAAAGATTTGGATATTTTTTTATAACCTAACCCTGACTTGTACTTCTCAACAACATTGTCCCTTACTTGTTTGGAGAGTTGCTTGGTCTTCATGGCAGTGTTTGGTTAGTGGTGCCTCTTGCTTAGTTGTTACAGCCTGTGGGGCCTTTCAAAAAGGTGTGTAAATGTAATGACAGATCATGAGACACTTAGATTGCACACATAATTTCACTATTTCTGTGACTTCTGAAGGTAATTGGTTGCACCAGAACTTTTTATGGGCTTCATAACAAAGGGGGTGAATACATACGCACATGCCTATTTTCTGTTTTCTATTTCTAAAAAATAGTTCACTTCACCAACTAAGACTTTGTGTTCTGATCCATCACATAAAATTCAGATTAACAAAACATTGAACTTAAGGCTGTAATGTGACAAAATAGGTAAAAAGTCAAGGGGGGGGGGGGGGGTGAATACTTCTGCAAGGCACTGCATTACCTGTCAAAAAAAATCGATTTATAGCCTGCATTTTTTTTTTTTTTTTTGGAGTACTACTGAATTTGTTCAGCTCAATATCAGCCTCTTGTTTATATAGAGATTCCAACTCTCTTCCCTTTTCAGATAGTGTATGTGTATTTATTAATACATTTGTGTTCACATTTTACAGTTTAAAACAAGTTAAATAAACTTGTTTCCTGCTCAGAATTCTGAGAAATACAGTTATTCCACTGCATTCTGGGAACCTGGGCAAGGACATGCAAATGTGCCCACAAAAGACTTTGCTCTTGTAATCCATTACCATTGTAAACATGGCTTCCTTTAAGCGTATGGATTATACACAATCCAGGAAACCTACCCACTTACACCTATTTCAACGTTACTGCCTCTCATCAGTGTGGGGCCGGTTCCTAGCTTGTGTAGTAGATCTTGATGACGGCACTATCCTTTAGTACAGCAAATAAATAATACATTTGTATTCACATTTGACCATTTGGTGAAATACTTTATGGTGGAGGGTTTCTATCGTTCTTTTGACCACCGTAAATTATATATATATGTGCTTCACACGCAGCTGATTAGCGCGCCGTCATCAGAGCGCAAAGAACTGCGATCTGATGACGTTCTGCGCTCCAGCCTGTTGCTGTGTGATCTGCCCCTGTCTGGTGCCCCCCATTATACAAGACACCTCCAATGGATACGCTGTGGAGTCTCACATGCCACATCACTTCTAGATTGTAAGCTCTTCTATAATGGGGGGCATCAGACAGGGGCAGATCACACAGCACCAGGCTGGAACACAGAGCGTCGTCAGAGCGCAGTTTTCTGCGCTCTGATGACAGCGCACTAATCGACTGCGCGCAAAGGACGCGCTACCCTGATTTATATATAGATTAAAAGAATAAAATTAGAACTGGACTGGTCGTCAATTTTGCATTCAGTAAAGCTCATAAATACTAAGTACCATGGGCGCAGGCTGATCCCTGCACTATGCATGAACATGCACTTAGGCCAATTAATTAATTTGATAAGAGCACCTACCAACATTAGTGAGTCTGCCCCATTTTTTGACCGTCGTGTATTTGCAAAAAAATATTAATTACGCATTTTGCATCATGTAAGTGGAAACCCAGTGATGGCTAATTGGAAAAACGGCCCCTGCAGACGGAAGTATTAAGGAGAGAGAGAAGGGGAGGGGGTGATGGAGAAAACAGACAGACTTAAATCGACAGCCTGCCAGAGAAACCCCCAAAGTGCAGGAGAGAGGCAGCTGGTAACTGCTTTACACGGAGTGTATATATAAATATACTTAAGTCTGTATGTTTGTGTGTCTGTGTAGGCGTGTAGACATACACAACCTGGAAATGGAGATTTCCAAGGCTAGTTTGAGAAACTACGTGGCTTTAATGACTTGGTATTTGGTACTCTTGATACCTTTCTCTCTCTGCGGAAATATATCTTCATCTTCTCATTCTTTTCTCTTCCTTGGATAAGACACCAGGGAACATTTTATCTTTGCTTATTGTTAGACCCTTGAAAACACTAGTTGCTGCACTTGGCCTTCATGGAGTGCTGAATGGCCAGAGTGTCTGACACTTGCCTTCTTGGTCTTGCCGCTATGTAGTTGTGTGGCACCAATTACTCCAAACTACATGGAGATTTGCACCTCATAGACCAGAACATGGCAAGATCTGTGTGGAATCCAGCAAAAGCTCACTTGTGACACAAAGACAAAAGGTTCCTTAATCTTGCCTTTTTAAAGAAATGTTTTCTGATTTCTTTAATTTGAAATTTATCGGACCACTATAGTGCAAGAAAAAATACTCTGATTATTCAGGTAAAATTTCCTTACAGGTGCCGCAGTAACTCAATTTATCTAATTTATTTTTAAATAAATCATATGACCCTAGCTATGTATCGCCTTGTACTTACAAGATAGTAATCCGGCCCTGTCTGGTGTCCTTGGGCCCTCACCGGCTCTCCAACCAGCCAAGTTCTGTGGGTATCCGGCGTGTGACATCACTCGTTAGCGATCCTTCCGTCCGCCATAAAAGCTTGAATTGCCCACTAGTGGGCTGTAGGGACAATGTTGACTACCACTGATCTGGATTACTAGATATTCACGGCTTCCCTATTCTTCATAACTTTGAAATATGTAACAAACTAATGACCTTAGCAGCTGTGAAAGCGTTGGACGACATAAACTTTTTTTGGGGGGGGGGGGGGGAATCTGAATTTGTTTAAGAAGAAGAATCTATTTTGTGTTGGTTTGCATCACTTCCGGTTTGCATCACTTCCAATGCGTTTTGTATGATTTTTTTTTTTTCTTTAGGTTCTGTTTCTTTGAATTAAAAGAGAGAGCACAATAGCTTCTGTAACTTATGCCAGATGAGGGGTATTATTACACTGTATTATTATTACCACATATGAGTCGTCATACAGTATTTTTATTTTTCATTAGGGGTCTGACTTACAAATCCGACTTAAGAACATGGTCAGGAATGGATCTTGTTCTTAACCCAGGAACCACCTTTATATTGTTTTCTTGGTACAGTGGTCTTTTAAATCTTACCCAACTGGAGTTGTATATTTTTCTTTAATATTGATATGAAAAATGAACAAAACATTTATTTTTGTAACAATATTGGAAATCTCTTGCTTCTAATTTTTTGCAGGATTCATATAGAAAGCAAGTTGTTATTGATGGGGAGACATGTCTACTGGACATCTTGGATACTGCAGGTCAAGAGGAATATAGTGCAATGAGAGATCAGTACATGAGGACTGGAGAGGGCTTCCTCTGTGTGTTTGCGATCAACAACACCAAGTCCTTTGAGGATATTCACCAGTACAGGTGAGTGATAGAAGGTTATGTGAGTGCCGTGTATGTCCAAGGCCATTTTGGTATGGTAGCTCATTATGGTAGCTCATGCCACATTATTTATTGATGACGTTTCAATTATAATTTTTTTGGATTTAGAGTGCGGGTTTCTTAATATTTTTAGAAAAACTGCACACCATCAACCACTACAGTACAACAATTCTTATTAATTCTATCACTTATGTTGTAGGCTTCTACATCATGAGCTTCACTTTTGAGACATTTCCATTACGTTCTTCTGCAATGAAGGGGCTAAAATACAGAGAAAACCTGCTGATAATAATTATTTTCTTTTAAATAACCTTTTTTTATGCTGCAGGGTAGGAGAGGTAGGTGCATGTATTTTTACTGTTCTATTAAACATGTAAAAAAGATACTGTGCTAATGTTATGTAGGTGTAATTGTGTCTTAGGGTTAACACACAGTTGCAAACAATGTATAGAAGTACCTGAATATAATATCTAAGTACTAGAAACATTTTGTAATGGTGATGATACAGAAGAAGAGGGGATAATACAGAAGAAGAAGAGATGTCCAGATATTCTTATACAGAAGAAGGGGTGTCCAGACATTAAAAAGCAGAAGAACAAGAGGTGTCCAGATATTTACTACGCAGAAGTGATGTCCAGATATTATTATACCGAAGGAGTGTGCAGATATTATTATACAGAAGAAGAGGTGTCCAGATATTATTATACAGAAGAAGGGGTGTCCAGATATTATTATATAGAAGGGGTGTCCAGATATTATTAAACAGAAGAAGGGGTGTCCAGATATTATTATACAGAAGAAGGGGTGTCCAGATATTATTATACAGAAGAAGGGGTGTCCAGATATTATTATATAGAAGGGGTGTCCAGATATTATTAAACAGAAGGGGTGTCCAGATATTATTATACAGAAGAAGGGGTGTCCAGATATTATTATTATTATTATTATTATTATTATTATTATTTAGAAGAAGGGATGTCCAGATATTAAAAAACGGAAGAGTAAGGGATGTCCATATATTAAGATGCAGAACCAGTTGGTGTTTTCTCCCACTAAATCCTTGTACTCAGAGTGTAGCAGCGATCCTCAAATACTGGCGTTCTTGAGATTTTCTGATATAGACATGTAAATATATTTTGTTTACATTTGTTTTTGGCACCTTTATCCAGCCTACCCTAAATAGTTATAAAATGGTATTGTAATTTTTTTGAGTACAGATACAGATGAATGAACATAACAGACAGAGCATAATATATAAATATATTATATTATATTCTTTATTTTTCCCACTGAAATTTCGCAGACAATAATAATAATTATGAGTCAGTCCAGTGGCAACCTTATTCAGTGTACATCCTGTCATATGTATGCAATACTGGAACAGATGATCCAGGGTCCATTCCTCTGTGAGAGGTGTGAGCATGTTGCCTCTCTGGAAGCTCAAATTGGAGATCTGGAGAGGAGAATTGCAGCACTTAGTGATATTGCTCCACTGGAAAGGGGGTTGGTGCTCACTGAGCACAGTTTAGCTGGGCCTAGCATGGAGGGTGGAGCTGGGGCTAGTGAGGATGTCCAGGGAGGCAGCTGGGTTACAGTTACAAGGGGAAGCAGGAGGAGGCAGGCCAGTTCTGAGTTGGCAAACAACAACAGATTTGCCAGATTGAGTGAAACTGTTGGCGATGTCCATTCAGGAATGGCAATGCCAGATAGAGCTGTTCCCTCTAACAGCCGGGCAAACAGCTCTACTGGAGAAGAGGGAGGGCAGAATAGGCAGAACAGACAGGTTTTGGTTGTAGGGGACTCTATTATTAGGAAGGTAGACAGGGTGATTTGTCACCCAGATCCCAGCAATCGAACAGTTTGCTGTCTCCCGGGTGCTCGGGTTCGTCATGTTGTGTATCTTGTAGACAAATTATTGGGAGGGGCTGGAAATGAACCGGCGGTCTTGGTACATATTGGTACCAATGACAAAGTTAGTGGAAGATGGAGTGTCCTAAAGAATGATTTTAGAGAACTAGGTAATAAGCTGAAGGCAAGGACGTCCAAGGTAGTATTTTCTGAGATACTACCAGTGCCACGTGCTAGCCCAGGGAGGCAGAAGGAGATTAGGGAGGTTAATGCGTGGCTAAAGATGTGGTGCACTAAGGAGGGGTTTGGCTTTTTAGAGCACTGGGCTGACTTCTCACTTCGGTACAATCTCTACAGTAGGGATGGATTGCACCTTAATGATGAGGGAGCTTTTGTACTAGGGGATAGGATGGTAGAAAGGCTGGAGGAGTTTTTAAACTAGTAGGTGGGGGGGAGGGACTAGATATAAATAATGGGGTAGAAAGTGTAGAGGGTATAAGGGATGAATTAACAACTCATAGGGGAGGAGATGGGGGGAGGGGTAGTATAGTCAATATGGAGGTAGTACTAAGTAATTCAAGTTCAGTGGCAGGCACTTCAGAACTACAGACTCATAACATAAGGTGTATGCTTGCTAATGCCAGAAGCTTGCCAGGAAAAATGGGAGAGTTAGAATTATTAGCAATTAATGAAAAATGGGATTTAATAGGCATTAGCGAAACGTGGTGGGATGAATCTCATGACTGGACTGTTAATCTGGATGGTTATAACCTATTTAGGAAAGATAGAGGCAATGGTAAACGAGGAGGAGGGATTTGTCTGTATGTTAAGCCTGAATTTAAGGCTATAGTCAGAGAAGATATTTATGGTGGACCTAGTGATAAAGTTGAATGTTTGTGGGTAGAGTTAAATAGCGGAGCAGCAAATTCCAAAAGAATATTAGTAGGAGTATGCTATAAACCCCCAAATATAGCTGAAAGTGAGGAAATACAATTATTGTTACAGATTGGAAATGCGGCTAAGCACGGGCAAGTTCTAATAATGGGAGATTTTAATTACCCTGAAATAAACTGGATAAATGAGACCAGCAGTTCAGCTAAGGGGAGCAGGTTCTTGAGTACACTCAGGGATCATTATCTGGCCCAGGTTATACAGGAGCCTACTAGAAATGAAGCTATCTTAGATTTACTCATTACAAATAATATTGATATTGTATCAAATGTTGAAATAGGGCAACCTTTGGGAAACAGTGATCACAACACAGTCTCATTTGAGATTGAATTAAAAAAACAACATTTTAAGGGGCCAACAAAAACTCTTAATTTTAAAAGGGCAGATTTTAACGGTCTAAGGGCAGCAATACAAAGTATAGACTGGGACAGAGAACTGATAGGTAAAAACACTGAACCTAAATGGACAACATTTAAATCCTTACTAAATATACATACACATCGGCATATACCATGTGGGAATAAAAGTAAAAGGAGTAAATCACAACCCATGTGGCTTAACAATGATTTAAAGATCAAGATAGGGAGTAAAAAACAGGCATTTAAATTATACAAACAAGAGGGGACAGAGACTGCTTTACGGGAATACAAGGAAATCAACAAGGCTTGCAAAAGCGCGATTAGACTGGCTAAAATAGAAAATGAAAAATTAATTGCAAAAGAGAGTAAGACTAACCCTAAAATATTTTTTAAGTATATTAATGGGAAGAAGGTGAGGAAGGAAGCTATAGGAACATTACAATGTGAAACAGGCTGTCTGAAAATTAGTGACCAGGAAAAGGCAGATGAGCTAAATAGGCTCTTTTCCTCGGTATACACAAGGGAGGTACCAGTGGTTGGGACACTGCGACAGAATGGGGCTACACCACCTTTGCCAAATAATTGGTTAACACAGGAAGTTATCCAAAAGAGGTTGGAAAAAATAAATGTTAATAAAGCCCCGGGTCCTGATGGAATACATCCAAGGGTACTAAGGGAACTGGGTTCTGTAATAGCCAAACCATTATATTTAATTTTTCAAGATTCACTCAACACAGGGTCTCTACCAGATGACTGGAGAAAAGCTGATGTGATACCTATATTTAAAAAGGGAGCAAGAGCAAATCCGGGGAATTATAGACCAGTGAGCCTCACTTCTGTAGTGGGGAAGCTTTTAGAAGGGTTAATAAGGGATAATATACAAGAATATGTATATTTGAACAGGATTATAAGTAGGAGTCAACATGGGTTTATGAGGGATAGGTCATGTCAAACAAATCTAATTAGTTTCTATGAGGAGGTTAGTAGGAACCTGGATCAAGGCAACTCAGTGGATGTAGTCTTTTTGGATTTTGCAAAGGCTTTTGATACAGTGCCACATGGGAGACTATTGGGCAAACTAAGGGATACAGGAATTGCAGTAAATATCTGCTCATGGATTGAGAGCTGGCTAAAAGACAGGAAGCAAAGGGTTGTTGTAAATAGAACATACTCCGATTGGACTAATGTGGTAAGGGGGGTTCCTCAGGGTTCAGTATTAGGTCCTCTCCTTTTTAACATATTTATTAATGACTTAGAGGTAGGATTGGAGTGTGGTGTCTCCATTTTCGCTGATGACACAAAGTTGCGCAAGGTAATTAAATCAGAAAATGATGTGCTTTCCCTCCAAGGGGATTTACATAAAATTGAGGAATGGGCATCTAAATGGCAGATGAGATTTAATACGAATAAATGTAAGGTTATGCATCTGGGAAGGAAAAATAGCCATGCAATTTATAATCTTAATGGAGCAAATCTAGGTGTATCAGATATTGAAAGGGATTTGGGAGTGCTTGTGGACAACCACCTAGGTAACAGTGCTCAAAGCCAAGCAGCAGCTGCAAAGGCAAATAAAATATTAGCATGTATTAAGAAATGTATAGAAGCCAGGGAAGCAAATATAATTCTGCCACTATACAAATCTCTAGTACGCCCTCATTTGGAATACGGAGTACAATTTTGGGCACCACTTCATAAAAAGGACATTTTAGAGCTGGAAAAGGTACAGAGAAGGGCAACCAAACTAATAAGGGGAATGGAGGGGCTAAGTTATGAAGAAAGACTAACCAAATTAAACTTATTTTCTCTTAAAAAAGGCGTCTAAGAGGAGATATGATTACTTTATATAAATACATCCAGGGTCAGTATAAAGATTTGTCGGGGGAGCTTTTTGTGCCAAGAGGTTTTCAACTGACAAGAGGACATCCCTTGAGGTTAGAAGTAAAAAGATTCCACCTCAAAGAAAGAAAAGGGTTCTTCACTGTAAGGGTGGTTAATCTGTGGAATTCTCTACCAGAGGAGGTGGTGACAGCGGATTCGATAGATAACTTTAAAAGGGGACTAGATTTATTTCTAATTAAAAATGGTATTCAGTTTTATCATGGATAATTAGAGAGACAGTAATGATCCAAATTTAACATTTCCCCTTTAGACAATTGGCTAAGTCTCGCTTTTTTTTTTTTTTCTTTCTATTTGCCTTCCTCTGGACTAATTAATAATAATAATAAAAAAAAAAATAATAAAAAAAAAAAACATTAAATAATTGATTAATAATTAATTAACAACTAATGAATTAATAGTTAATCCGCATATTGCAGATCAAAGGAGATCTTAAAAGGTTGAACTTGATGGACTGAAAGTCTTTTTTTCAACCTTAAATACTATGTAACTATGTAACTATAATGTAAGGTTTGGATGAATGGTACAATGGACCAGAGGCTAGATCAAGGGCATGTGTGGAATAGGTAATGTTGAGAGATCAGAAGACGTATGGAAGAGAATCTTAAGTTGTATTGGATTTGCAAAGAGGAAGCTAGAGAGTCTTAGGGAGATGCTGAATGTGAAGGTTTGTTGCAATGAAGGGACTTGAGGAGAATGAACAGAAGTGGGCCTGGGCAGTGGGTGGGAATGGGATTGAGACTTCTCTACTAATGAGCTATCCACTATCAAATGTGATGAACCCTCCAGAGATGGTTTTAATATAGGGCATGACAAATCTAAGGAGAAAGGTAACACAGCTCTTAAACTGTTACTGTTTGCTTCCAACTTTTTAGTAGTTATACATCCATTTTTTTTTATATCCATAACCTGGCTCCCACAAAATGTTTGACTGCCTCTAAAGTTTCACTTAAAGTTGTCAACCCTGGTGCAATTAATAATTAACCCTCTCCCTGTTAACTCTTTACAGTGGCAGTGACAAATTAACTCATTGGGAGGATGCTGAAAAAGGTTAGGTTAGAAGGGGTTGAAAAAATATATATACTGTATTCTGTGCAGTTAAGGACTTCAATGATTTCTTTTGCCTATCACAAGCTAAATGATGTTGCCGTAAATGGCTTTTCCACAATATTATAAAGCACAAGCTAGAAACCGGCCTCACACGGATGAGATCCATTTTAAGATCGAAAAAACTGTCTTTGGGTAGGTCTTATAGCTGGTACATAATCCATCCTATGCTGTGCTTTAAAGCTGTGTAATACAGGGAGCTTATGCCCAAAAGGAGCTATGTATAAAGTGGTATTTGGATTAAAGAGTGAAAATGCTTTGTGAATGCACTTGCATGTCCCTACCCAGTTTTTCAGAGTGCAGTGCCATAACTTTATTTCTTGTAATCCTGAGCTGGGAAGAAGTTCTTCAACTTATTTCAACAGATATTCAAATGCGTACACAAATGTACTATTTATTTATGAGGGATAGGTCATGCCAGACAAATGTAATTAGTTTCTATGAGAAGGTTAGTAGGAACTTGGATCAAGGCAAGTAAGTGGATGTGATCTTTTTGGATTTTGCAAAGGCTTTTGATACAGTGCCACATGGAAGACTATTGTGCAAACTAAGTGATGCAGGAATAGCAGTAAATATATGCTCATGGATTGAGAGCTGGCTAAAAGACAGAAAGCAAAGGGTTGTTGTAAATGGAATATACTCCGATCGGACTTATGTGGTAAGTGGGGCCCTCTCCCTTTTAACATATTTATTATTAATTTAGAAGTATGATTGCAAAGTATTGTCTGTATTTTTGCTGATGGCACAAAGTTGTGCAAGGTAATTAAATCAGAAAATTATGTACTTTCCCTCCAGGGGGATTTGCATAAATTAGAGAAATGGACAACTAATGGCAGATGAGATTTAATTTGTTTAAATGTAAAGTTATGCATTTGGGAATGCAATGTAAATCTTATTGCAGTAAATCTAGGGGTATCCGATATTGAAAGGGATTTGGGAGTGCTTATGGTTAACCACCTAGGAAACCGTGCTCAATGCCAAGCAGCAGTCTCAAAGGCAAGTAAATATAAAGAAGGGTATAAGAAGCAAGGGAAGCAAAAATAATGTTGCCACTATACAAATCCCTAATACGCCCTTGTTTTAAAATATGGTTGTAGTTTTTAGATGTACAATTTTGGGCACTACTTCATAAAAAGGACATTTTAGAGCTGGAAATAGTAAAGAGAAGGGCAACAAAACAAACAAGGGGAATGGAGGGGCTAAGTTATGAAGAAAGACTAACCAAATTAGACTTATTTTCTCTAGAAAAAAGGCATTTAAGCCTTATGATTACCTTGTCAAGTGAAGGAAGTAGTGACAGTGGATTCGATAGATAACTCAAAAAAACGGGTTGAATATATTTTTAAATAAAAAGGGCATTCAGGGTTACCCTGGATAATTAGAGAGTATTGATCCAGGGAGGAATACAATCACCAGTATCTGGGGTCAGGAAGGAATTTAATATTGTTTCCCCTTTTGAGACCATTGCCATTGTTTCAATGTTTTTTTTTTTTCCTGCTTGCATTTGTCTGAATGAATCAATCCACATATTCCAAAGATCTGAGTAGATCTAAAAAGGTTCAACTTGATGGACTAAAAGTATTTTTTTCAGCCTCAATCACTATGGGCCTCATTCTATTATCGGCCGTAAATCGGCCGTAAGGCTGCGATTCCTTGCGAGGGTTCAGTTAACTCGCGATTCTATTATACGGCCCCGCAAGGATCTCCTTTTACGGCCGGCCGCATATCTTGGAACCGGCCGTAATCTGTGAAATATAAAAACTGAAAAATAAATTCAAGCCTGCACTGTACAGCTCTGTAAATGCTAGGGATCATATTGGGGAACATGAGGATTAAAAGGAACCCACTCTCAAGCTTGCACATCTGCCCAAACCCGAGTTCAAATTAACTGTTTATTTTCCGGCTGCGGCGTGGGTGTGTCTGAAGTGCTCCAAGCACTCTGGACTTTTTACATGGATATTTTACGGATATTAAAAATTAAATATTTTACGGATTTGAGTACAGGATAATTATGTGCTATTTTTTCTAACACCTAAAATCCCTTTATAGTCTTCTCAGAGTGCAGGATGGCTTTATTTGAGCTATTTTATGTGCTTAATTGGTGCTAGCGAGACCTCTTTCCTGCAAGTAACTGCGGCTCGCTTTTAGCCTTGCAGAGAGGTTTCCCGGAGCAATTGAATTGCAAATCTCTTGCGGCCGTTTTAGATCAAAGGCTTTCCTCCGGCGCGAGCGGCCGCAAGAGATAGCAAGGCACCGGCCGCAAGCCTGCCGGAGCCTACGGCCGTAAGGGAATAGAATAGCAGAATAGCTTGCGGCCGGTCCTTGCGGCCCCGCAGCGGCTGCGGCCGATAATAGAATGAGGCCCTATGTATTTATATATATTTGTTAGTTTTGCACATACTGTACTGTATTTGATAAAAATGTGTCTTTTTTTTTTTTTTTTTTTTTTTTTACTGCAGTGGTACTACAGTTTTTGACATTGCTATGTTCAGCATTTACAGTACAGTGTTATGGTTATCGTGCAGATCATAGATTTAGGGATAGGCGCTCTAATCTTACACTGTTACAGGGCCACATTTTTCGGTGTGGTTCTTTGAATAACTAAATTTTATAACCGGAAAACTGTATTTAGAAAGCAAACCAATGAACACAACCTTTAATTTGGCAACTTTCTATGCACTTATCCTTTACTACGCTCTATTTTGCTGTTGCTGCCTGGTACTTTCTCAGGTCATTGTGTCCTTCTAATCTAATGTATTGTTTATTCTTATTCTTATTATTACTACTACTACTACGGTCTTTTATAAAGTGCCAACATATACTGTAGCCCTGAAAAGAGGTTAAGTATAAATAAAATTGAAAATACAATGTTTAACACATGCCAAAAAGTAGAGGGCCCGGTTTTGGGGTTTAAAATCTTATATACATGGCTCTTTTTTCAAAACGCCATACAAGATTAAAAACTTCCAAATTTACAATCTAAAAGAGATTATTGAAACAAAATTAGAAGTAATTATAGAAAAAAACAAGGGCTTGGCAAGTAATTGAAAAGAGAGTTGAAGGTTAATGAGGGATCAGCTGTGAAAACTGGAGGTGATAGTACAAAACCTGCACTATAAATGAAAACAAATCCTAGGTGGATGAGTGTGGACAGGATAAGTGGGAGTCCAGGTTACACGAGTTCAGAGGCAGGAGAGCGGTGTCATGTGAGGGTCTAGAGGAAAAGAAAACAAGGTAAATGGAACTTGCAAAATGGCAGCTGGAGAGTGAGATTCTGCTGAGGGAATGGGATGAGGCCCTGTGGTATTTGCAGAGCTTCTTGAGAAGAGACTGCTTTAGCCCTGATGGTAGATAGAACTGGCAAAATGTGAGATGGAGTGAGGATCATTGCTATTTGCAGAGCCTCTTACAGAAGTGACTTTTTCAGTTGTATCCTGCTTAGCGCACTGGTAGATGTAACCGCCACTTTCTCATTGTGCAGAGATATACTTGCTATGTTTTCAAAGTCTACTCCTACCTCAGGAATTTATCTTCTGAAGTCAAAATGGTAGAGAATTATAAGAATAATGCGAGTTTTAATCCTGCAGGGTGCTTTGGGGAAAGCACCATGGACACTGGATTCAAGGCTCAAAGACAGGGCCCTCCTTGTTTTGTTATGTTTTGTTTGTATTTACCTTTGCCTGGAACTTATCTTATGTACATCGCTACGGAATATGTTGGTGCGTTATAAATAAAAGATAATAATAAAATATAAGGTAATAAGTTAGAGGCTATATCTTTACTTAAGCCATGTACTGGTTTGATATACTCTACTAGTATAATCTTATATTAACCGCCCAGGCGGTCTGGCCGTGTCAGTGCCCCCGAGTGTTAAAGCGGTACACTGGGGGGTGCTGATGCGACCAGACTGCCTTGTTCCGCCCCCCTGCGTCGCCTACGCATGCAGGCAAGGGAACCCAGAAGACAGATGCGTGTGATCCAGAGCGTGGCTCGGGGTTGCCGCTTTAGGTACTGACGAATAACCCAGAGCGTGGCTCGGGGTTGCCGCTTTAGGTACTGACGAATAACCCAGAGCCACGCTCGAGATTACCGCTAAGGCGGTTAAAAACAGTTCATATAATATATAGGATACCTATGGATTTTGCAGCTCACAAAATTATATGTCATAGGAATACACAGTGCCTTGCCAAAGTATTCACCCCCCTTGACTTTTTATTTTGTTATTACAGCCTTAAGTTCAATGTTTTGTTAATCTGAATTTTATGTGATGGATCAGAACACAATAGTCTAAGTTGGTGATGTGAAATGAGAAAAATATATACATAAAACTATTTTTTAGAAATAGAAAACAGAAAATTGGCATGTGCGTATGTATTCACCCCCTTTGTTATAAAGCCCATTCTGGTGCAACAAATTACCTTCAGAAGTCACATAATTAGTGAAATGATGTCCACCTTTGTGCAATCTAAGTGTCACATGATCTGTCATTACATTTACACAACTTTTTTTGAAAGGCCCCAGAGGCTGCAACACCTAAGCAAGAGGCACCATTAACCAAACACTGCCATGAAGACCAAGAAACTCTCCAAACAAGTAAGGGATAATGTTGTTGAGAAGTACAAGTCAGGGTTAGGTTGTGAAAAAATATCCAAATCTTTGATCCCCAGGAGCACCATCAAATCTATCAAGTTTCAAAAATCAAGTTTTTGGTTATATATCCATTTGTATTAATTTCAAGGACAGACCTATATTCTGGGGTTTCTGTAAATTATAAACCTTTTTATGTTTTTCACATGTTGAATATCTATCGTTCATCATCATTGTGTTGTTTAAAGTTCTGTATAATTATATAAGTACTGTATTTTGTGCTCTAAATAAATATTTCTTTGTTCCAGTTGGCCAAAAGATTGTGGTATTAACGGGGTCAATAAAGAAACATTAAAAGCTGTCTCAACGTTTGAACTAAATTTCTCAATGCTTTGTTCAGCATTGCAATTTAAAAAAAAAAATAGCTTAAGTGACTGGAACTTGACAGTGTAATGTTGACAAGAAAGGTCTTTGACCTCTATAAAATTGTCTTAACTAAGTAATCTTAATCGTCAAAGCGGGTTGTAGCCGGTTAATTGAAAGACCTAAACATTAGACTCAATCCCTTCAATGATCTTAAATATGATTCTACCAGATAATACACTGAAGATCAACTATTGATGTAAGAGGTTTCAGTTAGTTAAACATATTCATTTAGTTTTATCATTTTCTAGAAGGGTTTTCTAAAATAAAAATATTTTACACTCCATATTCATATAGTGTCCATTTCCTGTCCTATTATGAAGAATGCCATTAAATTAGACCAATGAATGTAGTCAATAACCTTATTATTCAGGTTTTCAAGGCCCAAACTTGTTTTGTCTTCATGCTGTTCTTCATCAGAATGATCAAATCTATGTGGCTTAACAGCCCCCCATGAAGCAATATTATGTATAACTGAAGAATCCATCATATTGTAATGAAAGTACTTCTACAAAACCTTTGCGGAGTGTATTGACCAGAAAAAACAGGCTTAAGAATAGATGCGGATAAACTGCACAATTTTTGCAACACATTTTTAAATTTTTTTTTTTATTCAGCAATAGCAAGGTTGTAAATGTATTTTTTTTTTCAGGACATACAGACAATATACAACAAGGGAGTACTTTCTTACCAATAAATACTTTCTTGAGGATTTTTAATGGCATTGCAAAGCGCCCGTCGTGGACCTGTCTTGACATTTTGGCTGCTGTTTTCTGGTGCTTCTTCTTCTTGTGTTCTATTCAACTTTATTCTTATCTTGACTGAACGTAAAACTGGAGCATGAAGGAGTCCTCGTCTTTCTGTGGGAATGTCCTGTCTTGGGTGTTTGTTGGTTGGCCTCTTCTGCTTCCAATGAAAAATACCCTAACCCAGAATAACTGCACTGCCATATGAGAACTATAAGGACAGGATGTTCTACTTTATCCTGGTAGATCATTGAAACCCAGTGATATATTTGTGCTTGGAAGGGAGTTATTTGCTTTCATTAAATTTGTAATGATGATATCCAAAACCACCATATCCTTCTCATTTTAGAGAAAGTTGAAGTGAATTCCCAGAAATATTTTTCTCTATATTAACTGCACACTATTTTCTTGAAGGTTATTATAGTTACTGATAAGTATTTGCCAGACTCCCTGTTAATTAAATGGGTCTCAGTAACCTTCTCATTTCCCTCTCCTATAATTTCTAATATGGCAGATGTGGCAGTCCCATCCCTGGCCAAATGAGTGAGAAGTTTCCCAGCCGTATCTCCGTTATCGAAGATATTTTGTGAGTAGGAAAAAAACATTTTTTTTTCTCTCTCCCTTATCTGTTCAAAGTCAGACAATATTTCTTCACGTTATCTGGTGACTGTGTATAGTTATATAAGAGGCCTTCTATATCGTTTTACTATCCACCAATTTCACCTAAAAATTAGTGCTCCTCCAAGATCACTTAACTACACTCCAAACATATAAACCTCCAATTGATCCTTAGTGGATATTAAATTATCCAATAAACCATTAAACCATTCAATCAATATAGTTTTAAATTCATTGCAAAACGATGGGAATGATTTAATCACTTAATCACTAAACAGATTTCTTGATGATGATCGGTGTAGTATGTGTTTTATTTTTTAAGCCTTAATAGGGACATGAAGTAATCCTCTAATTTGTAATGTAGTTGAAGAATAGCCAAGGTTGCTTTTCCGTACCATATGTTCTTGACTGCCTAAGAGTCTGTCTGTTTAGCAAATGCGATATTCATCTGAGGCTAGGTTGGTCTCCAGGAAGTATGGAAAATTATTATTGTGAATATTTTAATACTTTGCCTAAAATATGCAATACTAATAGTTAAACATTATTACAAATGTTTGAATATTATTTATACCATACAACGTTTTTTTTTTTTTTTGTCGTCTTGATATTAAACACATGGGTTAACGCATATATGCTAAATTTAAGAGCCAGTCAGACTACCAGATAATTTATAAGATCCAGAGATTCATGTATGAAAAGATATGATACAGATAGAACTACCAAAAGGTTTAGTTCGCTAAAAACCCAGAGGTAAAATTTTAGATCCTGGGGTTTGACCAGCCCTGATCTAAATTCCTAAATAAATATCAAACATCTAATATGAGATTAACTAGCGTAGAATGCACAAATTTGTCTAGTCAATTAATTATAATTAATTGTTGTCTCCTGTAGTGCCAAGAAGGAACTATAGCATCAAACATTCCACAATGCCTGTTTTGGTTGATGACAATTTGTGTTGATTATCTACACATGGATAAAACACACAAACAATGTCCTTTGATAATTGCTGCACGAAGAAAATTGATCATTGATTTGAATGAGCGCTGGCTCTACGTGACTTTCTTTACCAGTAAAGGTTTCACTGGGCGTCCTGGTTTTGAAATTGAGTGTAAAGTCATCCTTATTATACTTGTTTGAATTTTTTTTTTTACTTGCTCAAAGTGCAACAAATAGTAAAATTACTTCTCCACCTATAATGACTTTTATTCTGCCATGCCATTCAACTGTACTTAATCAGCTCTATTTTTAATAAGCCAACCATTCTCTTGGGGGATTTAGATTTCATTAAATTAAACTGGTAAAACATCCATTATTTTATTTATTTACTGGTTTTAATATGTCAATGGTCTCTGCAGATAGAACTGTATAGTTTGGAGTTTTTGATTTCCAAAACAATGTCTCCTGCAGTTGCCCTCTGTGCAAAACACTTTTAAGTACTCTAGAAGCCTCAGATAGAGGTGTCAATCCTGGTGGTTACAGCATCCGAAGTATCAAACAATGCTGGCAACAGTCTGAAATTGGCTTAAAACCACTGTCCTTTCAGCCTGAAGGCCAGGATTTGTGGGTTGGGAAGGGAACATTGATATGATATGGGCAGAGGCATTTTCAATTTGTTGGAAGTTGGGTGAACTGGAAGATAAATGAGTAGGGAATTGCAGTGACCCAAGCTGGTGAAGAGACGAGAGTGAAATAGTTTAGTTGTGGAAATAGTGCTAGATAGAGGACTTTTATCTTTTACTGCTCATATATTTTATATTTATTTATATATTTACAATTATGTAACTTATCTATCCAAAGCACTTCACAGATTTAAAAAAATGTATAGTTAATCCTAGTCTGGGTGGGTAAAGCAGGGTAGTTACATAATCTTCTTTTGATATAGTGCTAAAAGCCAAATTAAAGGTATATGCATGTGAGCTGGATTATGAATGCATCTTAAAGAGGAGAATTAGTAGTGTATGAAAAAAAAATTAGCATGAAAAAATACCAAAATAAACATTTAAATAGTTACACTAAATTTTGCTGAATTTCTTATTTGTTTTCTATTAATGTTGACACCCCCTGAAAATAGCTGCGAAAATTAGCATACATAATACATTGTACCTTTTAGTCTGTGAATTGAGCTGCAGCTTTCCTTTAGATTTCTGTAATAACCAGAACAAGGTCTGTGTCCCGTCATTCACTGATTGTTTTATCTACATCCCAGGTGATACTTCCCCCAGCCCCAGTGAATTGCCCCTGTGATCTCTCCCAGCCCCAGTGAATTGCCCCTGTGATCTCTCCCAGCCCCAGTGAATTGCCCCTGTGATCTCTCCCAGCCCCAGTGAATTGCCCCTGTGATCTCTCCCAGCCCCAGTGAATTGCCCCTGTGATCTCTCCCAGCCCCAGTGAATTGCCCCTGTGATCTCTCCCAGCCCCAGTGAATTGCCTCCGTGATCTCTCCCAGCTCCAGTGAATTGCCTCCGTGATCTCTCCCAGCCCCAGTGAATTGCCTCTGTGATCTCTCTCAGCCCCAGTGAATTGCCTCTGTGATCTCTCCCAGCCCCAGTGAATTGCCTCCGTGATCTCTCCCAGCCCCAGTGAATTGCCTCCGTGATCTCTCCCAGCCCCAGTGAATTGCCTCCGTGATCTCTCCCAGCCCCAGTGAATTGCCTCCGTGATCTCTCCCAGCCCCAGTGAATTGCCTCCGTGATCTCTCCCAGCCCCAGTGAATTGCCTCCGTGATCTCTCCCAGCCCCAGTGAATTGCATGCATGCACGTACTCACACACACATGCACAGACCGTGAATGTTCTCTCAAACGTTGCAGGTCATTGCAGGACCATAAATCAAGCATAAATGCTAATTCGCCTAAAAGACAGATTAAAGATAGGAAGAAGCTGAAATGTTTGGTTTCAGTACAATTATAATTTGTCAGAATTTATCAAGGAGAGGGTGTATGTCTAAAGAACAACCATGTAACCGCTCAAGCATTTTTACTTGAATGTCGATTTTATGGTCCTTTTTAAGGACCCAGTGTAGCAGCCTCATCTAGCTGGCTGCATACAGCATTGCTGATTGGCTGCAAAGCTGAGCATGCTCACATGGACCGGGTATACTTTTACAAAAATGAACTCTATCAGCAGCCTACCTCAATCCTGGGGGAGTAAACATCACCTGCAACAGTTTTTTTTTTTTTTTTTTTTTTTTAAGCTTTGCATTAAAAAAAAAAAACTAGTGCATGCAAATGTAATCATACACTACTAATTCCCCTCTAAAGGTATATGCAAGTTAGCTGGGTTATGAATGCATCTTATAATGTCATGAATGTGCCCAGTCATAATGGAAGATTGGTTTTGCAATTTACCATCATCTATGTTGAGAAATGGAGAACAGATGAGTTTCAGAGGGATATGAAATGTGCAGATTCAGGGCCTGTCTGATGTGTAATTGGAGTTTCTGCCATTTTAATGAAGCAAGCAGAGAGGCACAAATGAGAGCTTTAATAGCAGAATAGATAGTCCTACTATTACCATTTATTGTGATACCTCTGACCCATCTCCTGCTTGTTTTATATTCTTTCTTTTTTTTGGATTGTTATATTTTTATTGTATTTTGACAACATATAAAACAGATTTCACAAAACAATACCAACAAAAAAAAGCAAAACAAGACAATACAGACATTACAAATTCTTTGGAAATTATTCAACACCATCTTTCTAAGTTTGCAAATTGGCAATTAAACGTCTGATTAATACCTCTTTACTCAATCCATAACAAACAAACATAGAAAGCATTGCGTTGCCTAAAAAAACATATACTACTTAATTTTAAGAACAACCAATATATTGACATATAGACACAAGGTGAATTGTGCAAGGCGCCAGGGCTGGATTTAACATCCAATGGGCAGGGTGAGATCTGACCGAAAGAGTATAGAAGGAAGGCACATCCCATTATACTATGGCCCTTTCTCAGCATTTACAGATTTTTGCTACAAATCCCCCTTATCAAGTGGGAAACCTTCAATCCTCAAATCAGAAAAATCTTTTTCTAGAGCTAAATTCCTATTCAAAATTGATGTAATTTCAATCCATGCTGGAATCTTTGGTTGCTTCCAATGGTGTGCTAGCAGCCATTTGACTATAATAATTATCTGAATAATCATTTCCAATTAATTGTAATAAAAAAAAATGTGCAAAAAAGCAATATCTGGGATTGCTATAATATCAAATTCAACTATAATAGAAATCTCCTTTTAAAGCAAAGCTTCCAAAAATCTTGTACAATCTTACACTCCCACCAGATATGAATGGGTGTTCCCACATTGCCACAACCTCTCCAACATTTGGCGTCATTCTAATTAGAATAGAAAATGTAGCATGTTGGTATGGGTTAGATGCCATCTATTAAGAACTTTAAAATACACTTCTCTATAAGGTGTATATTTAAAAATGTTGTAAATTCCAAACTATTAAACCAGATTTCTACTGGCCAAAATTGTCCAATATCTTTCAACCCAAGAAACCATTCTGGTTTTTTTTCCTCTATCTGTGGTATTTTTTTTTAAAACCTCAAAACATTTAGGTATTAGATGTTTTTTATTTGGGGTGTTAATCATTTGTTCAAAATTGGTCAATAATCTACTCTTTCAGATTATAATCTGATTTAAGCATTAAAGTTTTTAATCGATTATAATCCAACCATTTATAAGAAGGTAAGCCATATTCATCTCTCAATTCTTGAAACGAAGCAAGTTTGTTATTGATAGACCACTTAGCCAAAAAAGGTTGGTTGAATTCTTTGGCCAAAAAGTTCAAAGGAGTAAGAGGACTTGGCAAGGGCATCAGAGCCCATTTGTTGTTTGATTTAACCTAGAAGTTCCAGCATTTTTTGATTATTAGAGACTCTCTGTTCAATCTATGAGGTCGATATCTTTATGGAAGTAATCCTCAATTTGAGACCAACCATGAAGTACTGAGTTGTTGTTCCAACCAACAACATGTTGTAGCATTATTGCGTCGTGGTACATTCTCAAATTAGGATGAGCTTCTACCTCTCTATTAAATCTTCTAGCAGTGATAGAATTTTTTATTTTTAATTCTTAGTTTTGTTTATAAAAATCAACAATTATCTATTAACTTCTGAAATTGTTGAATCCAATAATTTGGAACAGGAGTTGGAATATTATGAATTATATAATTGAATTTCGGTAAAATAAATAGACATTTTCACAGCCACAATTTTACCCAGCCATGATAAATTGATTTTCTCCCCAGAGATTAGCAGTTCTTTAATTTTTAACAGATATTTTTTTTTAATTATCTGGGATTTTATTGCTTACATTTTTGTTTAAATCTAATACTTAAGTGGGTAATGGAATTAGTTTTCCAATCGAAACGATATGTTTGTTTTTAGTTGATTTAGCAATTGATAAGATAGATCTATTGTTATAACTTCAGTTTTAGTGACATTGAGTTTGTGATAAGAGACAAAACTATGTTCTTGATTGGATTGTTTTAGCCTCTCAATTGAAGGGTCCGGATCCGAAAGAGTAAGAAGAACATAATCTGAAAACAATATTATTTTATGTTCTTGTTGGCCTGTTTTGATACCTTTTTATATCTCCTGAAGATCTAATCTTGGTTGCCAGGGGTTCTATTAACAAGTTGAAAAATAAGGGAGATAGAGGACACCCCTGCCTGGTCCCATTTTTTATTTCAAAAAGAGAATTTTTAAAACCTACCCCTATGACAGAGGCAGATGGGAACTCATATAAAGCCTTAATGGCCTCTTAGGCAAAATTCCCCAAACCATATTTTAAGAGTGTTAGCTCCAAAAATTCCCATCCGACTCTGTCGAAGGCTTTCTCTGCATCAAATGCAAGCGAGACTAAAGTATTTTTTTCTTTATTTACATAGTTTATTAAATCTATGAATCTTCTAGAATTGTTATGCCCCTGTCTTCCAACAATAAACCCTGTATGATCTTTATCCACTAAATGATCTATAACCAAGCTCAATCTGTTAGCCAAATATAGTATTTGGTATGAATCCTTTCCCTTTTAAATTTATTTTGATTCTAAGATTTTAATTGGTTGTATCTGATAGGATTCTGTGGCAATTTTGTTTGAGATGACCATAAACATTTTTATTAAGAGTCCTGAGATAAGGGTAATTATTTGGTTGTAACGTTCCTATGTTATCTAGAGCCTGGGTAGTAAACTAAACAAGTCAATGTTTTCCTACTTTTGGAGGTCCAGTAAGATCTTATGGGAAATAGAAATCCCTCTCAGGCTGGGAAGCTTGTAATGTGGTTTTTTTTTTCCTGTTATTTTTTAAAAAGGTACAATATTTTTGATGCTTGGCAGGTTTTTCACAATGAGGAGAGGAACTATACATTTTATACTAATAGGTTCCAATCTTATCCAAGACTAGATTATTTTTTAATACACTTGCAGACCTTAGATAACACATTATCAGTAGAAATTGGTCCTATTGTTTGGGCTGATAATGCAGTGGTAACATTGAGACTTAAAACAGATAATTGTACAAAAGTAACGAAAACTTGGAATTTGAATCTGTCCATTTTAACTGATAAGGAAATCAAAAATTCAGTTAAAGATGAACTATCTATTTTTTTTCAAATTAATGGAAACTTGGTACAATCAAAGGCTCTTATTTGGAATGCTCATAAAGCGTATATTAGGGGATGTTTAAAAAAAGGCCAAGCTCTGCGTAGGAAAGCAAGAGGGAGCTCATTAAGAGACTTATATATCCAACTATATCATTTAGAAAAAAGTCTAACCCTAATTCCTAATAAACTTGTAAAATGTTCTTAATTTTAGATTGAATTTGTCTAAGAAAGGGCTGATAGATTAGTTTGGATTCTCCAAAAAATATATCATCAAGAAAATAGATCAGGAAGAATGATGGCAAATAAATTAAATAAAAGTTTTATAATGAAAACAATTTAATATCTGTGCAATGAGCAAGGTAAACATTTTTTTCTAAACCTGATGAGTTTGGAGACATTTTTTATAGATACTACCAGAAGTTATATAATTTGAAACGTTCTAATGAAGTCAGGAAACCTTCTTCTCAAGATATTGAAAGTTTCTTAAACCAAGTTAAACTACCTGATGTATGTTCTATAGATTTGGAAATCTTGAACGGACATATCCGAAAGTGAAATTATAGAGTTAATTAAGACCTTAAATGTACGTAAAGCCTCTGGTCCTGATGGATTATAAATGCATATTACAAATTACTTTATCCTGTTCTTGCAGGTCAGATGCAAAGTGCATTTAATGAAATCAAGAATGAAGGTAGAGCGCCCAAAGAAATGTTGGAAGCAACTTTAGTGACAATCCCAAAGCAAGATAAAAACTTATCCTAATCCACACATTTTAGACCTATTTCACTTTTGAATTCATATACTAAAATATATGCTAAAATTCTGCTTGTTCTGTATTCTTCATACATTTGTTACCTAGAAATGAAACCAGTTTATGGGATTGTGGGTATATGAGGGGCTGAGAATTTTTTTTTTTTTTTTTTTTTTTTTTTTTTTTTTTTTTTTTTTTTATGGACAATGCATAAAGAATTGATTAATTTCATAACCATATTTACAAGAATCGTATTTGCCAGTAAGTAAAGAAAATAGATTTTATTCAATTTTTTTTTTCTTCCTGATTTTGTGTTTTAAATTCTGGATCAGGCTTGTAATTTACCTGTTTCGAGTATATGGTAATCAGTGGGAACTGATCTTAATAATTCGACAACTGTTCACAAGAGGTTTTTTTTTTTTACGAGGCCACTAGGTATTAACATTAACAGAGTCAAATATCTATGTGTTTGCATGTTGTATGTCTCCTAGTAGATGTCCATGAACCTTTTTTCTACCCATATGCTTATATGTAGGTGTAGCGAGTGGTAAACCAATTGAGATTTTAAGTATTATTTTTGGCTTTAACAAAAGTTCCTTTCCAGCAAATGTCTTCCATATTCAAGTTATGCTACTTTCAATGTTAACAGAAACTGTTTTACTCTCGTCCTTCCAGAAGGTGGTGCTGCTGTTCTGTTATTTGTCTTGTGCAATAAGTGATAAAAAGTGTCTATCGTGGGAACATTGTGCGTGGATCTGAGTCTCTCCATTTGAATATAATTTACCAACTCCCATTCCATTGCAAACTCACCAAGTTTTCTCTCTGTGTCTCGTCTTTCCCAACAGGGAGCAGATTAAAAGGGTCAAAGACTCAGATGACGTCCCAATGGTTTTGGTGGGGAACAAGTGTGATCTCCCTGCACGGACAGTGGAGACGCGTCAAGCTAATGACCTGGCCAGAAGTTATGGTATCCCTTACATCGAGACCTCAGCCAAAACTAGACAGGTGAGAAAAGGATCTGTCCAGATACCACACCACTGGGATTGCAACCTAACCTGGTCTTAATGGGCCATGGTAATGATCCGGCTTTCATGAATTTTAAATAGTAAAAATTTGTATAAATGTTGAAGTGATTATGATGAAACTATTTTTTTTTTTTTTTTTTTTTACTGAATGCCAGTAAAACTGTGCAGAAAGTCTGCTGCAGGCTGTGCCATTGATCGAAAAAGATGGGAAGGACTCCTTCCAAATGATGGACACTGAAATTAGCTGGATTTTTCACAAGACCAACTTTTTTTTTATTTTTTAAATCACCATAGCTTGGAAATTAGTTTATTCTGTTATTTACATTTTAAACATAATGAAAGCTGAGACATTGCAGTTGCACATTAAGAGGAGTGTTATTGTTCAGTTTTGTCAGACCCTCCGTGACCCTAAGGACCACAGCACGCCAGCCACTGCCCTTCTGAGCTCCTTCTCATATTCATTGCTTTAAAGACCTCATATATCCATATCCTCCTCTACTGGTTTCCATCTTTGTGTGCCTTCAACCTTTCCCAGCATCAGAGTCCTCTCTAGGGAATCCTGTTGTCTTATGATATGGGCAAAATATTTGAGATTTTTCATGTGAACGTTTTGTCTTGGTTTCCTGAAGTACTGATTTATTGGATTTTCGTACATTCCAAGATACTTTAATCGGTTCTCTCCAACACCACAATTCAAAGGCGTCCATTCTACAGCGCTCGGCCTTCTTTCTGGTCCAGCTCTCAAATAAGTATGTTACTACTGGTAATACCCAAGAGTTACAGTAATATCATTTACTGTAAACTGACCTTGATAAATTGACCTAATATGAATTGAACTTTGTTTCCTAGATACAATTGTACAAGATGAAGACCGAACTAAGAAACAAATCCATAACATTTTAATTATAGTTTGTAAAACTCACACAAGGCAGAACATCTTGTGGAATCTAATCGGCCTATCGGCATGTAGTTAGTGATAGTGAATCAAGTAACCTAAAACAAACCAGGATTAATTTAGAGAGACTGTACACTTCCTAGGGACCAAATAATGACTCCATATACACGCAGTATTTTATGATGTTCCATAAGAGAATTATTACATATAACTGTGTTCATTAATTAAGTGATTGCAGTTTATAGAAAGTAAGGCAACATTTAAAGGAATGGAATCGGAAAGGACAGTTTTGCTTTGCCGTCATGGGGTGAAACATGATTACATTTCCTTAAATAAAAAAAATATCTAAAAAATACTTGACAAAATACCACTAAATCATATCATAATGAAAAACCTTTTTTGAAGAACTAGACTTGATGATTTCCAGAGTCATATATTCCTGCATTTTAAAACTTGTGCCCTTCCTATAGGGGGTGGAAGACGCCTTTTACACGTTGGTGAGAGAAATCCGACAGCACAAATTGCGGAAACTGAACCCTCCTGATGAGAGCGAGAAGGGCTGCCTGAACTGCAAGTGTGTAGTGTCCTGACCAAGGTGAGTAGGACTGTGGGAATTGCGCAATCCATTGTGTAAAATCTCTGAGGACACAAAGAAATAACATTGTCTCCAGGTGCTTATATTTTTTTTATCTGTAGTTTATTATTTACAGATCCACTATAATAGTTTTTAGCTTGTCAAATGCGTTCTGCACAGGTGTTACTCACAAGCTACTATCCACAAAGATAGGAAAATTGCGCAACTACGCATGCGCCATTTTCATGCAGATGTAACTGAGCATAAGCAAACTTTGTCGCGCATGCACTGTTGCCTTTTTTTTAATATTTATCTAATTAGAGCAGTAGGAACTGTGTCGTACTGATGTGAGGGAGGCTGTGGGGGAAGCAGAGAGAGGGAGGGAGAGAGAGACCGAACAGACAATTGAACATAACCTATGATACCGTCATTTATGACAGGCAGGTTACTAGTACTAATAACTTAAGGTTAATATTGCTCCTTTTTAAGGTGTAATAATCATTTTCTTTATACCCATAAATAAACACAGATTTAGGATTTTTTTCTAAATCGTTCCCCCTAATTGTGATGGGAAGAGATTGAAAGAAATATAAAATTATAGGTAAAATATTTATTTTGATGGTGTTTATGCGCCCTGTCCATGATAATTGGAACCTATTCCATTTAACCAAATCTGCCATTAGTTCTTTAAATAGGGGTATATAGTTAGCTTTATAAAGGTCTATGACCTTCAGAGTCCAATTTAAATCAAGATATTTTAGTTTGTTTTTTGCCCATGAAAAAGAGTAAGCATTTTTCAGCAATGCCAATGTCTGGTCAGATACACGGGCACCAATTATTTCAGTCTTCTCCTCAAAACCCGAAATTTGCCCAAAATACTCAAGAACCTCCATCAAAGGTGGTAACGAAATAGACGGATCCGTGATTGTACCCAAAATGTCGTCTGCGAACAGACAACATTTGAACTGATGTAAGCCCACCGTAAACCCCTGAATCCTAGGAGTGGAGGGTAAGGCTTGTGCTAGGGGTTCAATGGCTAGGGTAAAAACAGTGGGGATAAGTGACATCCCTGTCTCATCCCCCTCTGAATTTTTATTTGATCTAGGGTATTACCAGGCAATTTAAGATACGCTACCGGATCTTTATAGTATGTTGTGATTAGGTTTATAACGTTCCCTTTAATTCCAAATTTAGACAAGGCAACGTAAAGGTAGGGGCATTCTAATGCCTTCTCTAGGTCAAAGGCTATAGTGCATAGAGGATTGTCGGCGATTTTAGCCAAATGGAAAATATTGAGTACTCTCCTGATATTGTCCCCTGCTTGCTGAAAAGCGCCAAAGCCCACCTGATCTTTCTGGATCAGCCTAGGCAGGAATTTGGACATCCTAACAGACATTAGCCTAGCCAAAAGGTGAATGTCTCTCTTTAACAGAGAAATTGGACAATAGTTCTTAGCCTGTAAGGGATCTCTCCCAACTTTAGGAAAAACAATGAGGTTAGCTTGGTTTAACTCTGGAGGCATTTGTTTGCCTTTTAAGATATCATTAAATAGTCTTCTGGTCTCCTACTTGAGAAGATTTGCAAACATTTTATAATATACATTAGATAATCCATCTGGTCCAAGTGATTTCCCTACTCTTACATTTTTAATGGTTTCATATATTTCTTCATCGGTTACCTTGGCATTAAGCCTTTCTAACTCTTGAGGGGTTACTGAAGGTAGATCATACCTATTTAAAAAATCTTTAATTTCAAAATCTCTAACTTTGGAATGGGAGGAATATATATTCTGAAAATGTCAGAAACGTTTCTTTCATTTTCGATTGATTCATGGTTAAGTTTCCTTCTCAGGTTTTAATTTGGGTTATTTGAGCCTGAGTCTCCTGGCTATCATGGGCAAAGTTTTGTGTACCTCTGTATACGATTTAACACTGGTTCTTCTGATAGATGCAATCCTGTCAGATAGGACGGCAATATCTAATTCATTTCTAATTTTATCGATCCATTGTCTAGTAGACTTAGAGTAGTTATATTGATTTTGTTTCTTTAGTTGTTGTAATTCTGTAAATTAATTGAGATTCCTTCAAGCTTTCGTTTTTCTTATAAGCAGAGTCTATCCTAATAAGCAAGCCTCTTATAAAGGCATTGTGGGCCACGAAAGTCCAGCCTATCGCAGTTTCAGGGATATCATTTTGGGCGAAATAATATAACACAAGCTCTTGTTCAATCTGTGTCTGATTTTCCGGGCTAGACGGAAGTCTTTTATTTATCCTCCAGCTAAATTTAGTCCTAATGTTTAAACCCAAGTCTAAATCTATAGGCACAGCAGCGTGATCCGACCCAGGGGCACATAGTAAATTGATCATTCCTAGAGTGTTCAAATAATTTGCCTTCCATTACCAAAGTATCAATTCTTGACTATAAGTATTGTGGGTAGGGGAATAATAAGCATATTCTCCATTTTGAGGGTAATGTCCCCTCCAGGCATCAACTAATCCCAAATTCTGCAAGAGAGTATTAATCCGTCTTAGTTTATTTGAGTAACGTGTATCAGGTGATCCACTGGATCTGTCTAAGTGCGGTTGTAAAACCAGACCCCCCCCCCCCAACTATTTTACACATTTACAAGGGGTCTAGTGAATTTAGCAATTTGTGCATTATGAGGAGCAATTACGGGAGCATTTATATTGATTAAGGAGATCTTATTATTCAAAATGGACCCTCTCAGTAGAAGATAGCTACCCTCCTTATCTGCTATATATTTTTTCTAATTTGAAGGGGGATTTTTTTATGAATAAGGGTAGCTATACCTGCTTTTTTTGGTTACAGGTGTGATATGTCGGATAATCTTTATGTAAAAAGGATGGAATCTTTGTGTTGGCATAGTGGTTCTCCTGTAGAAAGATCACAGCAGGTTTAACATGTTTATAAAATATGAAGGCTTTCCTCCTTTTGAAGAAAGAGTTAAACCCTCTCACATTGTGGGTTAAAAATGTAAATGTGTTGTCCGTCAATGATCTATTGTGTGGGTGTCAGTGTTCCTGTACAAAACGTTACATGGGGAAAGTTCATTATAGGCGATAAGGGTACACATGCCCCCGAGCCCCAGAGCAGACTCTGCAATCAGCCATCCACGAGACAGGTTCTTATTAGGTCTGTCAAAGGCAAAATTAACATTAGAGATAAAACAACAAAATAAACCAACATAACTTCGGTATTATAAACCATAGTACAACGTATACTTTTTCTCCCTACACTCAACAGAGACCTTCGTTGTTTAGGGTAGTGGGATAAATGTAACCAGGCCCTCCTTATCTGTAAAGGGAGACATTCTAAATTAACTAACAAATGAAATGTTAATGTCAAATACCCTTCAACTATCGCCTACCTGGCACTAAACCAGTACATTTAACAGAACAAATTTATATAGCTTTTAGGAATATTCCACAAGCAATTGAGTAACAATAGCTATATATTACTTAAGGTCCTGAAGTGGACCTATTTATCAACCAAGTCCTAGACCTAAGTCCAAGAGATAAATGTAAATCAAAGTTCAATACACTTCCATCTTTGGTACTGTCCATTAAAACTTTTGATTTTAGTAACAAGGACACCAAAAAGAAACAGTAATAGAGAATCACTTGGGAGCTGTGTCAGTGATGTCTCTGTCTCCTAGGGCTAGTTAAAGCGCCGCCAGCCACTTCTTTGAACGTTTGTGTCTCGTGACTTCTGGCCAGTTTTTGTTGGGCCTGGTGGCCTGTGCAGAGTTTGTCTGTTCCTCTGATTCTTAATTTGTGGTTAGTTGTAGCCGAGACAAATGCGCTTTACTTTACTCGAAAGTACGTATTCTATAAGTTGAGCCTTTATGCTGTAATATCAGCGCAAAGGGAAAACCCCACTTATACAGAATTTAGAATTTTGTCAAGGTCTGCAATGGCTCTGCGTCTAGAGTAACAGGTGACTCCATGAAAATTTGAAGAAGGGATCTATCTGGAACTCTTATCGCCGTAGATTTCCTAGCCGTAGTAAGCACCAAATCCCTGCTTCGTTGTTGGCAAAACCTAATGATCACATCCTTGGGTAGACTTTGATCTTTAGAAGCTCCGAGAGCTCTGTGAGCTCTTTCAATAGCCCATTCATTTTCCATGAACAGGATGTCATTAATTACCGCCTTCACATATTGTAGCAAATCCATAGTCGCATTTGCAATCCCTCTAATTCTCACGTTGTGTCTACGTGAACGATTTTTCAAGGTCTTCGACCTTATCTTCTAGCTCTTGTATCCTAGGGGAATTTTGAGTAATCTCCTGCTTGTCATGCTCTTGGGACTCAATGATATTGTCCATAGTCTCTTCTAAAAGTTGTGTTCTCTGTGCCAGAGAATGGATATCCTTCCTAAGCCCATCCACCTCTCGAGTTATTTGATTATGCAACATCCTCTCATTTTTTTGCTAAAGAGCAATCTACAAGCTCCATTTGCTGGGAGGTTTGTTCTGACCCTTCATTATGCAATCTATCGGAGTGTCCAGAACCGGACCCATTATAGAGGAAATATTCAAGCAGATTTTGCAAGGGTATTTGTGATGTACTTGGAGAGTGAATATAATAAATTGCTTGTGAACGCTATTTCATATTTGTGACTGCTGTAGCTATAGGCGAATTACAAAATCCATGTTGAATAGGTATTCGTATTCATGGCTAGCCCATCTAAATCAATGCTTAGGGTCTAGTCCATCCTCTTGCATAAGTTTGGCTTGCGTGTTAAATCAGGTTGCTTGCTCAGCTGTATTGGTTGGTATTTGCTTTCAATTAGCTCAATTGACCACCAGGAGGCAGTATTGGACTGTTTGTACTGAGCTTGTACCCAATCCACCAGACATCAGTGCTGTTCTATTAGCAAAAGGATTTGGTCTGAGCTGTATACTCCCCCCCCCCCTTTTTCTTTCCCCCCTCTCTTCTCCCCTTTCATTTCCCTGTCCTTTTTTCTTAAAATGTAACTTTTAAATGTTCTGTTTTAAGTTGTGCAGAGGAATATTTCCTATCCCCAAATATGCTGTAGAGGGGCATTAGATCTCGGCACAGCTAAGGATGTATTTGAAAACAAACCCTGTGGGGCTTCAAGGTGGTGTCACAGTTATCTTCTCCACAAGGAAGAAAGAGGTGCCAAAAAGCACATTGTTGCCCAATGGCCCCTCAAAGATAAATAATAATTTATCCAGACAATGTTACCTTGCTTAATATAAATGTGCAAGCCACAAATTGTGTATCAGGATGCTGAAATTTATTTTTATTTTAACTGTGTTTGTGAGTGATTCACTGATTCTCTCTCTACCTTTATCTTGATGTTAAGCTTTTATAATCTTTTGAGCTTAATCAGCACCTTTGAGCCAATGATGTATGTTTTGTAATAGGGCTCCTTGTTTCTGCTTTTAAAATGGCTGCTGTTTCCCCCTGCTCCTCCACCTCATGGCAAAAAAACAAAATGGCTCCTGCTGTTAATTTTCCCTCTTAATGTCTTATAAACAGTCCATAGACAGACATAAGCTTAATTTGGGGAATAAAAAAGTCCTCTGTCAGGTTCACATCTCTCTTATAATGCTCTGAATGAGATTTTCCTTTATAATATTGCTATTTTAGAGGGTCCCTTTTTCATGCTTTGATTGTACACTAGCAGTGCACCTTCTACATGTTCTTAGGCTCACCTCTGAGTTGATGCCTTTCTGGTGGGTTGGTGATGCCTGTCCCCCAGCTGTCTCCACTGTGTTCTGCAGATGTAGGCTCCCTGCTGTCTCTGTTAGATGTGCTGACAGGGAAACACACTTTAGCTTGGCATGGGAGGGCCAGCAGGCCGCAACCTCGTGGGAGGCAAAAGTTCACAAAACCCCTCAAACATGGTGTCAGAGTGCTCAGGGTGATCCCCTGATTGATGATGTCCACATTTAAAAGTTTGGCACATATCTTTGAGGAGCTATAGGCGGTGGCACGTACTTTGCGCGATGGAGAACAGCGCGCCGTCATCAGGGCGCAGAGAACTGCGCTCTGATGACGCCCTGCGCTCCATCCTGCATCCCATCTGCCACAGAGGCTTCTCATGCGCGCGCCCCCCATCTCATATTTACTGGACCTGTTCTGCAGCGCGCGCAGGTCGGGGTGCTATAGATATGCACATCTAGTTTAGACCCTGGATGGCCATGCCCCCCCAAAAAAGTACTTCTTAAAGATCTAATTAAACCTAGTAAATCACAAAGGGCATATGTATGAAAATAGTGTCTTGTAAAGAAAACACTCACTAAATTAATGAATAATCAGTTTACAATGTCTATGATAATAAACATTTGGACATCTAGATTATTTTTAAACTGTTACTTTTTGTTTTGTGTGTTAGAAATATTAAAAAAAGAATAAAGTATATTGTTTTAAAGTCAGTTGTTTACTTAAAAGGTGTAGATTTCTAGCTATCTAGTGACCCATCTTCAAAGGCTAAAATATTAGCATGTATTAAGAAGGGTATAGAAGCCAGGGAAGCAAATATAATTCTGCCACTATACAAATCTCTAGTACGCCCTGATTTGGAATATGGAGTACAATTTTGGGCACCACTTCATAAAAAGGACATTTTAGAGCTGGAAAAAAGTACAAAGAAGGGCAACAAAACTAAGAAAAAAACTATAAAAATGCGGTCTCAGAGGAGATATGATTACCTTTATATAAAAATATCCAGGGTCAATACAAGGCTTTGTCAAGTGAACTTTTTGTGGCAAGAGGTTTTCAACGGACAAGAGGACATTTCACCTTCAAGAAAGAAAAGGGTTCTTCACAGTAAGGGTAGTTAATCTTTGGAATTCTCTACCAGCGGATTAAATAGATAACTTTAAAAAGGGGTTGGATATATTCCTAAATAAAAAGGGAATTCAGGGTTATCCTGGTTTATTAGAGAGGTAGTATTGATCCAGGGAGGAGTCAGATCGACAGTATCTGGGGGTCAGGAAGGAGATTTTTGTTTGCCTTTTGAGACAATTGGCAAAGTTTCACTGTTTTTTTTTTTCTGTTTTCCTTCCTCTGGGTCAATTGGCAACTAACAATGCATATTACAGAGATCACAGGAGATCTGAAAAGGTTGAACTTGATGGAACCGGATTACTATTATATGTAACTATGGTGTGGAGTTTTAATGCCATACTTTCAGACTGTTGCTGGTACTAATATAATTGCTTCCAACAACTTGTTACCTACATTAATTACTTTTCAAATAATATATTGCAAAATAAACAAACAAAAAAACAATAACCGTGAAATACTGTTGACACATGAGCACAATGGCGCTAAATGTCCGTGGCCTACAATTGTCTGCCACTAAATAATTGTTAGTTTCCTGTATACCTGCTAATGTTGTTGCTTTTTTTTATTTTTTAACTACACAAACGTGATATTTTATCGAATTACCGTGGTCCTTTAATTTTTGTATCTGAAACAAATCTCGATTTTTCCATATAAGAAGCCACTTGGGATGGTGTAATAATTTAATCTGGCCACTAGAGGGCGAGTGGTGCTTGTATTTATGTATATTTGCTGAACTGATTTGGTTACTATTCATGATTAAGAAATGTGGTTCAAGTTGTACAAACACTCTGGGCTAGAGGATCACCGCTTCTTAAATGGACATAACATCTCAATTTTGTTACAAATTCTCAGTATAAAGGTTTCAGTTAGTTATTAAAATAATATGTCAATGTGATAAAAGTAGTATTTTCTTTGTAAGCCTGCTCATAGGACTTCCCTGCTCTTTCAGATAGAACAAAGAAAATAAAGCATTTAATGTTCCTTTTAATTTATATTATTACTCCATCTGGTATGAACCATCTCTCATCTCATATCTTCGCGAGGCTCGCAGTGCAGCCTGAGTCTGGCGGCGTGCCTCATAGGCTCGACTCCCTTCCTGAGGCTCGCAGTTGCCCTATGGGCCGCAACTGGACAACGACTCGCAGTACGACAACTATATTAGTGATATATATTGATATAGTGATTTTTAGATAAAATGTACAAGATTTAGAGAATATCTTAATACATTATGCTTAAAAACCACATCAGACTGTGGAGGCAGGAAGGGAGGAGAGGCAGGCAGAGAATACACAGAGCGTAGAGAGGTTATAATATGTATGTAGGATACATTGTTTATTTTTATTAACTTTCCGTTTTTTATGTGTTTTTTTTTTTCTCATCTAGGCTCAAATCAAACCCCAACTTGATAGTATTTCCAAGCTCTACTCCCTAGACAAGAGTGGAAGAAACCCAAGAGGATTTTGTATTGGAAGATTTAAAGAGGCCATGGGGGAAGCAGCTTCCTAAGGCTCTTACTGGACTGGCCTTGGACTTTTGTGCTGACATCCAGAAATTTATTGTCCTTTCATTTCTACCAGTAAAAAGTTGCTGACACCACAGATCTCCGATCCAGAGCAACTTAAAGCAGCAGTCTGATTAAGGACCTGTAGAATGTTTTAGGGATCACAGCTGGATGTTGTAGGCCAGTGGTGGGCTACTCCATCCTACAAGGACGCCCAACGGTCCATCATTTCATTATCTCTCTTCTGGTATATTCAGGATCTCTCTGACTGGGCTCAGCTGAGTTACTCAGTCTCATTTCAATTGATCCACCTGGGCTCAAGCAGAGAGAGATTGAAATCCTGGACTGTTGGCCACCTTCGTAGTACCGAGTTGCCTACCAGTATCTTAAACTGTCATGGGTGCTGGGTCACCTACCTGTATAAGCAGTTGCTGGTCACCTGGGGATACGACCAGAACCTTAAAATCCTAAGACTAGTTATGCACCAATCCGTGTACTAATTTGATGTCTGCTATAATATCAAATTGATATATCTACTCAATGCTCAGCTCAACCTTTAGTACTGATCACATAGTAAATACAGCCGAACAAGTGCAAAGAAGCCAACTTATCTATATAACGTAGTTTTGCCTAAAAAGACACTTTTGGCACCGCACTTGGCAGAGCAAAAAAAAAATAATCTTAAAGGACCATTGTAATAGTCCAGCTTTTTAAAATTGTAATTAGTAGAGATCAATATAAATAACTTTTTTAAATTGTGATTTTGAAAGTAAACTGTTTCCTTTTCTTGTGCTAAAATGTAAACGAGGTGTGAAAAACATCTATTTTCATTGTATATTGGTGCTGTACCTATATATTACAAACTGTGGCAGAGTGTGGAGCTTATTTAGCTGCACTGTGTAATTCTTGTTCAGATACCGTATCGTGGCAGAATGGATGGAAATATGTTTAGGAGAAGACAGGAAGAGCGACATTTTAAAGATGGCGTTAAATGAGCATTCTGATGTTTATATTGATCTCTACTGCTTAATAGTTACTAAACCTGGACCTTTACATTGGAGTTTTAAAGGACCACTGTACCTCAAGATAAAAGGCTTTGTTTCTGAAGTAACAAGCTAACAACATTAGCAGCTGTGTAAGCAATGGACTGAAAAGATTTATGGGAAAATCTGAATCTTACGTAAATTAATAGATTTTGTTACATCACTTCGAGAGCTGGAACTGATATGTTTTTTTTTTTTTTATCTATCCGTGGTGGTGGAGGGATAAGGAAGAACCAAGGAGCTTAGTTTTATAATTGGATATCACTGATATTGACACAACACCTCTTCCCCTAACAGGGTTGTTTATGATCAAATACACATAAAGAGAAGTTTATCATAAAGTTATAGCTTCAGTAAACATTCAATATATTTCTGGGAAAAGTGTTAAATACATAGACTTTATAAATGTTTGAGGTTTTTAATTAATGTGCCACTGAAGTCACCATATGTGCTATGCACTTTTAGAGTACAACAAAGCATGTAGAAAAGTGTTTTCCTTTTTAAAATGTTGAATTCATGGAGTGATCAATAGGGCAGAAACCCTCCATGTCTCTTTAATAAGGTAGGAGTCTGTAACTGTGATTTGTTGTGTTTGAGAATATATACATTTTAATACTCTTCTCACAAATTGCATATCCATTCTTTAAAACAAAATGGAAGGCATGGGATTTGAACATATTTTGTAGCAATAGAAAAACTCAGGGACAGCACATTTACTGCCACACTAACATGTGGCGGCATTCCCATTGATACGTTTTGGGGTTGGGTTGACCAATAGGATGATGTCCCACTATGATATTCAAAATTCCCAGTCGCTGGCTGGCCTTCTTTGGCTCTGTAACTATTGGCTGATGATTAAGGCAACCGACCAATGGGGGGATGTCTACACGCACTGGGTAACATGAAAGACCAGTTGGGCTATTACATCAACACTTTTTTGAGTTTATGGGGGGAGGCAGCGGAAATGGGAACTGTGTGAGCCTAATCTGTTAGTACTGTACTATTCTGATAATGGTTCCTCTCCTTTAACGACTAAAGTTACCAATTTGATAGGGTAACAATTTGAACATAATCCTATAAATAACCAAATGAATGCCCTATATTGGGGAAAGGTTGTAAACCTAACTCTTTTGGCGAAGATGAAGAGAATAAATCATAGTGTCATGTGATTGAATCATTAGCTCTTCTGGGAGGTCTAGGCCAGTTTGTGATCTAAAATAGAATGTGCAACCGTTACAGACCCCAACCTTATTATCTACGCAGATTCTTGTTGGAGGACTTGAAGGGCTATAAAAACAATACCGAACAATGACAGAGCACATATGGTGGCTTCAATGAACCTTTAATGAAAGTAATTGTGTTTTACGGTCTCACTCATCGAGTGCTAATGAGCAGTGCTAATTACTAACTGTTGTAAATTAATGTTTTGTTTCCAGAACACACAGGTAGGTACAGTGATCGATCAAACCCCTTCTCACGTCTTAAGCCACAATGTTTACAAACGAGTATTCATTTTTTTTTTTTTTTAAATGCTTCTTGTTGCAAATATTAAGTTACGTAAGATAGAGATACCAGTTTCCCAGATGTGGCTCCTTACCTATTCTTACCTAAGAACTTACCTATTCTTACATTAGTCTCTGGCACATACTGATCCTTTACCGGGTCAATGCCAGTGCCCCCAAGGTATTTAAAAAAAATATCCAAATTAACTTTTGCTTTCAGTTTATGACAATAGGTTGGTCCTTTGAAAAGAAAACAATCTAAGTGCGTTTTCATTATGGTTGGTATCTACTGTTTAAGGATTCAAAATGGCAACCAGCCCTCCTTTGTTGTGACATTTTAAAAGCCACTGAATCATAAGAAATATTATGGAAGTCTAGCAAGTATCAACAGTAGACAAACTGGTCAGTCTTTTTTTTTTTTTTTGGTTCAACGTATATATTTTATATTGGGTATATTCCGGAGAAATTTGGAATTGCTTACAAAGATCAGAATCTGAATGTGCATATGTTTAAACATATATGTAGAAACATTCTTTACTGCTTGCCAGTGTTTTAAAAGTGATGGTGTCTTACAACTGGTGTTCAGCTTCCTATAGAAGATGGTTAGCCAAGTCTATTGCTATGTCTAAACCCCCCCAAAAGCCCTCACGGAAATAGACAGAAACGAGGACAAAAAAAATATAATATTACAAACTTGAATACCCAGTGATAATCCAACCATGAACTTTGGAGTCCTTTTGGAAGGGAAAGTGTGATCCTTTAACAGAAATGTACAGGAAATATGTAGCTGCTCTGGTACTGTAGCCCTGCTGTTGACCTACAGGGGTACAGCTAGCTCTCATTAATAAGCAGAAATCCCATTGAGTATTTCAGGAGATAGGTTGAAGCAACTAAAAGACTATGGTGTGCCTTTTATTATACTCCACTTGGAGATATACTGCCCCACCACCACCACTCAGTCCTATCTGTTGGGGATCTATAGTTTTTATCACATCAGCTCATACTCTGTTCCTTTCTCCTGTACTCATGATTACTAACAGAGTACCCATGATTTTGATAGTAGTTGCTAACTTTTCGATCCCATCTGCCAGGTTCAACAGCCATGCACAACATCCAAGCTCCAGAAAAGCCACACCAGACCAATGTCAGAGCACCATGGTGGCCTACACAGCAGACTCGTAAATATATAGGGGGAAAGATGGCTCTCCCTTCACATGTAAATACATACACACTAGTAAATCAATAATTGAAATTATAATTCAATAACCCATTTGCTGCTATAAGGTCTGTGATAGGAAAGGTGTATATTTCTCATATATTCAATTAAAACAAACACCTTTTAACTAAAAAAATAGTATGTAAATTGTATTATACATGAATAATCGGAGACCCGCTCCACAATAAATTGAATTCTTAATTTTATTTATTGTACATATTATGTTACAGATTTGAATAAAAAATCTGATTATTGAACCATTTGTGTTTGTTAGTGTGTGTAAATGGGATCTTCTTGCAGCATGTACACTCATTAAGTATTCCCTTCAGTTGACGGTGCAATGAGGATTTTTCATTGAGAAAAACTGCATTTTTCACTGTATTATTCAATTTTTACATTTTTGATGTCTAATTTGGATAGCTACAATCCCAAGTTTCTATGTAAAGTTATAATACATCATAATGTCAATCAGTGCCTTCTGTTGCGCCTATTCTGGTTTCATATTTTCTGTTTGCTCCCTTAGACAGAGATTGTTTAGACATAGAATGATTGCAAAATGAATACAGTGGATATAAAAAGTCTACACACCCCTGTTAAAATGTCAGGTTTCTGTGCTGTAAAATGAGACAAAGATAAATCATTTCAGAATTTTTTCCACCTTTAATGTGACCTATAAACTGTACAACTCAATTGAAAAACAAACTGAAATCTTTAAGGTGGAGGGAAGAAAAATAAAAATAATGTGGTTGCACACCCTCTTATAACTGGGGATGTAGCTGTGTTCAGAATTAAGCAATGACATTCCAAATTGTGTTAAATAGGAGTCAGCATCCACCTGCCATCATTTAAAGTGCCTCTGATTAACCCCAAATAAAGTTCAGCTACTCTAGTTGGTCTTTCCTTAAATGTTCTTAGTCGCATCCCACAGCAAAAGCCATGGTCCACAGAGAGCTTCCAAAGCATCAGAGGGATCTCATTGTTAAAAGGTATCAGTCAGGAGAAGGGTACAAAAGAATTTCCAAGGCATTAGATATACCATGGAACACAGTGAAGACAGTCATCATCAAGTGGAGAAAATATGGCACAATAGTGACATTACCAAGAACTGGAGCTCCCTCCAAAATTTATGAAAAGACGAGAAGAAAACTGGTCTGGGAGGCTACCAAGAGGCCTACAGCAACATTAAAGGAGGTGCAGGAATATCTGGCAAGTACTGGCTGTGTGGTACATGTGACAACAATCTCCCGTAATCTTCATATGTCTGAGCTATGGGGTAGAGTGGCAAGACGAAAGCCTTTTCTTACGAAGAAAAACATCCAAGCCAGGCTACATTTTGCAAAAACACATCTGAAGTCTCCCAAAAGCATGTGGGAAAAGGTGTTATGGTCTGATGAAACCAAGGTTGAACTTTTTGGCCATAACTCCAAAAGATATGTTTGGCGCAAAAACAACACTGCACATTCAGCCAATTGAATAGGGCTCTATATAAGCACATCGCATTTTTTTTTTTTACAGAAGTTTTTAGTTAGTGAAGACCTTGCTTTTGGATAGAAGTTCACCAACTAAAAACTTCTGTAAAAAACATATGCTATGTGCTTATATAGAGCCCTATTCAATTGACTGAATCGCAATTTAATAAGGCGGTTTGGATCTTAGTTTGGTTATTGTATTTATTTAATTAGCCACTATTGTGTCTTTACAATATCAGATTACTTTTATAGATCTGACTTATTGGATCAAAACACTAAGTAGGATTATACATATATACCAACTGTTCTTTCCTTGAAAAAGGTTTATAATTATATGGCTATATATTCCATTATTTCTTAAGGATAGCGCAGTTTTTTAAACCCCACTTTCCGGGTTTTATGCATTTTCCCTAAATAAAGTTGTCTATTAAAAACTTTCAACCTTAGTGAGAGTCCATGTGTAAAACGGCATATAGAAAGAATGAAAATAAAATAAAAGATCTCTTCATGTGCTTCCCAGTTGATTTCCAGTTGATGGAGTTTCTCTCACTCTAAGTGCTCTACATGGTGGGAAAAAGCACCATATTGCATGTGAAAATAATATATTTTTTTAAATTGCACTAAAAACAGTTAAAAAAACAAATTCCAATGTTTTAAGTGTTTACATACAAAGTATATCCTACCTACTGGCTATTGCATGAGTAATAACAGAGCAGAGTCCTGTGCACGCTGAGGGGAAGACTGTGATTGATAGCAGTTTTTTCCTGGACTGTACTGACCAGTTAACCTATAATCGATAACTGACCTGTTTAGGTGATTTCAGCATTCCATGCTCTACACAGATAGATTTGTTAAGGGTCAATTTTTTATTTTTTGGTTTCAGCTACAGCTCTGTGTCTGCGGCAGTCAGTGACACGTAAAAACACATTTTAGTTGATTTCTCAATGAAAATACACAATCATTTAAAAAATGTAAAAAAATGCATTCTTTTAGGAGATCTTTTCTGTCATGTAGTCCAAATTGTGCTGAATTAAGTGGCCCTATAATATGACATAGCTATGTACAAATGATTTACATACATTAAAATTGCATACCCATTAATTTGGTTGCATATTAGGTAATTGAGCTTGAATATGTTAAGCATTAATCACGTAAAAATTAATTTTATCTGTTCTAACTACATTGGCGGAATGATGAGACAACAGCATATCAAGTTGGATACATAACAAAACACTATTATAGTTTATAGCTTTATTATTATTGTAATATACACCAACTGGGCATGCGTTTAAGTATTTTGCACATTAGAGAGGTGATAAAACACAAACACATGATCTAGTTATTAGGAGAGTTGGAGGACCCTTTTCGTGTAATTTATGCTGAAAACATCCCTTTTTTTAATGAAAATGAACAAGAACATTTTTGTTTAATTTTTGCTGACATATTTCATGCTTGCAACTCCCCATTTCTTCAAAAACATTTTTACTGCGTTTTCTAACTTCTTCCTTATTGCACCAACTTTTTACTTGTGGGTTTATTCTTTCAATGCATGTGACAACTGGCAATGAAATGGTTACACCTCTTTATTTACTACTGATAAGAGCAAATGCAATGAAAGGTCCCAGGCCGATCCCACATCCGTGCCATTCTCCTGCTGACGTACATAGATTATATTTTTGGAAGTTTCTTTCACACATATGTTTGACTAGTTTTAGTACAAGATTACGTTATTGACTTTTCATTATACATAAACTAGAATTTAAGAAGAGATCGGAAGTGTGCGTTTTGATCTAGATTTCCCTTGATTGGGAGACAACTTTGTATTTCTGAAATTTTCCATGCAAAGTCTTTTAACAGTACATTAGTCTCTAAAGTGAGTTTTTAAACTTTTGTTCTGAAAAAGATTTCAGGAACAAATATAAAGACAACGAATGAGAACAAAAATGGTCTTAGGCTTAGAAGGAACAAATCAAAAAATGAAAAGAAAACTGTCTTGGTGATACATAAATTGTACTTTAAAAATTGTTTTAATATATATGTATGTTTAAGTGTCAAACTACACATTACAATTTTTTTAATAAAAAGGAAAAGGAATAAAAAAAATGAGGTGCTAGGTATGGGTTTTGGGGGCTTTGGTGACATTTTGGAGTAAGCAAGTTTCATGCGCAGTTCTGTGGACTCCTGGACTTATGAAAAATATTTTTTGAGTTGAAGTGGGATTGTATGTGTGGAATCTTATGGGAGACTCCATCAAAGGCCCTCTTTAATGCCTTAGCAAAATTAGCTAATTATTTCAATTATACATTGATCATTAATAAACTTTGAATTTAATCATTTATAGTAGCAATATTTAATTTCAAAGATTTGTGTATCAGCCTCCAGGTCAAAAGGATTTTAAAAACATTTAGCTTTGATAATAAACTGTCATTGACAATAGTGTGGCCAATGGAAATCCCTTTAATACCAGTCTCCAGCCCATAGAAAACACTGTGTCTGAAAAATACTGCACCTGATAAGTGTTGGTGAAGCTAATTCAAATGTAAGCTATATTAAAAAAAAAATCTTCAAGTATGTCTTTCATTACTAACTGGTTATTAAACATACAGATACAATGTTTACATGGTTTGTATAGGGTCTGTCACAATCTGCTACTTCCATTGGACTTGTTAAGAACCTGGTTCAAACCTATCCAGCATAATCATGCGGTCCTTTTACACCTCTGATAGCAGAAGATGGACCAGAGTTTTTCAGCCCTTTTTTTTTTAAAGCTGAACCCCCCCCCCCCCCCTCGGCTTATACTCTAGTCACCCTGTGTTTGTTTCCTTCTTCCCTTCCCGCATCTTCCGGCTGTGTCGGGATCCGGTATTTGCTAATGAAATCACATGCGCGTCATGTCATTAGTAAATGCCGGGTCTGGACACAGCCAGAAGACGCGAAGGGGAGGTAATTAGAGAGGGGTAAAGTGATGAGGGGGGGGGGGGGGAAGAGACACAGGGGAGAGAGGGTGGTTGGGAGAGAGGGGGGGCAAGAAAGGGGCACACGAGGGGGACACAGTGGGCAGCACATTTCCCACCCTCGGCTTATACCAGAGTCACTAAGTTTTCCCAGTATTTTGTGCTAAAATAGGTGCCTTGGCTTATACTCAAGTATATACAGTAATTCACAAACTTACACCTTGTATATGTAAGTACAGACACAACTGTCATACCTTTATTAATTGTCACATGTTATACAATTTTCTGGCACACGGGCTGGCCAATCACAGTAAGCCCCATCCCTAAATAGGCTGCCCCTGCTTACTAGGAAACCCTGTACATCTGATGAGGTCAGGCCTTAATCTTATCCTGTGATTATATTTAGGTGGGGCTGAGTGAGTTATCACCAGATAACAACCCTGTAACATAATTGGCTGCCCCTGCTTACTGCGAAAAGATGTACATCTGATGAGCTTATCCTGGTGATTGTATTACCTATAAACTTTGCTGAAAATACTCAGACGGGTTATCTGCTCAAAAACCCCTGTGTTTGTTTATTTAGGTGCGGCTGATTGAGTCATCAACAGATAATCACAATACATACAATGTATATATCATTTTAACCAAAAGTAATACATAACAATTAAACAGTGTAACTTCTTGACAGATCAGACTGTGGTCCAAAACAGTCCAGTCAGGCCCTGGGCATGACAAGGTCATTGTTAAGAATTTTGCAAAGACCAAAAAATACATGAATTATTTACAAAACAACAATTTTTCCTAGGAAAATCAGTTCTGGAAAGAAGATTGAGATTCAAATAATATAGATACAGAAGTTTAAGAAAGTTAACATGTTCTTGAATAAGACATGACAATGAATGCCATGCACAGAATGGATTAAAAATATGGGATTAAAGTAATATAAACAATGAATACTAGACTTGGTACTTCTTAATGCCAAAACATCTTGATTAGCCTTGTTTTTCTCCATTAATGGTTATCATTTTCTCACAAAAAATGGAAGAGTTTGCACAAATGTAACAGCTAAACCTCTGTCATTGAAGTCTTGATGTCACTTTGTCTCCTTGAACCATTCAGCCAGGCGTGGAATGTTCTGTAACCTGGAGTATCCTTTAAAACTTTACATCATTTACACTAGTATATAGCCCACGAAATGACTTTCACAGGCCTAAGTCATTATCTTTGCTGGAAATAGGCCTGATATTTTTTTATCATCCATGTCTAGTGCAAGACGATAACCAGCCATACCTTCAAGGTCTGGGGAAACCCCCCCCCCCCGAATTGCAATTTAATAAGGCTGATAGAGTTCTATATAAGCACATGGCATATTTTTTTACAGAAGTTTTTAGTTAGTGAAGACCTTGCTTTTGGATAGAGGTTCACTGACTAAAAACTTCTGTAAAAAAAATATGCTATGTGCTTATATAGAGCTCTTTAGAATTTGCTGAATTGCAATTTAATAAGGCTGTATTTATTGCAAACTTATATATATATTATAGGATGGAAAACATGTCTAGGTTTCCAGTAAGTCCATTAAATGTTTCTAAACTCCTCAATACTTTAGTTGGTAATTGCAGCTCATAAAAGACACAATGTTCCAACTAGACAAACCCTTAAAAAACTTCCTTAGATATTACCACTTATATCTAGAAACAATAAATAACTCATATCACCTAAATTAAAATAAAAAGTCAACACCATTATTTATCAAATACATTGTAATAATTAAGACGACATGTTCCAGATACCAAATCAAGATGTTTATAAAGCCATAATATTACTTATGCAGTAACCTTATATATGCACAAGCAAATTACTTATTGCTTTCACTAACCTTCAATATAATAGATCTAGCAAAACCTTTTCTAATGCTGTAAATAGTATGTCATGTTCAGGAGGACCCACTGGACTTTTGGGGACTATTGGACTGAGTGGGCCACTATTTATTCTACCTTTCTCTGACTAACAGATGTCCCGTGAGCTGGAGTATCAGGGCTCTGGAAGCCATGTTGCCTAGCTGGGTACCATTGTGACCAGACCAATGGACCGAAACATAAGCATAGTTATTGGCCTCTCCTGGGTTGTCAAGCGGGAACTTTAAGGACTCCGTCCTGGACTCTGTGTTTGTGTGTGTGTTGAGAGAATTAAAGTGAGGCTGATACACTAACTAACGGTGTAGATTACTACTTGTACCAGGTGCTACCCTGATTAAAATGGACTAACTCCCAGGTTGTCAGTTTACACATACATAAGCAAAGTATATGTTTATTCTGATGGTAAATAATAATCCTGAATTATTGCCACGGATTCTGCCTTCAGTTCTGCTCCTAGCCATGGCTGAACAAGCTTCCTGTGTGTGGTTGCATGCTGTCCTAAAAAATATTACTGCTAACAGAGACTCTCAAAGAACCCCACAACCTACTTCATGAGATTGATCTACCCAGAAGTGCGTTGTAATATAGTAAATATTGTAACATACCATAGAATGGCAGCAGATGGTCAATGTACACACAATTACATTGTATAATCCCTACTTTGATATAGCACATGCAAAAGAAAGCCTCCTAGGTATAACTCCTATGTAATGAAATCCGGTATATGGGAAGGATTCACCATTATTATTCTTGACCTATAGAATTAGGGCATATGACCTTTTGGGGGAGGCACCGAGATTAGTTAGAGTCCGCACAGACAGACAGGCGCCTACTTATCTATACTAATACAACTTAATACTTTAAAAACCCTGAGTAGGGGAGCTAAGAAAATGACTGAAATTAAGGGCAACAGAATCTTAACTAACTAGTTAATTAAGCAGGAAATGATAGAATATTAGAATCAAGAAACATGTTGTACAGGTATAGAGATATACCTGGATTTAAAGGATAACCTTAGCAGCTGATGCATTGAACATTGTTTCTAGATAGAAGCAGCAATATTAAAGGAAGTATTTTAAGGGTTTGTCTAGCTGGAACATTGTGTCTTTAGAGGAGTCCAATTAACAGCTTATCTATCTAGTAGTTTAATAATATTTAATTGAGGAGATTGGAAAACTAGATGCCTTTTTCCATCCTGCAATATAATTATAGGATTAGCCTGCAATATGTAATTTGGGAAGAATTATGAGTTAATCGAAACTAATGTCCCGTTTGAAGTATTGCCTCTTATCATGGGTGTAGGAGCCAGAATAATTCAGCTCATTGTATACATCGGCCATAGAATAGTTTATATATACACATACATACAAATTTAGGAATATCTGCGGGGGAAGGGGGGGGGGTCTGTGTCCCCCCCTCAGTTCTACACCCATGCCTATTATACAGTCTAATAGTATTATGCTAGATCAATGATTGAGATATTTGAATTAGTAATTCTTTTTTGTTTTCTCCTAGACCTCTTTATTTTGATTAACTTTTAAATGTTTTTACTTTTGTTTAATTAATATATTTTTGTGCGAGAACAAAAAAGTGTTACGTTTGAATCATTTTTGTCTCCTTTACTGAATTTTGAATGTTCTATACTGAACATGGTTCTAGAGAAAGTGTCTCTTCTTTCTTCTCTTGACAAACAAATTATAAACCTAACCATGTCAAGGATGATTATAGCAGGACCAGATGATTGCACTTATTAATATTATAGTAAATGATAGGGGGACGGTGGCTCAGGTATAATGTGTAAGTACCAAATTCAAATGAATGATTACAGGCTGCTCCTCAGGATAATTGAGGATAAATATTGCCAAAAAAAAGAGAGAGAAAAGATCCCTTTTTAGGGCACTCCTGAAAAATCAAATCTCAGAAAAAGAGATTGAACTAAATGTTAAAACTTAACTTTTAATAATGATAGTTAAAATCCACTTAAAATACATAAACGTAGGTAGCAGAGAGATATCTAATATATAAAGTTTACTGGAATAATTGTTCCACTATTGTGGAAAGTTGCCACTATGAGGTAGACCATATAAAGTGCAACGTGCTGGTATGGTCACTGATAAAGTGACTAGTGTATGAAATAAGGTGCTATATAGTGCTTATAGTGATAAAGTGCCAAGTGCTATGACACATGAAAAAAGTATACGAGAGTGAACCATAAAAGATAATAATATATGGTTTCCTATAAGGTGCAATACAATACAAGAAAATATTATCAGCTAATTGCTGATCCAAAACCAGTAAACGATATAATAGTATATAGCAAGGGGTTAAGGATAGGGGTAAAAGATATAGAGAGATAAATGCCCCCAGAGTACTAATATCCAGTTAGGTAATGTTCCCAATATCTATATATCCAAATACCCAAGCTCCCAAATAGCAGCGTTGCCTTCAGGATATACCCATATTCAGTGTTAATGCCTTCCCATATCTCCTAAACTTGACTAAAATAGCCAGAATATTGCAGCAGTGAAGGGACTTTAAGCTATGGGCCTGAAACTGAAAACGCTGGCTCTCTGCTAGTCACGCCGCGGTCTAGACGCAGAATGATGACGTCATAGACTTGCGACCGCGTTCCTACGTGCACCCGACGCACTTTCTTGAATTTCATCAAGGGTCTTGGGTATTTGGATATATAGATATTGGGAACATTACCTAACTGGATATTAGTACTCTGGGGGCATTTATCTCTCGATATCTTTTACCCCTATCCTTAACCCCTTGCTATATACTATTATATCGTTTACTGGTTTTGGATCAGCAATTAGCTGCTAATATTTTCTTGGATTGTATTGCACCTTATAGGAAACCATATATTATTATCTTTTATGGTTCACTCTCGTATACTTTTTTCATGTGTCATAGCACTTGGCACTTTATCACTATAAGCACTATATAGCACCTTATTTCATACACTAGTCACTTTATCAGTGACCATACCAGCACGTTGCACTTTATATGGTCTACCTCATAGTGGCAACTTTCCACAATAGTGGAACAATTATTCCAGTAAACTTTATATATTAGATATCTCTCTGCTACCTACGTTTATGTATTTTAAGTGGATTTTAACTATCATTATTAAAAGTTAAGTTTTAACATTTAGTTCAATCTCTTTCTGAGATTTGATTTTTCAGGAGTGCCCTAAAAAGGGATCTTTTCTCTCTCTTTTTTTTGGCAATATTAATATTATAGCACTTAAAAATGTATATCCTATATAATATCAAAGCTGCATCCTGATGAAAATCCATCAAGTGAATGGATACATTGGTGTCTACACAGTATAATGGCTGTCCTGCTACAGATAAGTGTTGCCTCACTATCTATTTAAGCAGCGTATTATATATATTATTATTATTATTATCGTTTATTTATAACGCGCCAACATATTCCGTAGCGCTATATAATCATATATTTTTCTTTATTACACCTTCATTTGGAATATAGAGAACGATTTTGGGCACCACTTCATAAAAAGGACATTTTAGAGCTGGAAATGGTACAGAGGAGGGCAACAAAACTAATAAGGGGAATGGAGGGGTTAAGTTATGAAGAAAGGCTAACCGAATTAAACTTTTTTTCCTCTAGAAAAAAGGCATCTAAGAGGGGATATGATTACCTTATATAAATACATGCAGGGTCAATACAAGGCTTGGTCAAGTGAGCTTTTTGTGCCAAGAGGTTTTCAACTGACAAGAGGACATCCTTTGAGGTTAGAAGTAAAAATATTTCACATTAAAGAAAGAAAAGGATTCTTCACAGTAAGGGTGGTTAATTTGGGGATTCTCTAACAAAGGAGGTGGTGACAGAGGATTCGATAGATAACTTTAAAAAGGGATTGGATATATTTTTAAATAAAAAAGTGCATTTAGGGTTATCCTGGATAATTAAAGAGTATTGATCCAGGGAGGAGTCTAATCACCAGTATCTGGGGTCAGGAAGGAATATTATATATTTTTTCCCCATTTGAAACAATTGGCAAAGTATCACTGTTTCCCCCCCACCCCCCTGTTTGCCTTCTTCTGGATCAATCAACAATTAATCTGCATATTGCAGATCAGATGAGATCTAAAAAGGTTGAACTTTATGGACTGAAAGTCTTTTTTCAACCTCAATTACTATGTAACTATTAGAGTTAAATGTCAAAACAAAAATAAATCAATAATAAATCCAAACAACACTAATCAAATACTAATATTAGTCTCCCTATACTTTGTGTAAATGGAATAGATACTGTTTTTTATATCCCCCAAGTGCATCACATTAACTTTGCAAATATACACAAATTAGAATATGGAATTGAAATTAAACTTTATTGAATTACCACAAAGTATAAACAAGGTAAGTGTGACCCATGAATGGTGCTTCCTGACTAGAAAGCCCATCACTATGATGCAGCTACCAAGCAACCAAGGCCCTAGTACATATGATGGTATATAATATCAATGAATTACTTGGTTCACACGATTATATAAGCAAATACAATCTTTGGTAGAGGGCACTTGCAGAATAGCAAACTTAATTTAATTTTTTGTTCCCTGTTCTGACTTGTAAATTGCTCAGATAAGAAATATAGCTCTTAAAGGGTCAGTGTAAGTGGTTTTCATGTAAAATCTATTTTTTTTAGTTCACCATCATTTAACAATAAATGTATAAACACATTGGCAAAGCATAGCTTTAGCTGAAACTATTAAAAACAGTTTACCTTGATGTTGGCTGCTGGTTTACCCATTTCAACCTCTCTTGTTGTCATGTGCACTAGTGAAAGCTCAGTGGAGCTCAGGACAATGAGAGAGATGGGGAGGGGAACAGCCAAACCCTTTAATGAGGTAAACTGTTTTTTTAAATTATGTTTTTCTCACCAAAGCTTTGCATTCCCTATAATAACATATAATGTAAAGAACATTTTAATTAATCCTAATAGCAATGACTATTTGATTTATGATTATATATTGGACAGCCTGTCCATAATATTTAAAGTCACGGTTTCTCTATGAACCATTCAGTCAGGTTGGAGATTGTTCTGTAACTTGGGGCATTCTCCAACACTTTACACAATTTGCAGTAGTATGTAGCCCAGGAATAGTCTTCCATTGGTTTCAGCCAATTTCTCCATTGAAAATAGGCTTGATATTTTTGATCATCTTTGTCCAGCTCAAGGAGGTAATCCGCTAACTCCTTAACTGTGGCAAAATCTTCTACATGGATAAATGAGTCCTTTGGTATAAAACGTTCATAGTTTTTACGCGGGGGTCCCATGATAATGGGTACTGTCCCTGAAAAAAATGCATTTTTCCAAAGCTTCTCAGTGATGTAGTCTTTACCCATCGAGTTCTCAAATGCCAGGTAGAACTTGTATTTAGATATTGTATGAAACTGTTCCTCCGTGGATAGGGTTGTGTGATTATTTCCATATATATCAATGTCTATGTATTCTTTAAGAACTTCATAATATTTGGACCGGTTGTATAATGGGTTCCAGTTACTTACTACCCAGGCCACCAACTTGGTCTTCACTGGAATGCTGAATATTTGAGCTCCATCATGAGCATCTAGCCAACCATAAGGAACAAAGATGTCGGAGTCAGCCCGGTAAGTCATAGTAAGATTGATAAGGTTATCCATTATATATAAGTTGTTGGTGTTTTCTGGAGACTCCAGGTTGAACCATACCCAGTACTGACCCTTTGGCCTGGAAATGTTGGGTAACAGACCAGGGGACAAACTCACATCTCTATGGTGCAGAACCACAGCATCAGCTGAGTGGTAAAGGCTTCGATTGTCTGTAAAATGACATCCAGATTCTTCAAATGGACATTCATTAAAGTGGAACTGTACTCCAAAAGGCCAAGTCCACAAAAGGATTAATCTTCCTCTTTCTTTTTGAGCCGTGGAAGGACAGAGCGTTAAACTGAGATCAGACTGTGACTTAGAATTTATGTTTCTCTTATGTAATGAAAAGAAGAAAACCACTGAAGTCTGTAATAAGATAAATAGGATGATGTATTGATGTTTGGCTAACGCACACATCCTTAAAGTTGTAATAAGCACCTAGAGAAGAATAAGATATATTCATTTAAAAACATTTTAGATTGTTATGCAATATTGTAAATATACAACAAAAAACATTCATAATTCATTAAGAAATTTTAATGTATTCAGAGATTATTTTTATCTGTAGTGTAAACTGATAAAGTAATCGCCATATACACAATTATTTATTTCCTTCCCATGTGGTCCCTTATAGGTAACTTAAAAAAAGCTTTACAAAGGAATTTCAGAGCTTCAATCCAGTCACTGATGAACTGCAAACCTGATGATGCCATCTTCTATATCTCGCTCTGTGTGAGCCCTCTGTCTCTCTGTGCACTGTATCTCTCTCTGTGTCCTGTCTCTATGCTCTATGTGCTCGCTTTCTCTCACCCTCCCCTCTACTTACTTACTCTATCTATCTCCCACCTCCATCTCTCTCTGCCTTCCTCCCTCCCTTTTCACCACCCTCTCTCTTCCTCCATCTCTCCCCCCTCCGCCTCCCTTGCTCTCCCCCTCTGCCTCCCCTCTTCTCCCTCTGCCTCTCTCCCCTTCTCCACCCTCTGCCTCTCCTCTCTCCCCTTCTCCACCCTTTCTTTCTCTCTCCCTTCCCCTCTCTCTCCCTCCCTCTGTTCCTCCCTCTCCCTTCCTCCTTCTCCCTCTCTGCGTCTCTCTCTCCCCCTCCCTGCCACCCTCCCTCTCCACCACCATCTTTCTTCTTCCATCTCTCCTCACTCTGCCTCCTCACTCTGCCTCCCTTTCTCTCTCTCTGGCTCCCTTTCTCTCTCTCTGGCTCCTCTCTCTCCCCCTCTGTTCCTCTCTCTCTCTCCCTCTGTTCCTCTCTCTCTCCCCCTCTGTTCCTCTCTCTCTCTCCCTCTGTTCCTCTCTCTCTCTCTCCCTCTCTCCCTCTGTTCCTCTCTCTCTCCCTCTGTTTCTCTCCCTCTCTCCCTCTGTTTCTCCCTCTCTCCCTCTGTTTCTCCCTCTCTCCCTCTGTTTCTCCCTCCCTCTCTCCCTCTGTTTCTCCCTCCCTCTCTCCCTCTGTTTCTCCCTCCCTCTCTCCCTCTGTTTCTCCCTCTGTTTCTCCCTCTGTTTCTCCCTCTGTTTCTCCCTCTCTCCCTCTGTTTCTCCCTCTCTCCCTCTGTTTCTCCCTCTCTCCCTCTGTTCCTCCCTCTCTCCCTCTGTTCCTCCCTCTCACACCCTCTATTTCTCTCTCTCTCCACAGCCCTCTCTTCAGCCTCACCACACCGTTGCGCAGTTCCCCTGCGTTTCCCCACAGTCAGCATGCAAGTAACTCCGGCGCATAACGCATCTCGTCTCTCTTCTCCCCCTCTCCCGTCTCTCTTCTCCCCCTATTCCCTCCCCCGTCTCTCTTCTCCCCCTCTCCCGTCTCTCTTCTCCCCCCCATTCCCTCCCCCGTCTCTCTTCTCCCCCTCTCCCGTCTCTCTTCTCCCCCCCATTCCCTCCCCCGTCTCTCTTCTCCCCCCCATTCCATCCCCCGTCTCTCTTCTCCCCCCCATTCCATCCCCCGTCTCTCTTCTCCCCCTCCCCCGTCTCTCTTCTCCCCCTCCCCCGTCTCTCTTCTCCCCCTCCCCCGTCTCTCTTCTCCCCCTCCCCCGTCTCTCTTCTCCCACTATTCCCTCCCCTGTCTTTCTTCTCCCCCTGCCCTGTCTATCTTCTCCCCCTATTCCCTCTCCTGTCTCTCTTCTCCCCCTGGCCTGTCTCTCTTCTCCCCCTCTCCCTCTCCTGTCTCTCTTCTCCCCCTGCCCTGTCTCTCTTCTCCCCCTCTCCCTCTCCTGTCTCTCTTCTCCCCCTCCCCTGTCTCTCTTCTCCCCCTATTCCCTCCCCTGTCTCTCTTCTACCCCTATTCCCTCCCCTGTCTCTCTTCTACCCCTATTCCCTCCCCTGTCTCTCTTCTACCCCTATTCCCTCCCCTGTCTCTCTTCTCCCCCTATTCCCTCCCTGTCTCTCTTCTCCCCCTATTCCCTCCCCTGTCTCTCTTCTCCCCCTATTCCCTCCCCTGTCTCTCTTCTCCCCCTATTCCCTCCCCTGTCTCTCTTCTCCCCCTATTCCCTCCCCTGTCTCTCTTCTCCCCCTATTCCCTCCCCTGTCTCTCTTCTCCCCCTATTCCCTCCCCTGTCTCTCTTCTCCCCCTATTCCCTCCACTGTCTCTCTTCTCCCCCTGTCCTGTCTCTCTTTTCCCCCTATTCCCTCTCCTGTCTCTCTTCTCCCCCTATTCCCTCTCCTGTCTCTCTTCTCCCCCTATTCCCTCTCCTGTCTCTCTTCTCCCCCTGCCCTGTCTCTCTTCTCCCCCTCTCCCTCTCCTGTCTCTCTGCTCCCCCTCTCCCTCTCCTGTCTCTCTGCTCCCCCTCTCCCTCTCCTGTCTCTCTGCTCCCCCTCTCCCTCTCCTGTCTCTCTGCTCCCCCTCTCCTGTCTCTCTGCTCCCCCTCTCCCTCTCCTGTCTCTCTGCTCCCCCTCTCCCTCTCCTGTCTCTCTGCTCCCCCTCTCCCTCTCCTGTCTCTCTGCTCCCCCTCTCCCTCTCCTGTCTCTCTGCTCCCCCTCTCCCTCTCTCTGCTCCCCCTCTCCCTCTCTCTGCTCGCCCTCTCCCTCTCTCTGCTCGCCCTCTCCCTCTCCTGTCTCTCTGCTCCCCCTCTCCCTCTCCTGTCTCTCTTCTCCCCCTGCCCTGTCTCTCTTCTCCCCCTCTCCCTCTCCTGTCTCTCTTCTCCCCCTCTCCTGTCTCTCTGCTCCCCATCTCCCTCTCCTGTCTCTCTGCTCCCCCTCTCCCTCTCCTGTCTCTCTGCTCCCCCTCTCCCTCTCCTGTCTCTCTGCTCCCCCTCTCCCTCTCCTGTCTCTCTGCTCCCCCTCTCCCTCTCCTGTCTCTCTGCTCCCCCTCTCCTGTCTCTCTGCTCGCCCTCTCCCTCTCCTGTCTCTCTGCTCGCCCTCTCCCTCTCCTGTCTCTCTGCTCCCCCTCTCCCTCTCCTGTCTCTCTTCTCCCCCTGCCCTGTCTCTCTTCTCCCCCTCTCCCTCTCCTGTCTCTCTTCTCCCCCTCTCCTGTCTCTCTGCTCCCCATCTCCCTCTCCTGTCTCTCTGCTCCCCCTCTCCCTCTCCTGTCTCTCTGCTCCCCCTCTCCCTCTCCTGTCTCTCTGCTCCCCCTCTCCCTCTCCTGTCTCTCTGCTCCCCCTCTCCCTCTCCTGTCTCTCTGCTCCCCCTCTCCTGTCTCTCTGCTCCCCCTCTCCCTCTCCTGTCTCTCTGCTCCCCCTCTCCCTCTCCTGTCTCTCTGCTCCCCCTCTCCTGTCTCTCTGCTCCCCCTCTCCCTCTCCTGTCTCTCTGCTCCCCCTCTCCCTCTCCTGTCTCTCTGCTCCCCCTCTCCCTCTCCTGTCTCTCTGCTCCCCCTCTCCCTCTCCTGTCTCTCTTCTCCCCCTCTCCATCTCCTGTCTCTCTGCTCCCCCCTCTTCCTCTCCTGTCTCTCTTCTCCCCCTCTCCCTCTCCTGTCTCTCTTCTCCCCCTCTCCCTCTCCTGTCTCTCTTCTCCCCCTCTCCCGTCTCTCTGCTCCCCCTCTTCCTCTCCTGTCTCTCTTCTCCCCCTCTCCCTCTCCTGTCTCTCTTCTCCCCCTCTCCCTCTCCTGTCTCTCTGCTCCCCCTCTCCCTCTCCTGTCTCTCTGCTCCCCCTCTCCCTCTCCTGTCTCTCTGCTCCCCCTCTCCCTCTCCTGTCTCTCTGCTCCCCCTCTCCCTCTCCTGTCTCTCTGCTCCCCCTCTCCCTCTCCTGTCTCTCTTCTCCCCCTCTCCCTCTCCTGTCTCTCTGCTCCCCCTCTCCCGTCTCTCTGCTCCCCCTCTTCCTCTCCTGTCTCTCTTCTCCCCCTCTCCATCTCCTGTCTCTCTGCTCCCCCTCTCCCTCTCCCGTCTCTCTTCTCCCCCTCCCCCGTCTCTCTTCTCCCCCTCCCCCGTCTCTCTTCTCCCCCTCCCCTGTCTCTCTTCTCCCCCTCCCCTGTCTCTCTTCTCCCACTATTCCCTCCCCTGTCTTTCTTCTCCCCCTGCCCTGTCTATCTTCTCCCCCTATTCCCTCTCCTGTCTCTCTTCTCCCCCTGGCCTGTCTCTCTTCTCCCCCTCTCCCTCTCCTGTCTCTCTTCTCCCCCTGCCCTGTCTCTCTTCTCCCCCTCTCCCTCTCCTGTCTCTCTTCTCCCCCTCCCCTGTCTCTCTTCTCCCCCTCCCCTGTCTCTCTTCTCCCCCTATTCCCTCCCCTGTCTCTCTTCTACCCCTATTCCCTCCCCTGTCTCTCTTCTACCCCTATTCCCTCCCCTGTCTCTCTTCTCCCCCTATTCCCTCCCTGTCTCTCTTCTCCCCCTATTCCCTCCCCTGTCTCTCTTCTCCCCCTATTCCCTCCCCTGTCTCTCTTCTCCCCCTATTCCCTCCCCTGTCTCTCTTCTCCCCCTATTCCCTCCCCTGTCTCTCTTCTCCCCCTATTCCCTCCCCTGTCTCTCTTCTCCCCCTATTCCCTCCCCTGTCTCTCTTCTCCCCCTATTCCCTCCACTGTCTCTCTTCTCCCCCTGTCCTGTCTCTCTTTTCCCCCTATTCCCTCTCCTGTCTCTCTTCTCCCCCTATTCCCTCTCCTGTCTCTCTTCTCCCCCTATTCCCTCTCCTGTCTCTCTTCTCCCCCTGCCCTGTCTCTCTTCTCCCCCTCTCCCTCTCCTGTCTCTCTGCTCCCCCTCTCCCTCTCCTGTCTCTCTTCTCCCCCTCCCCTGTCTCTCTTCTCCCACTATTCCCTCCCCTGTCTTTCTTCTCCCCCTGCCCTGTCTATCTTCTCCCCCTATTCCCTCTCCTGTCTCTCTTCTCCCCCTGGCCTGTCTCTCTTCTCCCCCTCTCCCTCTCCTGTCTCTCTTCTCCCCCTATTCCCTCCCCTGTCTCTCTTCTCCCCCTATTCCCTCCCCTGTCTCTCTTCTCCCCCTATTCCCTCCCCTGTCTCTCTTCTCCCCCTATTCCCTCCCCTGTCTCTCTTCTCCCCCTATTCCCTCCCCTGTCTCTCTTCTCCCCCTATTCCCTCCCCTGTCTCTCTTCTCCCCCTATTCCCTCCACTGTCTCTCTTCTCCCCCTGTCCTGTCTCTCTTTTCCCCCTATTCCCTCTCCTGTCTCTCTTCTCCCCCTATTCCCTCTCCTGTCTCTCTTCTCCCCCTATTCCCTCTCCTGTCTCTCTTCTCCCCCTGCCCTGTCTCTCTTCTCCCCCTCTCCCTCTCCTGTCTCTCTGCTCCCCCTCTCCCTCTCCTGTCTCTCTGCTCCCCCTCTCCCTCTCCTGTCTCTCTGCTCCCCCTCTCCCTCTCCTGTCTCTCTGCTCCCCCTCTCCCTCTCCTGTCTCTCTGCTCCCCCTCTCCCTCTCCTGTCTCTCTGCTCCCCCTCTCCCTCTCCTGTCTCTCTGCTCCCCCTCTCCCTCTCCTGTCTCTCTGCTCCCCCTCTCCCTCTCCTGTCTCTCTGCTCCCCCTCTCCCTCTCCTGTCTCTCTGCTCCCCCTCTCCCTCTCTCTGCTCGCCCTCTCCCTCTCCTGTCTCTCTGCTCCCCCTCTCCCTCTCCTGTCTCTCTTCTCCCCCTGCCCTGTCTCTCTTCTCCCCCTCTCCCTCTCCTGTCTCTCTTCTCCCCCTCTCCTGTCTCTCTGCTCCCCCTCTCCCTCTCCTGTCTCTCTGCTCCCCCTCTCCCTCTCCTGTCTCTCTGCTCCCCCTCTCCCTCTCCTGTCTCTCTGCTCCCCCTCTCCTGTCTCTCTGCTCCCCCTCTCCCTCTCCTGTCTCTCTGCTCCCCCTCTCCCTCTCCTGTCTTTCTGCTCCCCCTCTCCCTCTCCTGTCTCTCTGCTCCCCCTCTCCCTCTCCTGTCTCTCTGCTCCCCCTCTCCCTCTCCTGTCTCTCTTCTCCCCCTCTCCATCTCCTGTCTCTCTGCTCCCCCTCTTCCTCTCCTGTCTCTCTTCTCCCCCTCTCCCTCTCCTGTCTCTTTTCTCCCCCTCTCCCTCTCCTGTCTCTCTTCTCCCCCTCTCCCTCTCTTGTCTCTCTGCTCCCCCTCTCCCTCTCCTGTCTCTCTTCTCCCCCTCTCCCTCTCCTGTCTCTCTTCTCCCCCTCTCCCTCTCCTGTCTCTCTGCTCCCCCTCTCCCTCTCCTGTCTCTCTGCTCCCCCTCTCCCTCTCCTGTCTCTCTGCTCCCCCTCTCCCTCTCCTGTCTCTCTGCTCCCCCTCTCCCTCTCCTGTCTCTCTGCTCCCCCTCTCCCTCTCCTGTCTCTCTTCTCCCCCTCTCCCTCTCCTGTCTCTCTGCCCCCCCTCTTCCTCTCCTGTCTCTCTTCTCCCCCTCTCCTGTCTCTCTTCTCCCCCTCTCCCTCTCCTGTCTCTCTTCTCCCCCTCTTCCTCTCCTGTCTCTCTGCTCCCCCTCTTCCTCTCCTGTCTCTCTGCTCCCCCTCTTCCTCTCCTGTCTCTCTTCTCCCCCTCTTCCTCTCCTGTCTCTCTTCTCCCCCTCTCCCTCTCCTGTCTCTCTTCTCCCCCTCTCCCTCTCCTGTCTCTCTTCTCCCCCTCTCCCTCTCTTGTCTCTCTTCTCCCCCTCTCCCTCTCCTGTCTCTCTTCTCCCCCTCTCCCTCTCCTGTCTCTCTTCTCCCCCTCTCCCTCTCTTGTCTCTCTTCTCCCCCTCTCCCGTCTCTCTTCTCCCCCTCTCCCGTCTCTCTTCTCCCCCTCTCCCGTCTCTCTTCTTCCCCTCTCCCGTCTCTCTTCTCCCCCTCTCCCGTCTCTCTTCTCCCCCTCTCCCACTCCTGTCTCTCTTCTCCCCCTCTCCCACTCCTGTCTCTCTTCTCCCCCTCTCCCACTCCTGTCTCTCTTCTCCCCCTCTCCCACTCCTGTCTCTCTTCTCCCCCTCTCCCACTCCTGTCTCTCTTCTCCCCCTCTCCCACTCCTGTCTCTTTTCTCCCCCTCTCCCACTCCTGTCTCTTTTCTCCCCCTATCCTGTCTTTCTTCTCCCCCTATCCTGTCTTTCTTCTCCCCCTATCCTGTCTTTCTTCTCCCCCTATCCTGTCTTTCTTCTCCCCCTATCCTGTCTTTCTTCTCCCCCTCTCCCTCCCCACCCATGTCTCTCAGGGGATGGAGGGGGTGGGGAAGAGCACATAAATCAATAGCCAAACAAACACATTTCTTTAGTGTATTAAAAAGTTCCATCACATGTTACCAATAACCATAAAGTGAAGAAATGGAAATGTGACCTGTATTTCCAGTGAAGATAACTTAAATCCCACCAGGTTGTACACAAACTATACAATAAAAAGGATAATGTATTACAGGGAAGTCTATGGTATGCTAACAGGAATAAACATTAATCCTAACCTTTCTGAATAACTATTAATTTGCCGGTCAAAAATGACAGGATAATATTTGATGTGTCCCCCTCTCCCTCCCCCGACTCTTCTTCCCCCTATTCCCTCCCCCGTCGCTCTTCTTCCCCCTATTCCCTCCCCTGTCTCTCTTCTCCCCCTATTCCCTCCCCTGTCTCTCTTCTCCCCCTATTCCCTCCCCTGTCTCTCTTCTCCCCCTATTCCCTCCCCTGTCTCTCTTATCCCCCTATTCCCTTCCCTGTCTCTCTTCTCCCCCATTCCCTCCCCTGTCTCTCTCCTCCCCCATTCCCTCTCCTGTCTCTCTTCTCCCCCATTCCCTCCCCTGTCTCTCTCCTCACCCATTCCCTCCTCTGACTCTTCTCCCCCTGCCCTGTCTCTCTTCTCCCCTTCTCCCTTCCCACTCATGTCTCTCAGGGGATGGAGGGGGTGGGGAAGAAACTCAGGGGAGGGGGGGGCAAGAGCACATAAATCAATAGCCAAACAAACACATTTCTTTAGTGTATTAAAAAGTTCCATCACATGTTACCAATAACCATAAAGTGAAGAAATGGAAATGTGACCTGTATTTCCAGTGAAGATAACTTAAAGTCCCACCAGGTTGTAGACAAACTATACAATAAAAAGGATAATGTATTACAGGGAAGTCTATGGTATGCTAACAGGAATAAACATTAATCCTAACCTTTCTGAATAACTATTAATTTGCCGGTCAAAAATGACAGGATAATATTTGATGTGTCCCCCTCTCCCTCCCCCGACTCTCTTCTTCCCCCTATTCCCTCCCCCGTCGCTCTTCTTCCCCCTATTCCCTCCCCCGTCGCTCTTCTTCCCCCTATTCCCTCCCCCGTCGCTCTTCTTCCCCCTATTCCCTCCCCCGTCGCTCTTCTTCCCCCTATTCCCTCCCCCGTCGCTCTTCATCCCCCTATTCCCTCCCCCGTCGCTCTTCATCCCCCTATTCCCTCCCCCGTCGCTCTTCATCCCCCTATTCCCTCCCCCGTCGCTCTTCATCCCCCTATTCCCTCCCCCGTCGCTCTTCTTCCCCCTATTCCCTCCCCCGTCGCTCTTCATCCCCCTATTCCCTCCCCCGTCGCTCTTCTTCCCCCTATTCCCTCCCCCGTCTCTCTTCTCCCCCTATTCCCTCCCCCGTCTCTCATCTCCCCCTATTCCCTCCCCTGTCTCTCTTCTCCCCCATTCCCTTCCCTGTCTCTCTTCTCCCCCATTCCATCCCCTGTCTCTCTCCTCACCCATTCCCTCCTCTGACTCTTCTCCCCCTGCCCTGTCTCTCTTCTCCCCCTCTCCATTTCCCACTCATGTCTCTCAGGGGATGGAGTGGGTGGGGAAGAGACTCAGGGGAGGGGGGGCAAGAGCACATAAATCAATAGCCAAACAAACACATTTCTTTAGTGTATTAAAAAGCTCCATCACATGTTACCAATAACCATAAAGTGAAGAAATGGAAATGCGACCTGTATTTCCAGTGAAGATAACTTAAAGTCCCACCAGGTTGTACACAAACTATACAATAAAAAGGATAATGTATTTCAGGGAAGTCTATGGTATGCTAACAGGAATAAACATTAATCCTAACCTGATGGGGCTTTCTGACTCTCTTCTCCCCCTCTCCCTCCCCTGTCTCTCTTCTCTCCCCTATTCCCTCCCCTGACTCTCTTCTTCCCCCTATTCCCTCCCCTGTCGCTCTTCTTCCCCCTATTCCCTCCCCTGTCTCTCTTCTACAGGGGAGGAAAGGAGGGCGGGCGGGTGAACGCGGCTCAGGGGAGGAAAGGAGGGCGGGCGGGTGAACGAGACTCAGGGGATGGAGGGAGGGTGGGGGAAGAGATGGAGGAGGGGGGGAAGAGATGGAGAAGGGGGGGAAGAGATGGAGGAGGGGGGGAAGAGATGGAGAAGGGGGGGAAGAGATGGAGAAGGGGGGGAAGAGATGGAGGGGTGGGAAAGAGATGGAGGGGGGGGGAGTGATGGAGGGGGGGAAAGAGATGGAGGGGGGGGAAGAGATGGAGAAGGGGGGGAAGAGATGGAGAAGGGGGGGAAGAGATGGAGAAGGGGGGGAAGAGATGGAGAAGGGGGGGAAGAGATGGAGGAGGGGGGGAAGAGATGGAGAAGGGGGGGGAAGAGATGGAGAAGGGGGGAAGAGATGGAGGGGTGGGAAAGAGATGGAGGAGGGGGGGAAGAGATGGAGGGGGAGGGAGGGATGGGGGAAAGAGATGCAGGGAGGGATGGGGGAAAGAGATGCAGGGAGGGATGGGGGGGAGAGTTGGAGGGGGGGATGGGGGGGAGGGCGGGAAGAGACACAGGGGAGGGGGGGTGGAGGAGACACACATTGAATATTATGCCATCAATTGTGACGTGCAAGTTACTAGTTTTATTTAAACACAGACTGTACAGATCACGTCATCATTACAGTTAGATAAATACACTATTACCTTAAGGAGCCAGTGTGCGAGACACTGAGCTTCCCCCACGGATCTCTGACTTGCTGCTGCTGTCTGGGTCACATTACAGCTAGTCTGACAGCCTAACACCACAGAGATTGTTCTTCTTATGGAAACTGCAGCTGCTGTCAGGGCCTAGAGGTGAGACTGCCATGTTGTGTCTGCTGAGTAACTGCAGACTGCCTCTGTGCTCCCATGATGCTGTTGATAAAATCCAACTCTGATTGGTAGATTTTCACAGCAGTAACTCAATCCCCTCCCCCACCACACAGCTACAGCAACAGGACATTCTGCATATTAATAAGGTATGAATGCTAATGATGCATCCCTCTCTTTAGAGTGCTCTTAGGCACCTGCCTAGTTAGCCTAATGTCAAAGATTGAAATGGTCCTTTCCCTTTTGAAATTCGCCCAAAATTCGCCAGCAGTGCCAGCAGCAGTGCCGCCCACCAACCGCTAGATGGTGCTGCCGATTTTCAGTGCCGATACCATAGAGATATGGTTAGGTAAACTTTTAGGGTTACGGTGAGGGTTAGGGTTAGTTTTAGGGTCAGGGTAACCTTCTAAGGTTACAAGTTGTGTTAAATAATCAGCAGCGCTGCAAAATATACGCAGTTGTCAGCGCTGGCGAATTTAAAACAGTATAGATCCATTTAAATTAATATATTAAATAAATATACTGTGCATGTACAGTTTCTAAATAGAGTTTTCTGCTTGTTGTCAAAATAGCTCTTTTGTTGTAAAAGTGAAAATTAGAGTATTAAGGAGATACATCCTCTCAGCCTTATTAAATTGCGATTTGGCCAATTGAATAGGGCTCTATATAAGCACAGAGCATATTTATTTTACAGAAGTTTTTAGTTAGTGAAGACCTTGCTTTTGGATAGAAGTTCACTAACTAAAAACGTCTGTAAAAAAATATGCTCTGTGCTTATATAGAGCCCTATTCAATTGGCCAAATCGCAATTTAATAAGGCTGTAAGTCTTTAAAAATATTAATTATCAAAACATTTACCTATAAATGAAACATTGTAAAGTAAACTTAGAATATGAGTATTTTCATTATGCTAAAATGTTTCCCTCCGTGCTTTAATTTTTGCAAAATCTCATATTTATTAACAGATAACCATCAGTAATAAAAAAAAAAAACTAAAAAAAAAGACAACAAGGTACTGTTGATTGCTGGGAAAAAGGAAAAGAAAAAAACGATATGGGACATATTTCTATGCATGCCTGGTTGCTATAGTACAAGGACAAGGCAGCCTTGATGATGCCATTTTAAGTTGGCATCCTGGGTTGACACTCGCTTCGCCCATTGGGTAGTGAGGGGGTGGAGCCTCCCTGACCCAAACTAATACAGTTCAAAATGTTTTTACAACTATACCTAGAACAATGCCATGCTCTGTCTTACCTATTACGTGATATCCTATAACATTGCTACACATCTAAGATTTTTTGATCATATGCTTTATTGGCAATCACATTGTTGATTGCTAGAGTATGGAAAAAACTAACCCTTCAACTTAGGGAACTGTTATATCGTTATTTGACAAATATTTTAACTTTGAAATGGGTATGATAATATGGACAATAATATGATGAAACATGCAAAAATGTGGCATAAGTAGATGAAACTCTCAACACCATTATCCTGGAATCACTTGTACATGTCCCAAGTCTGATCCATGTCTATCAGCAGAGAAATTCTGTTTCACTTCTCATTTTTATTAGTTTTTTTTCCTCTTCATCCTCTCTTCCTCTAAGCTACACTGTCTTTCTATCTAAGGCAGGGGGGTCCAAACTCGGTCCTGGAGGCCACACACATGCCTGTGTTTCCATGATAACCCTACTGTACACAGGTGAGTCAATCACTTTCTTCAGTCATCCTGATTGACTCACCTGTGCACAGAAAGGATATCTTCAAATCCAGGCCCGGGTGCGGCCCTCCAGGACCTAGTTTGGATACCCCTGATCTAAGGTAACAAAAATAAAAGAAGAAAACAGGTGCTCAGTCTGAGAACAAACAATACTAAAGTAGGCTTGTTCTATAGGCCCGGTTACCCACTCAGCCTATTTTAGCTCACTTGTCACCTTCACTGGAAGAAAGATCCTGTAGTATATCCATCTGGTCTCACTCAAAATAGTGATCCAGCCATAAAATGCCAAGCAATTCTACCATGAACAGTAGAAACCACATACCCCAGATGTTTCAGCCTTATCAGTGAGATATAACTGCACTCCCTAAGGTATAGTGAGCAAGGAGTCCATGTGTGGAGCCCCCGACACCCTTAGGGTGACAAAACCTAAGCAAAAACAGCTCAATCTAAGAACGAGCAACACCTAAGTAGGCTTATTCTATATCCCTGGTAAACTACTCGGAGAGCAGCCTCATTTATTTTACTTGTGCCATTTACAGGAAGAAATATCCTGTAATATCTCAGTCTGGTTTCACTCAAAAGAGTGACCCAGCCCCGAAATACCAGGCAATTCTACCCTGAACAGTAGAAGCCATAAACCCCAGACATACGTTTCAGCCTCATCAGTGAGGTATTGCGGCACTCCCTAAGGCACAGTGAGCAAGGAGTCCATGTGTGGAGCCCCCTAACAACCTTTGGGTGACAAAACCTAAGCAAAAATAGCTAAATCTGAGAACGAACAACACCTAAGTAGGCTTGTTCTATAGCCCTGGTAACCTACTCGGAGAGTAGCCTCTTTTAGCTCACTTGTGCCCTTCTCTTGGTTGCCAGATACTTCTTGTTTATTGAGTGAGGAAACTACCATTTTAAGTACACTTTTTGTCATTAAATGCTTCGTTGACTGGTGAAAACAACCAGCTCAAGAGCCAATCAAACCACAACAGAGTCATAAACTGTGTCAATTTCATTATTTTCTGTTTTCTTCAGCAGCTCACATCACCTAATGTACAGATGTCATGTAGGTAAGGTTTGCGCTGACATTTTTACACATTTATTTGAAATTCTACATCTGAACTCTTTCATATAAGAGCAAACTTGTAACAGCAAACAAAGGTAGGGGTATAGGTCAACACTGCAAATTCAGATAAGTCGTTTCCTCACCCATCCTCTACTTGCAATTCACTCAGCAAACTTTTTTTTCAATACATTTTCTATCCTTTGTCCTTGTTATCCATTCTTTTTCTCATATATACGTCATGAAATAGTAACTCACACAGCTCCATTTCATTACCTGTATGACAAACTTAAAGGACCACTGTGGTTAAGTATTTAAAATGTACTATTTTGAAGAACTACTTTTTAAAATCGAAAAGTTTTTTAGAACAGAAAACAATACAGCTTGTAATATACAGGTATTACCGTACCTTTTATGTGCATACATGTATTTAATTACCCTCATTATTGAATGAATTGCTTCCTACTGGAGACTACTTCTGTGATAAAAATAAAGGCTGGCTGTTTACTACCTTTCACCTGAGAAATTGCCTGCAAATGTAAATTATTAATCAGGGAGCTATTACTGGATAATGATGGTAGTTAGATATGAATGAGTAGACCAGTCTTGTGAGTGGATACTTTCAAAGCTGTTTTTCTATTACAACAAGACTTTTAAATGACTTCCATTTGCAAATACTCAAATTTGTATTGGTACTTTACTATCTTATCATAATTGAAACCTGCAAAGCAGAGATATAAAGAAATCCTCGACTGTTGGCAACTCTTGCAGGACCAACTTACCCACCAGTGTTTTAGAGAGTAGTTTTTGTCATTAAATGGTATTTTTGTTTTTGAAATGCTACTTTTGATTGTATACCCCTCTTAACACATTGAAGGCACTCTCTTGTTAGAGTGCAGGTTTAACCAATTAGAATAAGCACTTTTCATTTTACAATAATTTTATCTATTAAATGATGCACTTTTCCATTAGCTGTAACTCTTAGAGCTCGATTGAATTGAAGGTCCGCATCTTGTAGTATACAGGACGTATGTCTGCAGGGTTATGGGCCAAAAGCCAACTCCGTAAACCATGCACTCTTTCGTAGAAGTTCAGGGCGGGAATATCATCAATTAAGCAAGTCCATAACCTCCCCTTTTGAAACAGCCAATAGAAAATGAGGCCACCATCATTACGGCAGTAAAACATGGAGGTTACATGTCAATCAATTAGGTTTGTGGGTCGGATATGCGATCAGACTTGCAAACCCGCAAAATAAGAAATTATAAAAATGAATGCCAATACTGTTCTAGTCCATATGGGTGGCCTGGTTTGTATTAACTCATTGATTCCTGAGATCGATATAACTCCGAAATGAAACATAAAAATATTTTTTTCTTTACTGTCGATTAGCGAGCTTGAGACTGTTGTGCAAATAATTCTAATGTCTTTCATCGCTTTCCTCGTTATTTACAGTGCAGTATTGATTTTATATTTGCATTTACAGTGCTGCTGACAGGGGTTAAACCCCCTTGCAGGTCCTCTCTAGTACTCGTAGGATTTTCTCCTACATTTACTGTTTGCAGGTGTGAAACCATTTGCGGCCTTGGGGAATTGGAGCAATTGAATAGCAATTTGCAATTTTTAACCATTGTTACTCTTGCGCAATTGGAAGATCAAACGCTTCGGGAGGCTGTAAGTTCCGGGTTTAAACCTTGCAGAGTTTTCTGGCCCATAACACGTCTGGAGCCCGCAAAAAGACGCCAATTGAATAGCAAATTAACTTACTGCCTCTCTTACGGGCTCCGGTAACTTACGGTTGCTGAATTGAATCGGGCTCTATGTCATTAGAAAAATACACTTTCGCAATAGATGGCATTCCTACACAGCAGACTATCAACTTTAGCATTAGATGGTATCCTTACTCATTATTATAATAATACTATCTTATTAAACACCACTCTTACCATTTTAGATGATATCTTTTTTCATTAGGTGAGTCTCTCACTGCAAGTCAGTTGTATTTACTAGAAGATCCTTTGCAGACACAGACAGTGTGATGGAGATCATTCGTTTTCAGATTCTCTTATTGACGTGAATTTGTTGTAAAGATTGGTCTCAGTAATTAGAAGGTGATCTCCACAACCGAAGAAGGCATAATTACCTTAATGTCTTGGAAACATTTGTCGATCACCAACCGCTAGTTATTGTCTATCACCGAGACTTTATGTAATTTGTCCATCTGCACTTGCAACCGGCCTCATTTTTTCATACTCTGTTATTTCTTTCTACTTCTTCTCTTGTCTCTACCTCTCTGCACACTTCTGCCTGGATTTCCTCTCTCTATGTATTAAGTTTTTTTTTCCAGTTCTAAGACCTCCCTTTCTAACACTAAGTGAAGTCATATTACTAATTGGTATTTGCTAGGAGTCATGTTACCAGCTATGGAATGAAAAAACTGAAATCCTTAAATTAGAAGTAAGATATGGAGCAGTACATGCTAAAATAGATATGTACATAGCATTACCCCTGCAATGTACATAATAGGGAGTGTCCTTATCATACTCTGTATTAACACTGTGATCATATCCAGAAAGGTGTAACAGACTTTGATAACTCAAGTGCAATGTAACATCTGACCTAATACATATATTGCTATGACATATATAGTTGTGAGCATGCGGGTTGTTGCTAAGGCTGCAGGCTCATGTAGCAAGGGCCGCAGTTGCTGGCAAGGAGCGCCGAAGTAGCTGCTTGCCAGCAACTGCAGACTTTAGGCCCGCAAATGCGGACCGTTGCAAAGCAAGGGGCCGCATTTGCGGAGGTGGAGGCTCCTACGTCGACTGCAAAATGTACAGACTTACCGTCCACAAATACGAGCCGCGGGACTTAGAAAAAAAACATTACGACCTCGAAAAAATCCGACCTTAGCGGCCGAAACCTGCACACATGAAAACATTAAAAACACAATAAATACACACAAGAAACACATAAAAAGCTTACCCACAGCAAGGGAGGGGGGGGGGGGGGGCAACCAGGACCTTGGAAACTGAAGTTACATCTCAATTTAAGTCGAAATACAAGAGTTTAGACACCCGAAAATCACCTAAGTGAGAGAAAAAATGGCCGCCGAAGAAAACGAGGCTAAGGACTCAAAATTACTACACTTACTCGCAAAACGGAACAAACACTCCAGATCAGTTTACGTGGCAGGTAACACTCACTATGCGGCACGTACCACACTCAAATTCACCACCATTTTACATGAAACACACAACTATTAGCCGCAATGTGTCGGCTGGAATGCAAATTTAAGGCTGGAACGCAAATAGCACATGCGAATTGCGTTCTAACGGTTTCAAGCACCTCAAAGTTTATAAATACTGCACACTTTCCAGAAAATTCTACATTTCTCCTCAGATGATGAACAGTGTGACTGGATAGTTCACTGCTGCCGTTACTTCCGAAGAGAATTACTTACCAATTTACAACTTCACAATCTGCAAATTCCAACTGAGAGGTAAGCTATAATACATTTAATTTATTAAGAAAGACTCCAAAAAAAACAAAAAAAAAAAAAAAAACATTTCAAAGATAGGCCCTAAAACAAGCTCATCTTAACTCAAACAAATCCAAGAAATATATTCAAGTAACATTCATTCACAGGAAATAATGCCCCCACCCCCCCCCCCCAAAAAAATGGACACACATACATATTTAACCTGCAGCTCAATCTTTCCCTTTTTTGCACAATTCCAACAGACTCTGCATCAACAGCGTCACTCAAGAATTTGCAGCGTGGACTGTGAAAGGGGCTCACTTTTAAACAAGACAAAGAAAGAAGAAGAGGTAAGATACAAAAATACATGCAAGCAAAACAAATAATAATACAATTAACCATTTATCTTTCTCTTTCAAACCAGACACTACTTGAAGACTGGCGGATCAACATTGGCAGTAGGGGACCCCTGTTATTCATACAGCAAAAATACTTCAATCAAGGTATAGTATAACAAGTAAAAACAAAAAAATTCAGCCCATCTTTCCTCCCCGCCAATATCAAAAGTAAAAAAAAAAATAAGAAGCCTCAATACAAGTTACAGCAAACCCAAAACACCTCACTTCAATAAATATTGCTAACACATAACAAATTCTAAAATAAACACACTTGCATAGGAAAAAACCTCTCAACACAACCCATAACTAAAATACAAGTGGCGGACACAAAACAGGATAGTACAGCAAAGATTCGCAACATAGAGAAAATCAACTTAACATTCCTGTTTACTGTACAACAACCTCTAACCCTCACCCAGAAGCCAAATGGAGCATCCCAAAAGTGGCGGACACAAAACAGGATAGTAAAGAAAATATTAGTAACATATAGAAAATTAATTTAACATAACTAAAATACAAGTGGCGGACACAAAACAGGATAGTACAGCAAAGATTCGCAACATAGAGAAAATCAACTTAACATTCCTGTTTACTGTACAACAACCTTTAACCCTCAGCCACAAGCCAAATGGAGCATCCCAAAAGGGGTGGACACAAAACAGGATAGTCCAACAAACATTGCTAACATATACAAAATGGAACAAACATTACTTTTTAGTCTGCAACAAACTCTAACTGTAACCCAGAACAAAAATCCATCATTTTAAAAGTGGCGCACAAAAAACAGGATAGTATAAGAAATCCTGATAAGACATACACAATTCAAAAATATAAAATCCTGTTTTATGGCCAACAAACTACTACAGTAAAACAATAATCCAATTACACCAGTGGTGTACACAAACCATGATAATAATAACTTAGAGCCAGCGCTGCACGCTTTCTCACACACTCTCAAATCAATAGGATTTTACACACAATAAACAAACCAAAAATGCTAACACATTGCTTTGCAAATAAATAAAACATGCTGGTGCTCAAAAATAAATTACAATAAAATAACATTTCTCTTTCTCTTTTACAACAGACACTGCCTGAAGACTGTTGCACGAAGATTTGCGTCACCGGATCAAGTGATATTCATCCTCAAATCAGACTTCCAACAAGGTATAGTACAACAAGTAAAAAAAGAGAAAAAAATAAAGCATGTTTGCTGTGCAGCAATGTCAACATGAAAAATAAAATAAAAGAAGAAGCAACTAACAGCAATGAGGTACACAAATCAAGAAATATTGTTGACACATTTAAAATGTAAAAAGCAATTCTGTTTTACCTACAGCAACCTTTAACACTAAACCATAACTTCAATCTATCAACCCAAATGTGCCCAACAGAAAACAGGATAGTACAACAAATACTGCTAACACATAACAAATTCAACAATAAATTCTCTTTTCTGGGCCCTAACCTACAACTTTAAGCCAACAACCTAAAAAGACACTAAAAATAGGATACTACAACAAATATTACTAACACCTACCAAATAATACTATAAAGCCTCTTTTCTGACGCACACCATATAAGCCTAAAAGTCAAAAATAAGCCTACTATTACAAATATATTAAAAATATCCAAAGATTACTACCATTCACAACATCCACTCCACAATTCCCTTGACATTGCTATGCCTCTAAGCCAAACCTACAAACCTACAAGATAAAAAGGAGAGTCCACCAAAAAACAACAAAAAAATAACGCAGACTAATTTAACACTATAAAGCAACTTCATCTACAATGACCTATAATCCCATACAACCAAAGGAAATCTATAATCACAACAGTATTGCACCAAAAACATTGTAGTAAGAAAAAACACAAACAAGCACTTACAGAATAAATTACAATCAGAAACTAATGTAATAATACATTATTTTTATTTACAGATTAATATGGCTGATAACGACAACAAACAGGAAAAGATAAGACATCAAGCTAGAGAACGACAAAAAAGATGGGCAAACCAGCAGACGACGGAGCAGAAGGAAATTCAACGAGAAAAAGAACGAAAAAGACTTGCAAGCAAAAGACTATCAGCTGAAAAAATAAATCTACACCGAAGAAGGCAACAAAAAACAAAAGCATTTAGAACCTGTACCTGCACCATCACATAACATTTCCAATGATGAATTACAAACTGAAACTGATATATGCTCTTCAAATTGTCCTTTACTTAAGTCTTTAGCAGTAGAGGTTCATAATTGTGGTGATAGACCAGATTTGGTGGCAAGAGTCTTCAAAATAAAATTAACTGCATTAATACAGACATAACCATAACTCAGTTATTTGGAAAATGTCTGGCTTATGTTTATACCATCAAATTTAAAAAAAGAGTCCCTCCCGGCAGCTCTCTCCTTGTTTGCTCCTCTACGGGACAAGGTAAGATGACTGGACAATACAGCCTCACACGATACATTAGCAATGGCTAGATCGGCTGACGCACACTTTACCTTCGTGACTCACAATGTTAAGGGCTTTAACTCCCAGTTCAAGAGAAGGAAAGCCTTTATGTATTACAAAGATATTAAACCATTGATTATATTCATGCAGGAAACACACTTTGCCCGCAAACATATACCGACATATCTTAATAGAGATTATCCCACCTGTTATTCCTCTACCCAAGTTACCATTCATCGCAACTTCCCCTTTCAGATAGAGTCTAAAGTAGTGGATAAAGATGGACACTATGTAATACTCCATGGAACAGTTCTGGAGACTAAAATATCCCTAATTTCCTTTTACGCCCCTACCAATGCACCACATAAATCACTACTGCATATCCTGAGGCTTTTAGAGCCTCACTCAGGAAACACGATGGTGATGGGAGGGGATTTCAACCTTACCTTTGATCAAGACCTGGACCGCTCGGGTACTCAGGCCACAAACCGGTACTCAAACAAATTAAGACAAATTAAGAAGGCACTAGATGGCCTTGGCCTGGTGGATGCCTGGAGGGGGCATCACCCACATAGAAGGGACTACACGTATTATTCCCACACCCACGGATCTTATTTGCTTATCGATACCTTCTTGATCGCATCGTCATTGTTTGATCGATCAAAGAGGGCGGAAATTCGGGTTTGCCCCTGGTCGATCACGCGGCGGTGAACATAGACATTGATTTAGGGTTGAATATAACCACACCATATGCTTGGAAACGAAATTAGCTTTTACTCGCTATTTCAGAGCTGTTGGCACAAATTGAAAAAGATCCCCACCTTTACTTTGAATGTAACAGGCCTGGTAACTCGAGCATAGGCTGTGTATGGATGGCCCACAAGGCCTTTATTCGGGGCTCTTGCATTAAGTTGGCTTCTGGTTTTAAAAAGCAATGTAAATTTAGAGAGCAGGAACTTACCACTAAGCTGCAAGACTTAGAGTTTAGGAACCAATCATGCCCCTCCTCTAGACTTCGCCAGCTGATAGATCAGTGCTGGCTAGAGTTAGATGCAGTACTCTCCCACAAAACGGAAAAGGCCCTCAGACGAACCAAACATCTATTTTACTCCAAGGCCAACAAGCCGGATTCTCTACTGGCTAGGAAGCTTCGGTCTAAGATAACGGAGTCTAAGATCTTGCGGATCAAAACAACAACAGGACAAATAACGGTTAGCCAAAATATCATCAAGCGAACGTTTGCTGACTTTTATAGCTCGATTTACTCCTCGATGCTGCAACCGAACGCAAATCTTCTTCGGTCTTACTTTCACTCCTGCAACCTCCCCAAGGCCTCAGACCAGAGCACGGCCACACTTAATTCAGACATAACCGTAGAGGAGATATTAGAAGCCATCAGGAGCTTGAAATAAGGGAAGGCCCCCGGCCCTGACGGCTTTACCAACTATTACTACAAGTCTTTTGCGCATACTCTGGCACCATACCTCTGCCAATTGTTTAACTCCATCCTAAACGGGGATTTGACGCCCCCGGGGATAAACAGGGCGGAGTTAATTGTTTTTCCCAAAGAAGGCAGGGACCCCCTAGACCCGAAGAACTATCTGCCTATATCCCTTATAAATGGGGATCTTAAACTGCTAGCCAAAATTATTGCAGATAGGATCTCGGGATTCCTTCCAGATCTGATCCACAAGGATCAAATGGGTTTTGTCCAACATCGGCAGACAGCTGACAACATCAGGAGGACTATGAATGTCATCTACTTGGCCTCTCAGAGCAAGACCCCCTTTGTGCGCTAGCTCTCGATATGGAGAAGGCCTTAGACACACTTGAGTGGCCTTATCTGTACGCAGTGCTGGATACATTTGGCTTGGAAGGGAGATTAATACACCTCATCAGAACCCTGTACAACTCCTGGGATCGGAAAACATCTCTATAGCCATCCAGAGGGGAACCCAGCAGGGATGCCCATTGTCTGCACTGCTATTTTCACTGGCGATCGAGCCTTTGGCTCAAAAGATTAGATGTAAAACAGAGATAAAGGGATTGCAGGTGGGTCTTCACAACTTGAAATGCTCGCTCTTTGCGGACAACCTTCTCTGTACACTAACGGAACCGGCAACGTCGATTGCCGCCTTGCTGTCAACCCTAGGCAGATTCAGTGCCCTGTCGGGCCTGCAGATCAATGTCGAAAAGACTGAGGCCTTGGGTGTTGGCATACCATATACGGTCCTGGGGGCTTTGAAAGCGCAGTATAGATTTCAATTGCCCCAAAACTCTATTAAATATTTGGGAGTTAGAATCACCATGAAGCTGTTGGACATATACAAGGCCAACTTCCCGCACTTATTTAAACAACTAATTGAAGAAATGCGACGTTGGGCGAAATTCCACATCTCATGGACAGGGCGGATAACTTCGGTAAAAATTACGGTTTTGCCAAGAATTCTGCACTTATTTAGAACTCCCCCAGTCCCGCTAGATATGAAGGAACTAGATAAACTACAGGCTTCTATCTTCAAATTTATTTGGAGAGGTAGGCCACCGCGTATAGCAAGAAAGACTATGTTCCGGCAGAGGTCTCAGGGTGGACTCTTGTGTCCGAACCTGAGACTTTATTTGAGAGCAGCGCAGCTTGCGATTATTCCGCTGGCTCACACGGGTAAGCTACAACCGCTGTGGACCTTTGTGGAAAATTGGCAGATGAGACCCCACTCTTGGGATACCATAGTCTGGGATGTGCCCCCCTCAGGCGTCAGGCAGCAACACTCTAATCCCATAATATCTTCAAATTTAGCGGCTTGGGCTCGGTTCAGGGTGGTCGGCATCTTGGCTCCCCTCCTATCGCCATTGCTTTCTATAAGATTCTTCCCAGAATTTGAGACCGCGTTTAGCTTCACCTCTAAACAATGGTGGCTTAGCAGCCTGATGGAGAGAGCAGGAACCTGGTTTTCAGAAGATGCTCAGCTATCCCACACCTCACTTTTCACTAAATGTCATATACCAGAGAGCCAACTCTGGAATTACAGAAAAATTAGACACTGGATGTCCTTACTAGCCCGGGTACATGGGACCCCTAAACATTCTTGGTGGTTGACTATATGTGCAAACTTGCCCTCTATGAAAGGCCTTCTTGGTTCTCTGTATTCTTTTCTGAATGACTCTCTCAACAAACAGAAGCCAAAATATATGCTCAAGTGGGAGAAAGACTTAGGCAGAGAGCTAGATGAAGCAACTTGGAAAGAAATTTGTACTAACTTAACAAGAGGAACATTTACATATAGCCTACTAGAGACCTCATTCAAAGTTTTGCACAGGACCTATTACACTGAGGCTTAATAATAGTCTTAGCAAGGACTGTTTTAGAGGGTGCAAAGCTAGGGGAGATTTTCTGCATATATGGTGGACTTGTCCATCAGTGTAGAGGGTGTGGAAGGAGATGACTGACTTATTCTAGCAAGTGACAGAAACCAAGCTGGGGCCAAAGATTGAGACCTGTCTTCTGGGGGTTCATGGACCCAGTCTCTCTAAAAGCCAAAACAAATTATGGCAATTCATGGCTCTCGCCACCAAAAGTTGCATTGCAAAAAACTGGAAAGCTGCAGCACTGACCTCCATGTCATGCAGAACACAGTCCCCCTATTCCAAAATATTTGGACTCCATGGCCTACAGTATTAAGGTGGGGATTTGACCAAGACAGTGGGCAATGAGGCTCTTGCCCGGACAATTATACATACCAATGGATTCTCACCGGGTGCGGCGTTGGAGGAGTATGCCAGGTATTCCCTACCCTTCTTTTCTTTGTTTTTGTTTGTTTGTTTGTTTGTTTTTGCTTTTTGCTTTGCTTTTTTGTTCTTCCCTCTACCCATTTCAGTTGACATAGTCGATGTTATTACTTTTCAGCTTCTTTACACCTGTCTTTTGATAAGAGGCAAACAATAAAAGGAATAGAAAATTTTAAAAAATACCATGTTTGACAGGGCACAGGATAGCGATGACGTAATGTACTAGTATGACTATTTTGAAAACTACATGTAGTCTCTTTGTCACAATGCCGAGGAATTGTGTTGCTGTATAACTTGGCTGCCCTGTTGTCCTCTTCTTTCTTCTCTTACTCTATGCAATGTTATATTGTTAACTTGTCAGCTTCTTTACACCTGTCTTTTGATAAGAGGCAGACAATAAAAGGAATAGAAAATTTAAAAAAATACCATGTTTGAAGACATAGAGGGTTTGACAGGGCACAGGATAGCGATGACGTAATGTACTAGTATGACTATTTTGAAAACTACATGTAGTCTCTTTGTCACAATGCCAAGGAATTGTGTTGCTGTATAACCTGGCTGCCCTGTTGTCCTCTTATTTCTTCTCTTACTCTATGCAATGTTATATTGTTAACTTGTCTCTCAATAAAAAAAGAATGGAAAAAAAAAATTCAAAAAAGAGGACTTCCACATGCACATATGCTTATAATTCTTCAAGAAAAATATAAATTGGATACTGGTGATAAAGTGGATTCAGTAATCATTGCTGAACTACCAGATCCAGAAATACATGGTAGACTATATGAGATTGTAACTCATCACGTGATTCATAGACCATGTGGAGATCTTAATCCACAATCACCATGTATGGAAAATAAAAAATGCACTAAAGAATTTTCAAAAGATTATAGAGACAAAATGTATGCCGATTGTGATGGCTATCTATTATATAGAAGAAGAGAAGGCCAAACTGCCATTATTCGTGGCAAAAAAAGTGGATAACAGATATGTGGTGCCATACAATTTACATTTACTCATGAAGTATAATGCACACATTAATACGGAAGCTTGCACTTCATAAAATCCATTAAATATGTCTACAAATATATTTACAAAGGCTATGATGCAGCTACGGTAGTCGTAAAAAGTGCAGAAAATCCAGAAGAATCCAGAACAAACTGAGTTATTACATGATGAACTTGCATCTCATGTAGATGCTCGCTATGTAAGTGCACCAGAAGCAATGTGGCATCTTTTTTAATTTGAAATGCATGATCGCTCACATGCAGTATATCGATTAGCTGTACATTTGCCCCAAAGACACTTAGTTTATTTCAATGTAGGAAATGAAAGAAATGCTTTGGCACAAAGTGAGCATCGGCAAACTACACTAACTGCATGGTTTCAATTAAATTGTACTGACTTGCAGGCAAGGGAATTGTTGTATATTGACATTCCCTACCATTATGTTTTTGTTAGTGGATTATGGTGAAAAAGCAAAAGCCGTGGAAATAAAATTATCACTCAAATATACACTGTAAGTCCAAGAGACCTTGAACATTTCTGCTTATGTTTACTCCTTTTAAATGTTCCTTTTAATGACACAGTTTATGACACATTTCATTTAGCTGCGCAACACAGAAACTTCCTGGCTGATGGGAAAGATGTCTAGATGAAGCAGCACTGTGTCACATGCCACGGCAGATGAGAGAACAATTTGCATTCATTTGCATCTTCTCAAATGCTCCAAATGCATTAGGTTTGTGGGACAAATTTAAAACAAATATGTCTGAAGACTTTTTGCAACAATACAATGAGCCTATTCCAGAATTAAAAGCATTAATTTAAATTCAAGAGGTCTTTCTCTCTCATGGATTAAATTGTGCAAATTTTAATCTGCCATATCCAGGAATCATAGATTAAATAAACTTTGAAGCCTAAGATATTCAGCTTCAAAACCAAAGCACACAAGAAAGACTTGCAATTTTAAATACCTTACAATTGCAAGCATTTAACGCCATAAAAAGTGCACTAGAGGATGACCTGCTCAAAGAGAGTTATTTCTATCTAGATGGACCTGGTGGATCAGGAAAAACTTATCTATATAATTTATTGATGAGTTTTGTTCGCACACAAGGTCAAATATCACTGCCATTTGCAACAACTGAAATTGCCGCACTTTTGTTAGAAGGTCAAAGAACTGTGCATAGTGGATTTAAACTGCCAGTTCCTATTCTGGAAACATCAGTGTCGGATATAAGAATGACATCTTTACAAGAAAAATAAGTTAAGAAAAGTAAATTAATTATCATTGATGAAGCTACAATGATGGCATGCCATGTTCTACAATGCATTGACCGTTTGTTGCTTGAAGTCATGGATAGTGATTTGCCTTTTGGTGGAAAGGTCATGTTCTTGGGTGAAGATTTTAGACAAACATTACCTGTTGTTGTCCATGGTAATCACACAGACATTGTAGAAACATGTATTAAGTCAAGTATACTATGGAAACTCTTTACTCACCTCAAACTAGAACAAAATATGAGATCACAAGGACAAAATGAATTCAATTAGGGACTCATCAAAATTGGAGAAGGAAAACTAAACTAATTCAGAATTTACCCGATGATACTGTGGAATTTCCATCTCATATGATTTGCAAACAGGACATTATATAGGCTATGTTCCAAAGTACAATAAGTAATGACCATTATGCAGAGCTTGCAACAAAAGTAATATTAACTTCAAAAAATAAAGATGCATTGCTTCTGAATAATGAAATATTAAAATTAAGGGATGCCCCACAAAAATATTATCACAGTGCAGATTGCGTACTTGGTGATGACAAAGAAACTCAGACAAACTTTTCAACTGAATTTATTAATTCATTAACTCAATCTGGAATGCCACCACATATTTTGCAGCTAAAAAAAGGTGCAATTGTCATGTTACTGTGAAATATGAACCCAAAAAAAGGACTATATTTAATGGGACCAGATTAATTGTCCAAGAACTCAAAGATCATTTCATAAATGCAGAAATTCTCAATGGTACCCATAAAGGTGAAAGGGTTTTAATACCAAGAATAGATTTGGCACCAAGTAAAAGTAGCTTGCCTTTTGTACTTCAGAGAAGACAATTTCCCATCATCATGGAATTTGCCATGACCATTAATAAATCACAAGGACAAACTTTTAAATCCGTTGGAATCTTTTTAGAAGAACCAGTATTTACCCATGGCCAACTGTATGTTGCATTTTCAAGATGCAAGAATCCAGAGGAAATACAAGTTTATATTGAAAACAACCAGGGTGATTTATTAGATGTTGGATGAACTTTTACAAAAAACATTGTCTACTATGAAGTACTGTAAAATTCAATTACAAACAAAAACAAATTGCAACTAAGTCACAAAGAATCCAATTCAATAAGCAACAGTGCTCTTATATCTACGTCAAATTCCCAACAAATATAGAGAACAGTGGTTTTATTTTGAGGACGCAATTTTATGTCACTCAGGCTCTCTTTAGAGGACCACTATTTCGCTAAGGACACTCTTTAAAATGGCAAAAAACATAGAGAACAGTGGTTATACCCCATGGATGAACTTTGATGTCTGGCGGTCTCTTTTTAGAGGACCACTAATTCAGTTAGGAAACTCTATGTGCCATTATCAACATACAGCAATTAAAAAAAAGAAGACAAAACAACAACAATAAACAGTGATTATATCCCATAGACAGAATTACAAGTCTGCTGGGCTCTTTAAAAGGAAACCACTTTGACAGACAAAACAAAAAAAAAATGGGACGTCTTGGAAGTTTTGCCAGGATTGGCCCCACAAAACTGTTACCTTGCATTTTGTTATCTTTACGGTTTCCATTTTAATACTTTAAGTTCATGTTTGTAATGTTAAAATTCTATTTTAAAATGACTGAACAGTTGTTTCATTCTATGTAATTAAGGTTTAATGTTAGTAGCACGATCATCATTTGTCAAAAAAATTAAATGTTTCGTGATATAGAGAGTATTGATCCAGGGACTAATCCGATCGCCAGTTAATGGGGTCAGGAAGGAATTAATTTTTTGGCCCATTTTGAAACAATTGACAAACTTTCACTGTTTTTTGGGGGTTTGCCTTCCTCTGGATTCAATATTCAAGATCACTATATTTTTAAATAATTTAATTTCAAATATTATTAGCTTACGTTAATGTTTGCATTGTTAACATTGTATTTTACAAGGTTTCAAAAGTTAATTTCAAGAATGTTATTCAGGATTTATGTCAGTAGCAGCATAATCATTTGTTACAAATTTCAATGTATAATTAAATGGACAGGATTCATCCAGGGAGTAATCCGATCGCCAGTTACTGGGGTTAGGAAGGAATTTATTTTTTCCCCCTTTTGATACAATTGGCTAAGTTTCAATGGTTTTTTTTACTGTTTGCCTTCCTCTGGATTCAATACCTATGTGCTTTAACAGTAGTTAAACTACAAGTTGCCTGTTAAGAAGCATTCTGTAATGGATTAAAATACTTATTTATACAAAATTGACCTATTGATGTTAGTATTGTTACAAATAATTGATTCAACACTGTTCACAATTTAAGTTGCATCTTAGAAACCTTTATGTCATGGTTCACAAAACCTATTCAGACAAATTCCTATCTTGTTGCATTATTACTGCATACATGAAAATTTTAAAGTTTGATATGGTTCAACAGTTCATTGTTAAAAAACTAAAAAAGTTTAAAGACAAATATGCAAGACCTAAAAGTGAGTAGGGATCACACATGAAGTTCCACACCTCATCTTATCTTGTAGGCTGTATGGAGTAAGGTTTTAAAATAGTTTTTTCCAGCGAAAAACAAGTCAAAATGTAATTATTCGATATACACTCAGCTTTAAAAATAAATAAATTGTGAAGAAGAATACAAAATGGGCGATATTGAGATTGTCTGGCCACTGTAGTTGGGATACTATTACTATAAGCAAATGCATCCCATATCCTGCTTTAGTTGTAGGACTATTTTTATAAAAAAGCTTGTTGCTGTATCAATGGCCGGATTTACCATTAGGCAGAGTAAATCAGTGTCTGGGGGTATCTGCTTCTAGAATGTTCCAGCACTAAAAAATACTGCATGCTAATTATTAGTTTCTATGGCTTACACAGATTTATCCAGGAACTGATTGGTTAGGAATGACAATGACAACATTTGAATTACTTTTCTGTGTTTGTCCCTACTACCTCCAGTAGAAGGCAGGTCCACTTGCTATCTTTTCTATGAAGCAATACTTTGCCACATTACTCTTAAATAGCCCACTCTCCAACTTCAATCATGACCTCTTGTTCATGCTTTTCTCTTTTTCTGAAAAATATTTCACTCTTGAGTTTTATTTTCCTTTTTGAGATACTGCCTTCAGAATTGGATGTAGCATTCTATCTGAGGCTATAAATATTGAACTATAATGCAGCATTTATACTTCTCCAAGTGCTGCTTGGTTGCATGGTTGCTCACTTGATATAGTAACGGCCAAATCCCTTTCTTCTTCTGTTGCAGTCATCAAAATACTATTAAGTATATCTTCTACTCTATATTAAAATTTTTGTGCCATAAGTGCATCATTTTGCACTTATCAACTTTAAACTTAGGCCCCCCATACATGACCATTGCTCTTGTTTTTAAAATAATTCTGCAGTTGATTTACAACTCCTGGAATTCCAACCCTGTTGTGTATTTTCATATTATCTGTAAAGAGGCAAACATTTCATTTTAGTATACATTTTACACAAAATAGCCTCTGTATAGCCCATCCCTTTCTCTGACTGTGTGTTCCACTAAGTATTACTCTCTGATGCTTATACTTCAGACAATTTTATATCCACTCAACTACCATTCACTCCAATCCCAGACTTTGTGCAACATTGTTGAATGTTTCACTTAAATCTAGATATGCTCAGTCTAATGCTCCAGCCTGGTCTATAACTTTAATTATATAACCGAAAAAGGCAAATAGATTAGTTTAACATGACATTTCCTCAGCAAATGTGTGCTGCCTTAGATCAGTTAATAGAGTTGCAAGCATAGATCAAACTTCCCTTGTTTCCTTTGGATATATATTGTCGACGCGAAGGCTGCACAGGCTCCCTGGGTCAGCCCGCAGCGTCTCGTGACCCAGCGGAGCCTGCAGGCACACCAGCCAATCAGGAGCGACGGGGGGCGGGGCTTCCGCCGCATTCGCGCGCCGGGAGTCAGTTCGGCGCGGTCTCCGTGGAAAATCCCTCCCTCCCACCCTAATTATATTGGTAAATTTGGAATGGTTATGTATGGTATTGTAAAAAAAAATAATAAAAAAAAATAATAAAAAGAGCATTGATAATGTTTAAAAAAAAAAAAAAAAAAAAGAGGTGAACAAAAGGAGAAGTGAAAGTTTTTTCTTGAGAAAGTAGAAATTTTCTGAGTTATTGGATATATGTTTTGCGGGAGGTGAGTTGCCCGGCCCACTGGCCTAAGTAGGCGTGGCCCTACCTCACAGGGCGTGCTTAAAATAAGCATTGGGGGCTTTGGGCAGGGCCCAAGGCGTGAGGTTACTGTCCGTGGCCGGGCTCCTCCCCCTATAGTTGGAATATGTTAATATGCATAATATATGCAAGTTCTAAGTTATGTAAATTGGTTATTTACAATAAAGCTGTGGCCCGTGTTTTCTCCCAAAACAATCGGTTTTGTGTCGGTTATTTATTATAAGCCAAAATGGATCATGCTTGGGTCATGTAGGGTGGACTAACTTATTCACTTATAAAGGTACTTGTATTTGATAATGTGTCAGTGTGTTTTCTTTTTTCAAATGAACGTCTTAGAGCACAACAACTTATTCAGAACTTTAACTGCTCTTGGGAATCTTTAAAATGTATTTAAATAAGAAAACACTATTTACACATTTTTACAATACAATCTGATCCATTTTTATTTACAAAAATAAACTTTTCCAAAACGACTTAAATGTATTTCCCGTCATTCGTTCAGATTCTCTCTTATGAATACTCTTTAAGTCTTGTATGACATTTTCAGCTATTACATTTATTGAATTTACATGTCTCCTAATAGATACAGCACATCTGGCGTTCCATAGATGGTAGACACATAGTTTGTTTACTAGCCATAGTGTTCTGTGATGAAATGCATTTATAGTTTCTGAAAACAACCCATAAGTTATTTGAGAATAACATTGATTTTTAAAGACTTTAATTTAAAACAAATCTGCAATCTCATTACAAATGGCCACAGAACTTGGGCAATCTAAATGTAAATGCTCCATTGTCTCTATGTCATTGCAGGTGTCTCTCGGACAAATCCTGTCATCGATGTTTCTATATTTTAAGTTCTGTTTTACATGCATTTTCCCATGGATCAATAACCACGATAAATCCTTTGTTTTTGGGGGTAATCTGGGGTCGTTTAGCTGCTGTAAGACTTGACGATGATTAGACTCAGGACAGTTTGGGTGATGCTCTGTCCAGTACTATTGTATGAACTTGTTTTCTTGATAAATGTTCGATTTTCCTTTTTGTGATTTTAAGTATCCTGACAATTTTAACTGTCCGTATCACATATGATGGTAAATATCCTATATTTTGAGTGATCCTTTTAATACCTCCACCACAAAACCATGGCTCAAATATTGATAACTAGTCTTTAAAGAAACCACTCCACTTTGCCTGTGCCAGAAACATACCTTGAAAATTAAAACACAGAAACATAAAATTGAAAAATATCTCTGGATTTATCATATTCACGCCGCCTTTATTTTTTGGCCAACATGTAATATTCCTACTCACTAGATTTAACCTGTTTCCCCAAAGTATTTGGAAGAAAGGGTTACTTAGACTTATCACAGCTTTCTCATGAGGTGGAAACACAAAGCTTAGGAAGACAAAGATGGGCAGCAGAAATGCTTTAACAATCCTAACTCTATTGTCAAGTTTGTTCTTATTTTGTGACCTTTGTTTTAGATACATTTAGTTTTTCTTCCCAATTTAGTTCCCCTGAATCTGAATTACTGAATTTAGTTCCCAGGATACTAACATTTTCACTGTCTATTTCTATACCTGGAGGAAGAACAAACTTTTTTCCTGGCTCTCCAATCGAAAAAGCCACAGTTTTGCTGTAATTAATTTGAGAATTTGAGATCTCGGAAAATTTACCATACTCCAAAAGTAAATTATCAGATGAATTTCTAAAATTCACAAAAGCTAAAAATCATCAGCACAAGCAATACACTTTATATGAATTTTTGGAGCTTGCTGGATATTTGTATTGGTCTCAATCATCCTTAGAAATGGTGCAATAGAAAAAAACATACCATAGTGGACTAAGGGGACACCCCTGACGTTCCCCTGATCTTATGGGAAAACTTTCTCCAATCCATCCATTTATAATTAATCTCCCCTCGGTATTTCTATAGAGAACTTTAAGCCAGGACACACATTTTTCTGATATTCCATATTTTTTTAAATTAAAAAAAGATACAAATGATTAACTCGAAAAGCTTTTTCCTGATCTAGACCAGGGGTGGGCAAGAGGGGCCACATACATGCCTGGATTTGATGATAGCCCCGCTGCACACAGGTGAGTTAATCACTTTTTCAGTCATCCTGATTGACTCACATGTGCACAGAAAGGACATCTTCAAATCCAGGCATGTATGCGGCCCTCCAGGACCGAACTTGCCCACCCCTGATCTAGACTCACCATATATCCCCATAAAGCTCCACTTTTTGCTTGCTCAAAAGTCTCTCTCAGTGTAATGAGGGAGCTTGCAATCTGTCTCCCCTGTATACCACAGAACTGGTCACGATTTATCAACGAACACACATAATCTTAGCAAGGATTTTATAATCTGTGTTAAGTAAAGCAATTGGGCGCCAGTTTTTAACATCTCTTCTATCACCCTTTTTAAACATTAATACCAGTAATGGCTGAGACTGTGAAGATGATAATCCTGTTTCATTAAGTAAAACATTATATACGTCACATAGGATTGGGCTCAGCAACTTACTAAAAAACTGATACAATTCTGATGTTAACCCATCAGAACCTGGAGCTTTCATCTTACCCAGAGACTTAATAGCTGCCTGTACCTCAGATACTTTGATTGGGTCGCCCATGGTGATGCTGAGATCTGAATATAGTTTAGGAGTCTCTATCTAGTTAAATATTCTCTGGATATTACTTTTATTGATGTTTTTCCCATTAAACAATTCATTGTAAAAGTAGTTTGCAAAATCATGGACTTTCTTATAGTGTATAATAGTTTGTTGACTTTCATCCGATAGTTCTGTCATTACTCTCTTCTGCTTCCTTTCCTTACATTGCTCAAAAATGTTAGGTGACCCCACATTCACCCTCATGCGTTAGAGAAGAGAGACTGTGGTTTTATTAGAGAGTTCAGTCATATCAACTGACAAAGTATTTCCTGAAGTAGTTCCTGCTGAGAGAGCTGATAATCAGATAAATCTTGATCAGAGTCCTCCATTAAATCTCCCTAGCTTTTTTCACCTAGTGCAACATATTTATTTTTTAAAGTAATTCCATCAGGATTAGGAATTGTGTTTTCAGTAGTTGAAACACCTTTGCTTGTCCATTCCTCCTCTTCACCATTGGATTTGCCTCCATCAGCACTTAGGTGCATGCTTCCATTATTAGCAGATGAATCAGCTTGTAAAACACTATTTGCCTCTTTCTTTGAGGTTGCCACATTCTCATCTCTTATAGGTGGTGCCCATCTTGCTCTTTTGACATTTGTCTCCTATTGCTTAAGGGTAATCCCTAAAAGAAGGCCCACCTTCATAGCAGAGATTACACACAATTTCTTTGTTCCATTCAGAGCTGTGATGTCCTGTTTTACCGCATTGAGAGCATCAGATTTTATCACAAGCAGAACTCAGGGTTCTGGTGGAATCACATTTGAAGCACTTTTTTGGTTGTCCCCAGTAGAAACATCTCCCATGATCTCTCACAATATATACAGTTTGGGAGGTGACAGGCCACATTATTTCTGTAGCCTCCATTCCAGAATCCTTCTGAGTCTACATCTCTATGGGCCGCTTTTCACTGCACACTGTCTCTGTATATCTTCTTGTGCCACAGTTTCAATGTCAAAAGTTATAAAAACGTCAACAGTTCTGGGACGAGACACGTGAAAGGCTCTGAGACATTCCCATTCTGGGTTATTTTTGGCTTCCTGATATTGGTACCAGAATTTCTCCAGTCCTTCTGGGATTTTAAAACATAATTCCTGCTGTTAGGAGCATGTAACAGAGTATACACCTCATTAGGCTGAAAACCAAGAGATAATTTGAGCCAGTCTTTCCCTACAACAGCTCTGTCCTCCTGCCCACAATAATGGAGTCTCAGCACATTTCTGCTCTGCCTAGTATCAGCAAAGATTTTTTAAAGCTGTACCTTTGTGCTTGGAACTCTATGCTGACTGCTGGGATGATTCATTAGATCCCTCCTGAAGGTTCAGTGTTGGGGGAAGCCTGTCCAATATTAGGATCACTTTCTGCTTCAAAGACCTTTTCTGTAGCCTCGGCCATTTCCACCTCATGTAGGCCTTGCGTTTGCCCCACACTCGCAGTCACCCAGTACACAAGCTGCATTCAGACTGCTCCCTTCTGCTTCCTGCATGGCTTGCAGGGCCTGACTCCCAGGTGTGGGTGAGCTCACTTTGATTACTTGCAGGGCGTCAGGAAAACACTGATCTGCAGGGAAGTTCTGATTATCTCTCTCCTCCACCTGTGCACCAGAACTGGTTGCTGCTTCAGGATTTTTGCTGCTTACTGGGTAATCTTTCAGCACATGCCAAGGCTGTGAGACGCTCTGCAGGTCTGTTTCTTCCTCTGTAATACCTGGTGGTTACTTGTCTCCCACCTTCTCCAGGATCATCCGCCATCTTGGATCTCAGATCCTCCCCTTCCAGTAAGAGTGGAAGGCTGGGAACTGCTGTTGGGGACTTGCCACCTGCCAGCCAATGATATCTACAGAATAAAGTATGCTTTCTGAATCTCCTGTTTCAATTAAGCAGAAACAGGTTTCACATAATATTATTTCTTGCAAAAAACTATGTGGTCCTTTCCTTTTTTAAATATGCCCACAATTTCCCAGTAGTGGCAGCAGCAGTGCCAACCACCAACTGCTAGATGGAGCTGCCAATTTTCAGTGCCGATAACATAGAGTTAGGCTTAGGCAAACTTTTAGGGTTACGGTGAGGGTTAGGGTTAGTTTAAGGTTTAGGGTAACCTTCTAATGTTACAACTTGTGTGAAATATCACCAGTGCTGCAAAATATCTGCATCGCCATCTAGCGGCCACTTGCCGGCACTGCAGCTGTTAGTTGTGACGAATTTTAAACGGGATAGATCCAACTATTTTTGTGATGTTTTAAATGTGTTCCTATGAATATTTGAAAAAAGCTGTATTCCATTTTCCTTTAAGTTAATATCAGTAAAGAGTAATCTTTGCTAAATAGACCTGTACTAAATGTTATCACTTACTGTAACTTTTTCAATGATGATTAACCCTCCCATTGTCAGCTTCAAAACAGATCAGAAATATTCATAAATACATTTTATTATGCCTTTATCCTCATCTGATTCGCTATACTATTTTATTAGGAAGGGTTCCCTCAGATCCTTCTATGTAAAAAGGCGGGGTCCTACTTTTTTCTATTGTATGTTAATTCCCACTGCTAATAAGTTGGGGGCAGAGTTTAGAGTCTATATAGATGGTTGGTTCACCTATGCCATTAACCAAATCTATGGCTCCTATATTAATCCTCTGAAAAAGGAATTACAAATGCTGTAGTGGCACAAAAAAAAATCTACCTAGCTACAGTATGTCAATCACCCACCCCTAAACAATTGTGAAAGAACTGCTACGGGTCACTCCAGCAAGCCGAAGTTGGAAGTAATGGATACCTTTTCCATTGACTTTAAATTACAAGTTACTCTGAGAGACTATAACCCCCAAACCCTATGAAAATAAGATTTTACAGATCACTTGCAAATAAGGGCACTAACGCAACTGCAAAAAAACTTCACAAAATAGGGTAGAGATGATCTTAAGAATTGTATAAACACATATTGAATCTATGAATACACCTTATCACTTGTAACCCACGCTTGTGTCACTGGAATGTTATGGATTCATAAACTGCATGAAGGGATGCCTGTACAGGATGATGACCAATAGCCTTCATCAAAGTTAAATAATTGTTATGTAGTTGATGTCACTAATCTACTAGCTTGAGAAACACATGGAAACATGGATAACATTATAACAATAACATTGTTTATTGATATGAATGTGCATTAATATCATAGGTGTGATGTGGGCAGATCCAAAAGGACAAAAGGCTAGATAAAAATTTAAAAACCTAAAGGGGTCAAGGTAATACTGTATAATAAAAATGATGCATTGCATCTACTAGGGTCACATGTGGTCAATACATCACAATAACCACAATCAGATGAGCAAAAAAAAATAATTATGAAAAACTCCATATAATGGAAGAAAACACAAATGCGCATAGCACATACATCATGTCTTCATCTGCTACATTACACAGCTGCTGAATTTCAAGGATTATGTAATCCAATTCAATTACACAAATACAGTATGTAAAAAAGTGGTCATAAGTTAAAAAAGGCAGAGGAGGAGAACAAATCTATAAAAAGCTGTATGTACAGTACAGTGGGAAATACTGTAAAGATAAACCAACTTACCTTAACATCATCCATAAGCAGTGCAAACTGTTCTCTATCTGTCATTTGAAATCTATTGTCATCACCAAAAATAATGATGTTGCATCTCACAAGGGATGTTTAGCTGTGACCACATTCAGTGGAGCCATAGTACTGTCACCATCTCTCTAGGAGATTTCAATGCATGTATTAATGGTGCATTGAAATAAATGGCCAGTTTTAGACTATGATATTCCCATGCCAGATCTACATTGCAATAAGTTGAACTTAACAACAAACAGGTGTTACTGAACATGATATTTGATTACTAAATGGCATGTCAGATCATTCTGACATTGATGTCATTGATGGTATGGCTATCTGATAGTCACGGTGTAGATATGACACATTATTTGATAGCACTGCTTGCGGATGAAGAGTCTGCCTTCATAAACCTTAATTATGCCTAAAAAGCAAAAAATTCAACCAACAATAAAACTGTAATCTTTACTGACACTTCAACAGCAGTGAAATGGCCACCATGGTTTATTTATATCTAGGCATTTAGTAACATGTGGTTGATTGAATAGTGTTTGGTTGAATAGTGGTGTTAGGCACCTGGATCAATATTTGTTTTTGTTTATACTACAAAACAAAAAAACATTCCCATTCAACAGGAAAACAAAAATAGGGACAGCACCATCTCTTCTCAACAGCATTCCTCGTTGACCATCAATTAGTGAAATGTTGAACATAACCCTATGTGTCCACAGAGAAGAGGATCACGTGATGGGGTAGCTATCTGCTTACACAATATTACCATCACATAGGCCATGATCCTCTACTCTGTACGCAGACTAGATTATGTCAACACTTGAACCAATGGTCACTGAGGAGTGCTGTTGAGAAGGTCAAAGCTCAGGTGCAGCCCCTATCTCCTCCTCTGTCTTGTCACTGCACCATGCCATAGGCCAGGGGAAGCTGCAGGAGGAGCCCCCCCCCTGGAGGCAGCAGCACTGGTGGAGCCATGGAGAGAGGCAAGGAAGGGCCAGGAGGCAGGTGTGCAGGGGATGCCCCTGGGATGGAGAAGGTGGTGCTGAGAACAAGAGAATGTCTAAGCTTGCTAAGCTTGCTCTGATTGCGTACCTCCTGGGGCAGCCTGGCCATATAGGACTCCACCAGTTGGTAATGCCTCTTTCCATCCACGTGGAACCTCCTCAGACTGTGGACCACAAAGGCCTGGTGGGAGGAGACACTGGCCTGGATCCCACATACTGTCTCTGGATTCTCTGATGAGGGCCAGCATCTCCCCCATGGTGACCTCAAAAAGGTGGACCTAGGGATGGAGGTCTCTAGGGGCCGGTCATGCCTGTGGGAGGATGGGATCTGGAAAATTTGTTGAGAACAATTTACTGACAGCAATTTACCGACTACTATTTATCTCGATAGCAATTCACCTACATGCAGTTCAACAAAAATCGGTTAATTGACGCTACAGTTTATCGCGTAAGCAATTCGTCAGATCCGGAAACAATTTACAGAGAACAATTTACCAACAGCAATTCTCCTCCCCACACATATCTTTCAGTTTGTAAAGGCATCATGGCAGTGGAGATTCTTAAATCCAAAAAGGGAAAAGCAAAGCTGTGCTATGATGGCCATTTGTTCTATAAGGATAGGCAAATTGAAAACAAATTATATTGGAAGTGCCAAAATTTTACAAAATCAAGATGTTCGTCCAGAATTACTACAGAGGACAACAACATTGTGAAAACACTCAGGGAGCACAATCACTGTGCAGATGCAGCACAAGTTGAGGCAGCACATGTTCTGGACACCATGCAAGGTTGTGCAGGAACAACAAACGATACTGCGCACAGTATAATTGCTAATGTGTCCAGAACCTGCAGCCAAGCAGCAGCACCCAAGCTGCCAAGTGTTGCCATGATGAAGCGTACTGTGAGGAGCATCAGGAGAAGACAGTTTGATGGTCCAGTTCTCCCAGCACGCAGGAGGGACATTGTCTTTACTGATGAGTACAAAAGTACTTGCAATGGAGAAGTGTTTCTTAAGTATGACTCTGGACCTCAGGCCAATAGGATGCTAATCTTCTCTACAACTAGGAATCAGCAGCTCCTGGAGCAAAGTGAGCATTGGTACTCTGATGATACTTTAAAAAAGTTCCATTACTGTTTTTCCAGCTGTACACAATCCATGGATTTAAGGATAACATATCCCTGCCATTGGTATACACCTTGTTGCCAAACAAGACAGAGTACACTTATGTCTCACTTCTAGAGCAGATAACAATTTTGGAACCAGCATTGTCCCCACAATCCCTAACAATTGATGTCGAATTGGCCATGATGAATGTGTGCAGGCGAGTATTCCCTGACACTTCTCAAACTGGTTGCTTTTTTCATTTAAAGCAACGGTACGAAATGAATGCCAATTTTGCTCTCACTATGAGATTTTTGTCAGCAATAGCATTTGTGCCCACTGCTAATGTCACAAATGTTTTTGAAACTCTAGGTGAGCAACATGTTTTTCCAGTAGAAGTGCCAAAAGTACTGGATTACTTCAAAGACACGTGGATAGGATGACCAACAAGACCTGAGGTTCGAAAACCACCTAGGTTTGCACATACCATCTGGAATGTACATCAACTTGTTCTTCAAGGACTGCCAAGAACAAATAACTCTGTGGAAGGCTGGCACAGATTATTTGAAGAACAAGTTGCTGCGTGTCATCCAAATATATAAAAAGCTCATTACGTGCATCAAAAAAGAGCAGAGTCTGAATGAAATAAGCTTAGAAAAGTACTTGAGTGGAGCTGATCTAGTCCAAATAAAATAAAATACAGAGATTGTGATGAAAGAATAATAAGGCTAGTAACTGCCTACAAAGAAGATGCTGACATTGACTATTTAAGAGACATTGCACATAACATTTCATGCTAATTTACATACTGAACTTGCCCAACCCTGCCATTACAGACATGTTAATGCACAGTGCTATGTTTATGACTGTGGTAGTTTGTATTCAATAAAAACTGTTTTGTTTAATGTCATGGAGTCCTTTCTATGCTATACATATTAATGTCATGTAGTCATATCTATTCTATACATATTAATGTCATGGGCCCTCCTTCAATTGCGATTTGGCCAATAGAATAGTGCTCTAAATAAGCACATAACATATTTTTTTGAAATAAGTTTTCAGTTAGTGTAAACCTTGCTTTTGGATAGATGTTTACTAACTAAAAACTTATTTCAAAAAATATGTTATGTGCTTATTTAGACCCCTATTCAATTGGCCAAATTGCAATTGAATGAGGCCCATGGTCTGTACTCCCTGCAGGCAATTTGTATTCCCTGCGGGTCGTTTCATACATTTTGATATATAAAAGCTGTAGCGGCGATTAACTGGGTGGAGGTGAATTGCTGTCAGTAAATTGTTCTCTGTAAATTTTCCTAGACCTGGGAGGATACGGCAGTGGTGGCCAAGTGGGGAGGAGCTGAGGAAAAGTGGAAAGTGCTGCTGATGGTGGACCTGGTGGTGGTGGCACTAAATAGATGATGGTGGTGGCAGGAGGAGCTGATGGTGGCATGGCCCAGATATCTGTTGCATATGAGGGACCCGGTGGGGAATCGATCTTTGAGAGGAGGGGGCCAGTGGGGTCAAATGCCACTTGTGTGACGGAAGGTCCTGCTAGTCCCCCCACTGGCCACATCATTAGCGAGTCCTCCTCCTCATCCCCCAGTCTCTGGGATCCTCTTCTGTGCTCTTCCTCCTCTCCTGGTGTCTGTTGAGCGGGGGCACTGCCTGCTGCCACTGGCTCCGATTGAAAAATAGAAAACAATCAATATTCCTCTAAAGGTTACTTTGTGTTTATAAAGGGAGACCTTTTTGTGTTTAGAATAATATACAAGGAAACCTGAGAGAAACCTCACTAATCTATTAAAGAACTATTGAAGCATCATATTTATAATGTACTTTTATGCAAAACTTGATAATGGGAAATTGCTTCAAATAATAAATAAAACCTTTAATTTTTAAGTATTGTATTAAGTTTTCCTTTAGTGGCAGCAGAGATTTTGCCTTTGTTCCTCACAGGATTTGACAACCTAAAGGAATTTTGAATTCATGTTACATCTCTATTCAGTTCTTTTGAAAAGTTGTCAGTTTAAGTAACCACTTGACAACTGAACTAAATAACAAGGAAATTCTCAGTTGTATTTGCTTCCTGCTTATGCTATAGGTAAACTACATGAAAGTGGTCCTAACATCAGAATCTCCTAAATGTAAGATTTTCTGTAAAAATCCTTTTCTGTAAAAATCACAAATAAGAAAATATTAATATTAAAAATATATAAAAATAAGTAATTTGTTTTAAAAAATGTAAGTTTATGGTGCATACATAAAACAACAACCACAAAAAGTGTTTTTTTGTTGTTGTTTTTGTCCCTTTGTGATCTGACTGTATCAGTTCATAAAAAGAATTGGGAGTATAGAAAAAGTTATTTCTTGCTTAAAGCAGAAACATTCAAAACAATTTATCTATTATTTATAAGTAACATTTTAATTTTTATCATAATTGATACCTTTGCTCTGACCTCAGAGCCCTCTATATTACCTGATATTTGTTTTCCCCAAAAGAAGTTCCAGAATGCAAAATCCTTTTCATGACAAATCAAAATGTTAATTTCCAATATACCAATAGGGGTTGAGCTTACCACAGGCTAGAGCCCCTATTCAATTGGAGCCCGTAATGTAGCCCGTAAACTAATTTGCTATTCAATTGGCGTCTTTCAGCTACCCGCAAACAATTTGCGGGTTACAGGCTGAAAATCCCTGCAGTTATTAAAATCGTAACACTAATCCATATAAGCCTTTGATTTTTCAAGTCTGTAAATGTTACAATTGCAAATCACTATTCAATTGCTACAATTCCTTAAGCCCGCAATTGTTTTCACACCCATAAATTGCAAATGTGGAAGAAAATCCTACGAGTACCGGATAGGACTCGCAAGGGGGTTAAACCCCTGTTCGTAGCACTGTATATACAAATAAAAAATCAATACTGCATTTTAAAAGATGGGGAAAGTGATGAAAGACATTAGAATCAATTGCACAACAGTCTCAAGCTTGCAAATCTGCAATAAATAAAAAAAAATGTACGTTTCATATCCATGTTATATCAATTTCGGGAATCAAGAAGTTAATACATATCAGGCCACTCACATGGACTAGAACAGTATCGCCATTCATTTTTATTATTTTGTACATTGCCGGATTGCGAGTCTGATCGCATATCTGACCTCTAATATCTAATTAATTGTGGTTTAACCTTCATGTTCTACTGACATCATGATGATAGTCTCATTTACTATTGGCTGTTTCTTAATCGGTAGTTATGGCCTTGCTTAATTGATCATGCTCTGAAATGCTTCTTACGGGTGCATGGTTTACGGTTTAGGCTTTCAGAAGTCTGAGAACAAGTAAATCAAGTCCTATAACCAGGAGTGTAAAGCCCCCCAAAATCTGGGGGAATAAATGTAAAGCTTGTGCACCCTTGTACTCCTTTTTGACGGCAGTGGTTTGCTCTGACCTGCCATCTCCTTTCCACCTCCCAGGGACTTCTCCTCCTCTATAATCTCTCCCTACAGCTTTTCCAGGCCAGACACCATCCCCTTACAAGTCTCTGTATTAGAGAGAGAGAATGATCCTGATATCTGAGTATTATGATGAAGGGAGAAGTACTTCTTCAGATTTCTATATATTAAGAGAGGGGGATGACCGTGAAGAGACGATGAGAGTAAACACAGAGAAGACTAAGAGCAATGAAAAGACAAGGAAGAGGAGAGAGAGTGAGTAGAGAGAGGGGAAACAAGGGAGGAGAAGAAAGTGAAAAAAGGAGGCTCTACGGCGCCTCACACGCGGTTACATACACCCACACAAGCGGCACTTTAACAAAATAGATCTAACACGCAATCCCTTCATACGGATTTACACAAAAAAATACGAACCTGGGGCCTTGGAACGCAAAATTTACGGACTTAGCCTAAAAAAATACGAGCCGCGGGACTTAGAAAAAAAAACATTATGACCTCGCAAAAATACGACCTTAACGGCTGAACTGCGCGCACCTGAAAACATTAAAAACACAATAAATACACACAAAAAAGACATGAAAAGCTTACCCACAGCAGGGGGGGGGGGGGGGGTCGGGGGCACCCGGGACCTCTGAAAGTGAAGTTACACCTCAATTTAAGTCCAAATTCCTGAGTTTACACACAAGAAAATCCTCTAAGCGAGAAAAAAAATGTCCGCCGAAAAAAACAAAAACAAGGCTACAGTACCCTAAAGACGCAAAACACCACCAAGCACATACGGCTTTTCAAAAAAGCTGTACGAGGTACAAGATAGATTTTTAGCAAGGACGCTTAATCATCCACAGCCGCGTACCACTTACACATTCACCGTCATTTTACAAAACTAACTTACACAATGCGGAAGTACCCAGCTACCCTAATGGCTTTCCCTCGAGCACGCAGCCTATTTACACTACACACTGCACACATTGCTGACACTTACACCTCAGCTCCACAACACTGCAAACCGATGCTGCAGGAACATCACAACAGATTGTCAGCTCTTCAGCACAATGCTTCCTGCATATATTACTTACAAATAGGTAAAGTATATTCATTTATTAATTATTTATTTAATTAGCATACAAAAATACATATAACCAAAAAAAAAAAAAAAAAACACTCTCGCAATAAACACAAAAGCCATTCACCTCTCACCTGACATATTTTTATGCTAAATTTGGGCTATCTCCCCTCTTTTTGCATCAATCTAGTATGGTGGTAAGTTACTTGACAAAATACTGGTGTATGATTTGTAGTTAAGAATAAAAGAATGTTGATATAAAAAAAAAACTTGGACCTTTCCAGGTAGGTGACCTCCAGTCAATTCCCTAGGGTTAGGATTTAGGGTTAGGGATTAGGGGTTAGGATAGTGTTTATGGGTTAGGGGTTAGGGTTTAGGGTTAGGGTAGTGGCAGATAATAAGCTTTGCACTAACAAGGAATTCAATACAACCTTGGCCGCACCACCTTGTGGCTGATGGCTGCCACTCCTGGAGGTCAGCTAACAGAAAAGATTCAAAAACGTTTACATTTTGCTTTGGATCCAGCATACATTTTACCTTAAATAACCATCTCTCCATTCCAATAATGCTCTGGTTTTAACAAAAAAAAAGTGATCTATAGCAAAACTTCTCTATGGTGGCTGGATCAGTTAAATTTGTACAACGTGTCTTCAATTACTGTTTAGTATCGAATTCCTTATTTTTCCTATTTTTGCTTCATGCAGATTCAAAAAAACATCCTTATTAATAGTTTCCATTAAAAAAAAGTAATGTTTATAGAAATATAAGACTATATTGGTTTGTGTGAAATAAACTCTAAATATTCAATCCTATAATTACGATGTACAATGCTGATGAGATACAGACTATGACACAAAAATTTCACGTACCAAACACTCACCCTTAAGGAATGGGTGTTAATTTATTCTAGCATTATTAGATGTAATTATCACGGGGCTGGGCATGTATATTAATAAGTTGCATAGCACCCAGTTTCTTCACACCATATTGCTGTACAAGAACAGAGACACTTTCATAAACATACACACCATTGCAGTAACCAATTTCTAACACTAGAGAATTATCCAAACTGTCACATATATATTATTATTATTATTAACCTTTATTTATATTGCGCCAACATATTCCGTAGCGCTGTACAGGGGATTAGAACAAGGAAGAATACAATGTTAACAAACTGCCGAAAAATGGAGGGCCCTGTTTTGAGCGTAGAATCTTAGCAGGAAGTGCTTTTTTCCAAAGCACCCTACAAGATTTGAAACTCGCTACTTACAATCTAAAGATATTTACAATCTAAACATATATAGTTGTTGTACTGCAAATTTGTGTGTAATGCTCACAAAGTTGTGGGTTGCGCATACGCATAGCGCATGCCGAGGCCCACAATGAGAGTTGCCCATGCTCTTAGCGCTTAGTGACTAGGTATATATAATAAATGTAATTTATTATACACTTTTTAAAGTCCTAATGTTTAAAAACAATACTTCTATAAAAGCCCTATTTTATAAAAATATATCCCAAGAAACTAAATAATTCTGAACTTTACCTTTTTTTTTTGCCTTTCTTGGAATCCATTTACAATTAACATAATATAAGGATCTGAGAGGATCAAACACTTTGAACTTGATGATCTAAAGTCTTATTTAACCTCAATACCTGGCATTGCGAGCCCGCCGCAGTTGCTGGCAAGGAGCGCCAAATTCGCTCCTTGCCTTGGTTGAGATGAGCGCTGTAGTCGCTCATCCCTACGACCCCCTACAACCTCACAACCGGTTACAAATGACCACACAAGCGGGACTTGGAAAAAAAAAAACATAAACATGCAATGACTAACTACAGACTTACACAAAAATATACGACCCGTGGGACTTCGAAAAAATCCATTATGACCTTGCATAAATACGACCTTAACGGACAACACGCGCACAGCGACAAACATATAAAAAAAAAATACACACAAAAATAAAATAAAAACCTTACCCACACCAAGGCAGGACACCCAGGACCTCTGCAACACAGCTTAAACCTTGAATTCTGTCAAATTTACAAAGTTTAGCCACTCGAAAATCTCCCAAGCCAAAGAAAAAATGGGCTCCGAAAAAAACGAAAACAAGGCTACACGACCCCTAAAGCCGCTAAATTCCACGAAGATAATACAGCTTTTACAAAAACCCGTACGACCTACAGCATACACCATTAGCAAGGACGCTTCATCATACAAACCCGCCTACCACATTTGCCGCCATTTTACAACACTAACTTACAGAATGTGGAAGTACCCAGCTACACTAAAGGCTTCCCGTCGCGCACGCAGCCTATTTACACTACACACTTCACACATTGCTGACACTTACACCTCAGCTCCACAACACTGCAAATCTACATTGTATGCTGCAGGAACATGAAAATAGATTGTCAGCTCTTCTGCACAATGCTTCCTGCATGTATTACTTACAAATAGGTAAAGTATATTAATTTATTAATTTACTACTTATTTAATTAGCATCACAAAATACATATACACAAAAAAACTACACTATTGCAATAAACGCAAAAGACATTCACTGCGCGCCTCACAACGAGCGCCAAGGCTGCTCATAGCACACAAACTACACCAGGGGACAGCCTTGCAATAAGCACAAAAAGCAGATCAGTGACGACCTTACAATGACAGCAAAAGCGCCTCTGATAAAAAAAATACAACAACCAAGAGGCTCGCAATGAGCGCCGGGATCTCAGACCACCATTAAAAATAATGTCTGTGCCAAACACCATTCCTTGACTTACAATTCTATTGCCGTCATTTTTTGACAGGCAATTCGCTAGTTAGTAAATAAAAATGTAAGATTTACATTTTTTAAAAATTCTAAAATTTTATGGCAGTGTTATGTGATTGTTTATGTGAATCTCTTATTTGTAGAGTAAGTTTGGGATTTAGGGCTACAGTATAAAGACAATACTCAGTCCAATAACTAAACTATACACTGCTGGATAGGTACAGATCACCAAGAGAATGTGACATCTGTCCATACTATGATAAAGTTGCTATGATATTCAGGAGGGCCCACTGGACCTTTTGGGAACCGTTGGACTGAGAGAGGGCCTGAACCATCACTAGTGGGCCACTATGTATTCTACCTATCTCTGATAGATGTCCCCTGAGCTGGAGTATCAGGACTCCGGAAGCCATGTTGCCTACCTGGGTATCATTGTGTCTGTTTCGTGACCCCTGGCTGCATTAACTGTCAAGTTTCAGAGTGGACCAATGGACTGAAACATTAACATAAAAACACCAGACCCTGGATAGTTATTGTCCTCTCTGGGGTTGTCCAGAGGGAACTCCTTCCTGGTCATCTGGAAACTGTGTGTGGGTGTGGGGGGTGTGTGTGTGTGTGTGGGGGGGGGGGGAATCAAACAGTCCTTGAGTTGACAAGAGCGGATGGACTTTACTGGGAGATGTTCTTTTTATTGTTTTGGAATTGTTTTATATCCCTGAGAGAGAATTAAAGAGAGGCACTAAATAACGGCGTAGATAACTGCTTGTACCAGGTGCTATCCTGATTAAAATGACTAACTCCCAGGTTGCCAGTTTAAACATACATAATCAAAGTATATGTTTATTTTGAGGGGAAATAATAATCCTGATCGCTGGAATTAATGCTACTGATACTGCCTTTAATTCTGCTCCTAGTCATGGCTGAACATGCTTCCTGTGTACCTGTGGTGGTGGCATGCTGTCATAGGATTACTGCTAAACAGAGATTCTCAAAGAACCCCATGACCTACTGCTTGAGATTGATCTAGGATACTTCTGAGTCCAACCCAGAAGTGCGTTGTAACAGTTACCTCCTTCGAGGGCCATTTACCTCACTGTGAGACTTGATGTGACAGAGCACATAATGGTATGTTTAAATGATCTAGTTTTAACTACACTAATAACAGCTAAAAATCTAAAGTTTTAAGTATGTTTACACACAATGTGTAGCCTGGCTACTGACTATTGTGTGAGTAATAATAGATTGCTGAGCGCAGTGAACTTAGTGATTGATAGAAGTTTTTCCGTGGACAGGGCTGCACTGACCAGTTTACCCATAGCTTTCCTGTTCAGGTGATTCCAGCATTCCATGTCTGCACAGATGGAATTTTCTGCAGTAAGTAACAAAATTAACCCTTTGCAAGGTCTATTCCCTTCATTTTGGGTTCTAAGTCCTGCGGTTCGTATTTTTTTGTGTAAGTCCATACTTAGTGATTGTGTGTTAGATCTATTTTGTTAAAGTTCCGCTTGTGTGAATGTTTGTAACCGCGTGTAAAGCCTCCACCTCCACCTTTTTCGTCCTTCCTAATGGTCTGTTTTGTAACTCGTACATTCCTGGTGTTGGGTTGCGCTCTACGGCCTTGTTTTGCTTCGTTTTAATTTTTTTCAGTCTCCATTTTTTTCTCTCGCTTAGCTGAATTTTAATCTTTCAAAAATTACAAATATGCCTCGAATTAACTTGCAACTTCACTCACCAGCTTCCTGCCTCTCGCCCTGTGAGTTTTTAAATTAATTTGAGACATGTTTATGTTTTTGGTTTGTTTTTCAATTTCTGTGGTTCGGCAGTCAAATTCGTTTTTTTCCGAGCTCTGATTTTTTTGCCCTCAAGATTCTGAGGTCGGAATTTTTTTTCTAAGTCCCACTTTCCTCAGCTGCTTGCAACCTAAGTCCCGCGTTCCTCAACTTCTTCCAGCCTAAGTCCTGCGTGCCTCAACTGCTCGCCTTGCTTCCCGAGTCTCACATGCTTCAATGCCTCAACTGCTCGCCTTGCTTCACGAGGCTCGCAGGTGCTCCTTCGGCGCTTATTTCAGCTTAAGACCTGCGTGCTTCAATGCCTCAAATGCAAGGTTCACATTGCGAGGCTCGCAGGGCAATGAGCGCCTTTGACGCTTATTGCCTAAGTCCTGCAAGCTCTGAAGTCTTCAATGCCTCAATGGCTTGCCTCGTTTCGCAAGGAGTTCAAGCGTGACATCAAATCGCTGTTTGACAATTAGAATATGTGATGGATAACATTAATCAATTAACCTAGTAAAAACATTTAAATAAAATTAAGAAAATATGCATAAAGAGTTCCTTAAAGTGGGGCATCCGGTTTCTGGGCATGTGCAGGGCAGGAGGGAAGTCAAATACTAAACGTTATGTGAATGATCCAATGAGACAACAAAAATCCCCTGCCTCTTCCATTCGCTGTCCTCCACTGCTGAATATATAGAAATATTAGCACACCCTCATTTTCCAAACCACCAGGAAGTGCTGAAGATAGCCAAACTGGAAACCCTTTAGCACATGTAGAGTTTGTTGCACTAAGATTTGATCTAAAATTGTGAAGTTTTTTTTGAACTACAGCAGTCCTTTAACTGCATGATAAATAGGGTAATCAAAAATCATCAAAAGTAAGATTTTTAACTCATTGTTTTAAGCCATAGGCATAAAAACATTTTTGGAAAAATATTTTTATGAGTTAAGAATCAATTTTGTATTTCTTACATCACTTCCAGAGGTATTGTTAGATAACTGGATAAGACTGAATTTCACACTCCTTCCCCCTCACTGCCCCAGAAGCAGAACGTTTATACATTATGGAAGTTTATTAAATCAATAGATGCAAGAACTACTGTCAAGAAATGGAAACATCCGCCTCACACACACACTTCCTCCAAAGTGTCATGGATACCTATGAGATCCAATAGAGACACAAAGCTTTATCTTTTTCTAGTTAAAACCTAGCTTTGTGACTTGTTTCCCGCTTAATTTTTTTCTTATTGAGGCTTAAAATTTTCAAACATATGTACCGTATATACTTGAGTATAAGCCGACCCAAGTATAAGCCAAGGCACCTATTTTACCACAAAATACAGGGAAAAATTAGTGACTTGAGTATAAGCCGAGGGTGGGAAATGTGCTGCACCCTGTGTCCCTTTTGTGCCCTCTGTGTCTCCTCTTGTGCCCTCTTTGTCCCCCTCTTGTGTGCCCTTTTCTTGTGTCCCCCCTCTCTCTCCCCTGTGTCTCTTCTCCCCTCTCCCTCCCCTGTGTCTCTTCTCCCCTCTCCCTTCCCTGTGTCTCTTCCCCCCTCCCTTATCACCCTCCTCAACCCCCCTCCTCATCCTTAACCTCCCTCCTCAACCCCCCTCCTCATCCTCAACCTCCCTCCTCAACCCCCCTCCTCATCCTCAACCGACCTCCTCAACCCCCTCCTCAACCCCCCATCCTCATCCTAAGCCCCCCATCCTTATCATAAACCCCCCATCCTCATCCTAAACCACCCATCCTCATTCTAAACCCCCCTCCTCAGCCCCCCTCCTCAACCGCCCTCCTCAGCCCCCCTCCTCAACCCCCCTACTCAACCCCCCTCCTCATCCTCAACCCCCTCCTCATCCTCAACCTCCCTCCTCAATCTCCCTCCTTATCCTCAACCTCCCTCCTCATCCTCAACCCCCCTCGTCATCCTCAAACCCCATCCTCAACCCCCCTCCTCATTCTAAACCCCCTCCTCAACCCCCTTCCTTAACCTCAACCCCCCTCCTCAACCTCAATCCCCATCCTCATCCTCAACCCCCCCAACCTCACTCCCCCCTCAACCCCCCCATCCTCAATCCCCCCTTAACCCCCCTCAACCCCCCCATCCTCGATCCCCCCGCCTCAACCCCTCCATCCTCAACCCCCCTCCTCATTCTAAACCCCCTCCTCAACCTCAACCCCCCTCCTCAACCTTAATTTCCCACCATTTATGATATATTTTATTGTATTTTATCTATAATCTTTGGTTATAATCAGTTGAGTTGCTATGACAACAATAGTGGCCTAAATAGCCTCTCTGACATCTCATCGGTAACCCCTGATGAAATCATTTAGAAACATGCATCGGGTTGCACGCAACGTAACGCCGCAGCGCTGACCTATGACGTCATCACCAGACACATAGGCGGCGTGTGTGGAGCTAGGAGTCCCGGGTTTCACTCGAAATAAACCCATAGCTGTGTCATTATATATTTCTAGTCCCCATCCCACTTCTAGCCAGTATTACCTGGTATCAACAAATATTTTAGGAGTTATTCCATATTCATGAATTTGTATTTGGGATTCGGATGTTATTGAAATTAACAATAGGTGGTTCTTATTAATCAATTTATGTAGCAGTTGTAGTAAATCAATAAATGAATACTCCAGGCCAATATTACTCACATTTTCCACTAATATCGTTCCTCTTACAGTGAAGCAAATATATATAGCAATACAAAAAAATCAATATTGCATAAGTGAAGAAAAGTGCAAAAATGCTAATAATAAAAATTAATAGTGCTAATTCACCTATAATAACATTGATAATATTGATAATAAAGTGCTGAATATTGAGAGATATATCTAAAAATATAGATATATCACAAATAATTAGTGTCAGTTATATAATTGGGAGTAAAGTTGCATATATACATTTAATTATTTATTAGGTACTTGTACCTCACAACGACGATTAAAACATTAAAAACAAGGATGGAAAGGGTGCAATAAAAACAATGCCTTCCATGAGGCCAAAACGGCCCAAATTTATAGGATAATCAATATCTCAATAGCTTGAATAGCTAGTATCAATATTATTTGAAAATAGAGTTAAGGCTTGCTTCTGTTCTTTATTTGGCGCTAAAAAGAGCCATTATAGCCATTTGTGTGTTATAAGTAAATCGCTTATTAAGCCTCCTTTTTAAATCCCATCACTTTCACTGTTACTCTAAAATGTTATATTAGATAATTATGTGAGCCTTTATCATTACCATACAAAATGGTTGGGGCACATTTAAGATAATTGGTTTCTACAGAAATCCATTGAGTAAAGTGCTGTTTCAATTCATATGAACAAAGAACAATCACATTTAGGAGAGGTTCTTATAGTAGGTTTGGGAAAAGAGGTTTCGTTCCAAGGGGGTTTCTCAAGCGATTAATATTGAAAGAGCGCGTGGTAGACAGAGCACAGCCAAACAACCAGCGTCTATATGCGTGTCACGGTGGACCGCATCGGACGCTTCCGCCTGATGCGTTTCGACGCACAAATGACGTCTTTCTCAAAGAGCAAACACGGAAGTAACGTCTGCGTGAGGTTTTTATATACAGCGGTTGCTACAGCAACCATAAGCAATCATAAAGATATATTTAGTGCAAGAAAAAAGTGGCAAAATGAATGGTATAAAAATATATGACAAATATTAGATGTATCATATGAAATAGGAAGCAAGATGTTTGGGAAATACTAATGACAAAAAAGTGAGTAATAGAGAAAGGATAATGGAAGGAAACAGACCATAGTCTTAGTGAAGCAACAAAGTGAGTGAAAGAAATAAGTGAAGATCTATCTAATGAGAGGTCAGATATAGTATATAACCATCTTTCTAGAATGGAATTGAAATCAATAAGTCTAGTGAAATAACTTGTGTAACAAAGGACTTTATCATAAAAAAGGAAATCCTATAAATATAGTGGCAAAATATATATAAATGGTGTATGGTAGACTACATGATCACTGTTATAAATGGTGAAATAAACTCTAAATATTCAATCCTATAATTACGATGTACAATGCTGATGAGATACAGACTATGACACAAAAATTTCATGTACCAAACACTCACCCTTAAGGAATGCGTGTTAATTTATTCTAGCATTATTAGATGTAATTATCACAGGGCTGGGCATGTATATTAATAAGTTGCATAGCACCCAGTTTCTTCACACCATATTGCTGTACAAGAACAGAGACAATTTCATAAACATACACACCATTGCAGTAACCAATTTCTAACACTAGAGAATTATCCAAACTGTCACATATATATTATTATTATTATTATTAACCTTTATTTATATTGCGCCAACATATTCCGTAGCGCTGTACAGGGGATTAGAACAAGGAAGAATACAATGTTAACAAACTGCCGAAAAATGGAGGGCCCTGTTTTGAGCGTAGAATCTTAGCAGGAAGTGCTTTTTTCCAAAGCACCCTACAAGATTTGAAACTCGCTACTTACAATCTAAAGATATTTACAATCTAAACATATATAGTTGTTGTACTGCAAATTTGTGTGTAATGCTCACAAAGTTGTGGGTTGCGCATACTCATAGCGCATGCCGAGGCCCACAATGAGAGTTGCCCATGCTCTTAGCGCTTAGTGACTAGGGCCCTCATTCAATTGCAATGTGGCCAATTGAATAGGGGTCTAAATAAGCACATAACATATTTTTTTTAAAGAAGTTTTTAGTTAGTAAGCATCTATCCAAAAGCAAGGTTTTCACTAACTAAAAACTTCTTTAAAAAAAATATGCTATGTGCTTATTTAGACCCCTATTCAATTGGCCAAATCGCAATTGAATGAGGGCCTAGGTATATATAATAAATGTAATTTATTATACACTTTTTAGGGTCCTAATGTTTAAAAACAATATTTCTATAAAAGCCCTATTTTATAAAAATATATCCCAAGTAACTAAATAATTCTGAACTTTACCTTTTTTTTTTGCCTTTCTTGGAATCCATTTACAATTAACATAATATAAGGATCTGAGAGGATCAAACACTTTGAACTTGATGATCTAAAGTCTTATTTAACCTCAATAACTATGTAAAAAATAAATATTTCAGCTAAGTTACTGCTAGAAAATAGGACTGATTCAAATCACATATATAGTTGTCAGCATGCTGGTTGTTGCTAACGTTTGCGGGCTCGCATAGCAAGCTCGCCGCAGTTGCTGTCAAGGAGCGTCAAATTCGCTCCTTGCGCTGGTTGAGATGAGTGCTGTAGGTGCTCATCCCTACGACCCCCTACAACCTCACAACCGGTTACAAACGACCACACAAGCGGGACTTGGAGAAAAAAAAACATAAATATGCAATGACTAACTAAGGACTTACACAAAAATATACGACCCGTGGGACTTAGAAAAAATCCATTATGACCTTGCATAAATACGACCTTAACGGACAACATGTGCACAGAGCCAAACATATATAAAAAAAAAAAATACACACAAAAAATAAATAAAAACCTTACCCACACCAAGGCGGGACACCCAGGACCTCTGCAACACTGCTTAAACCTCGAATTCTGTCAAATTTACAAAGTTTAGCCACTCGAAAATCTCCTAAGCCAGAGAAAAAATGGGCGCCGAAAAAAACGAAAACAAAGCTACACGACCCCTAAAGCCGCTAAATTCTATGAAGATAATACGGCTTTTACAAAAACCCGTACGACCTACAGCATACACCATTAGCAAGGACGCTTCATTATACAAACCCGCCTACCACATTCGCCGCCATTTTACAACACTAACTTACAGAATGTGGAAGTACCCAGCTACACTAAAGGCTTCCCGTCGCGCACGCAGCCTATTTACACTACACACTTCACACATTGCTGACGCTTACACCTCAGCTCCAAACTGCAAATCTACATTGTATGCTGCAAGAACATGAAAACAGATTGTCAGCTCTTCTGCACAATGCTTCCTGCATATATTACTTACAAATAGGTAAAGTATATTAATTTATTAATTTACTACTTATTTAATTAGCATCACAAAATACATATACACAAAAAAAACACACTATCGCAATAAACGCAAAAGACATTCACTGCGCACCTCACAACGAGCGCCAACGCTGCTCATAGCACACAAACTACACCAGTGGACAGCCTTGCAATAAGCGCAAAAAGCAGATCAGCGCTGACCTTACAATGACAGCAAAAGCGCCTCTGATAAAAAAAATCAAACAGTCCTTGAGTGGACAAGAGCGGATGGACTTTACTGGGAGATGTTCTTTTTATTGTTTTGGAATTGTTTTATATCACTGAGAGAGAATTAAAGTGAGGCTGATACACTAACTAACGGCGTAGATAACTGCTTGTACCAGGTGCTATCCTGATTAAAATGACTAACTCCCAGGTTGCCAGTTTAAACATACATAAGCAAAGTATATGTTTATTTTGAGGGGAAATAATAATCCTGATCGCTGGAATTAATGCTACTGATACTGCCTTTAATTCTGCTCCTAGTCATGGCTGAACATGCTTCCTGTGTACCTGTGGTTGTGGCATGCTTTCATAGAATTCATTACAGCTAAACAGAGATTCTCAAAGAACCCCATGACCTACTGCTTGAGATTGATCTAGGATCCTTCTGAGTCCAACCCAGAAGTGCGTTGTAACAGTTACCTCCTTCAAGGGCCATTTACCTCACTGTGAGACTTGATGAGACAGAGCACATAATGGTATGTTTAAATGATCTAGTTTTAACTACACTAATAACAGCTAAAAATCTAAAGTTTTAAGTCTGTTTACACACAATGTGTAGCCTGCCTACTGACTGTTGTGTGAGTAATAACAGATTGCTGAGTGCAGTGAACTCAGTGATTGATAGAAGTTTTTCCGTGGACAGGGCTGCACTGACCAGTTTACCCATAGCTTTCCTGTTCAGGTGATTCCAGCATTCCATGTCTGCACAGATGGAATTTTCTGCAGTAAGTAACAAAATTAACCCTTTGCAAGGTCTATTCCCTTCATTCTTGAAATATAAGCAATCTTACCATTGACTTGAATTGTGGACACAACCTTGCAACCCGATTGACTGCAGTAATGCACAAGCAAGTGGACAGTGCACAAGCAAGTGGGCAGTCTGTTTCACATGTAAACACATTTCCAGTGTACAGGTTGGCTTGATTTCCTGAAGTACTGATTTTTTGGAGCTCCTTGCAGTCCAAAGGACTCTTAGCAGTTTTTGGGCTCCAGCTCGTTGGAAAAACTATTGAGTTCATTAATGCCATTAATATCCTTCCTGTATATATCTTCAGTGTATATATAAAGAGAGAAAGAGATTCCCACTTTATATTTTTTTTATAAAACAGTGTAGGACTTGTAAGATCCTTTAAATTTAGGGAAAATGTCACATGTTGGGGAAGTGTTTACGAGAAAAAAAACAGCATTAAGACATGGACAGAAACAAATTTTTATAGAAAATTTTAATTTGAATTGATTTTGACTCAGATAGTAAGCATGGAATGCATATCTTAACTAGGATAGTTAATTAATGTTATCCTCCTGAATGTATTTATGCTATAAAAATTACACTTTCCCCAGAAATCCCCAACCTCTGGATTGTCCCCCTATCCTGATTTTCTCTCTTATGAGTTGTCATCTTGTACATCTGTGACCTAAAGCTATATCCACAGGAGAGGGTCTTTACACAGCCAGTGCCTTATTCTACTAAGAAGCAGACAGTGACATACTTTTGTCAGAGCAGCATGAGAAATCAATGAGGCTTCTTAGAAGTAGATGAAGCTTAACATTATATTGAGACTATCGACTTGCCCATTAAAAATGGCGGCAAGAAAATTGCAAGGCTGGGTCTGCTGTTTGCCACACAATGTGAGCCTCTGACACTCTTAACCTTTTTGTTATCTACCAAGAAGTACAACAATTATAGTAAATCTGTTTATTTTTTCAACATGCAATTTGTATTTCAAGAACTGGTAAACCATCCTTTTTTAACAATATTAACCTTTTTAATTGTCAGCTATGCATGAATGATATAACAATGGATCAACTTTGTATGACTCAGTAGTTAAATAATGCTTTTTAACATGCAACTTGTAGATCAACTACTGATAAGCAATTATTTTTTACAATATTACTATTTTCAATGTCAGCTATGCAGAAGTAATATAACAATAGGTCAGCTTTGCATCTTTAGGGTCCTGTAGCCTCGTTTTCGGTTTTTTTGGCTGCCTTTTTTTCTCTTTCTTAGGGGATTTTCATGTATCTAAAGTCTGGAATTTGGACTTAAATTAAGGTGTAACTACACTTTCAGAGGTCCTGGATGCCCCCCTTGCTGTGGGTTAGCTTTTTATGTCTTTTGTGTGTGTATTTATTGTGTTTTTAATGTTTTCAGGTGCGTGCGGTTCGGCTGTTAAGGTCATATTTTTGTGAGGTCGTAATGTTCCGCGGCTTGTATTTTTTTAGGCTAAGTCCGTAAATTTTGCGTTCTAAGTCCCGCGGTTCGTATTTTTTTGTGTAAGTCCATACTTAGTGATTGAGTGTTAGATCTATTTTGTTAAAGTTCCGCTTGTGTGAATGTTTGTAACCGCGTGTAAAGCCTCCACCTCCACCTTTTTCGTCCTTCCTAATGGTCTGTTTTGTAACTCGTACGTTCCTGGTGTTGGGTTGCGCTCTACGGCCTTGTTTTGCTTCGTTTTAATTTTTTTCAGTCTCCAATTTTTTTTCTCGCTTAGCTGAATTTTAATCTTTCAAAAATTACAAATATGCCTCGAATTAACTTGCAACTTCACTCACCGGCTTCCTGCCTCTCGCCCTGTGCTGCGTGTGAGTTTTTGAATTAATTTGAGACATGTTTATGTTTTTGGTTTGTTTTTCAATTTCTGTGGTTCGGCAGTCAAATTCGTTTTTTTCCGAGCTCTGATTTTTTTGCCCCCAAGATTCTGAGGTCGGAATTTTTTTTCTAAGTCCCACTTTCCTCAGCTGCTTGCAACCTAAGTCCCGCGTTCCTCAACTTCTTCCAGCCTAAGTCCCGCGTGCCTCAACTGCTCGCCTTGCTTCCCGAGTCTCACAGGAGCACCTTCAGTGCTCATTTCAGCCTAAGTCCCACATGCTTCAATGCATAAACTGCTCGCCTTGCTTCACGAGGCTCGCAGGTGCTCCTTCGGCGCTTATTCCAGCTTAAGACCTGCGTGCTTCAATGCCTCAAATGCGAGGTTCACATTGCGAGGCTCGCAGGGCAATGAGCGCCTTTGGCGCTTATTGCCTAAGTCCTGCAAGCTCTGAAGTCTTCAATGCCTCAATGGCTTTCCTCGTTTCGCAAGGAGTTCAAGCGTGACATCAAATCGCTGTTTGACAATTAGAATATGTGATGGATAACATTAATCAATTGACCTAGTAAAAACATTTAAATAAAATTAAGAAAATATACATAAAGAGTCCCTTAAAGTGGGGCATCCGGTTTCTGGGCATGTGCAGGGCAGGAGGGAAGTCAAATACTAAATGTTATGTGAATGATCCAATGAGACAACAAAAATCCCCTGCCTCTTCCATTCGCTGTCCTTCACTCCTGAATATATAGAAATATTAGCACACCCTCATTTTCCAAACCACCAGGAAGTGCTGAAGATAGCCAAACTGGAAACCCTTTAGCACATGTAGAGTTTGTTGCACTAAGATTTGATCTAAAATTGTGAAGTTTTTTTTAACAACAGCAGTCCTTTAACTGCATGATAAATAGGGTAATCAAAAATCATCAAAAGTAAGATTTTTAACTCATTGTTTTAAGCCATAGGCATAAAAACATTTTTGGAAAAATATTTTTATGAGTTAAGAATCAATTTTGTATTTCTTACATCACTTCCAGAGGTATTGTTAGATAACTTGATAAGACTGAATTTCACACTCCTTCCCCCTCACTGCCCCAGAAGCAGAACGTTTATAAATTATGGAAGTTTATTAAATCAATAGATGCAAGAACTACTGTCAAGAAATGGAAACATCCCCCTCACACACACACTTCCTCCAAAGTGTCATGGATACCTATGAGATCCAATAGAGACACAAAGCTTTATCTTTTTCTAGTTAAAACCTAGCTTTGTGACTTGTTTCCCGCTTAATTTTTTTCTTATTGAGGCTTAAAATTTTCAAACATATGTACCGTATATACTTGAGTATACGCCGACCCGAGTATAAGCCAAGGCACCTATTTTACCACAAAATACTGGGAAAAATGAGTGACTTGAGTATAAGCCGAGGGTGGGAAATGTGCTGCCCCCTGTGTCCCTTTTGTGCCCTCTGTGTCTCCTCTTGTGCCCTTTGTGTCCCCCTCTTGTGTGCCCTTTTCTTGTGTCCCCCCTCTCTCTCCCCTGTGTCTCTTCTCCCCTCTCCCTCCCCTGTGTCTCTTCCCCCCTCTCCCTTCCCTGTGTTTCTTCCCCCCTCCCTTATCACCCTCCTCAAACCCCCTCCTCATCCTTAACCTCCTTCCTCAACCCCCCTCCTCATCCTCAACCGACCTCCTCAACCCCCCTCCTCATCCTCAACCGACCTCCTCAACCCCCTCCTCAACCCCACATCCTCATCCTAAGCCCCCCATCCTCATCATAAACCCCCCATCCTCATCCTAAACCACCCATCCTCATTCTAAACCCCCCTCCTCAGCCCCCCTCCTCAACCGCCCTCCTCAGCCCCCCTCCTCAACCCCCCTACTCAACCCCCCTCCTCATCCTCAACCCCCTCCTCATCCTCAACCTCCCTCCTCAATCTCCCTCCTTATCCTCAACCTCCCTCCTCATCCTCAACCCCCCTCGTCATCCTCAAACCCCATCCTCAACCCCCCTCCTCATTCTAAACCCCCTCCTCAAACCCCTTCCTTAACCTCAACCCCCCTCCTCAACCTCAATCCCCATCCTCATCCTCAACCCCCCCAACCTCACTCCCCCCCTCAACCCCCCCCCTCAACCCCCCCATCCTTAATTCCCTTCTTAACCCCCCTCAACCCCCCCATCCTCGATCCCCCCGCCTCAACCCCTCCATCCTCAACCCCCCTCCTCATTCTAAAGGCCCTCCTCAACCTCAACCCCCCTCCTCAACCTTAATTTCCCACCATTTATGATATATTTTATTGTATTTTATCTATAATCTTTGGTTATAATCAGTTGAGTTGCTATGACAACAATAGTGGCCTAAACAGCCTTTCTGACATCTCATCGGTAACCCCTGATGAAATCATTTAGAAACATGCATCGGGTTGCACCCAACGTAACGCCGCAGCGCTGACCTATGACGTCATCACCAGACACATAGGCGGCGTGTGTGGAGCTAGGAGTCCCGGGTTTCACTCGAAATAGACCCATAGCTGTGTCATTATATATTTCTAGTCCCCATCCCACTTCTAGCCAGTATTACCTGGTATCAGAAAATATTTTAGGAGTTATTCCATATTCATGAATTTGTATTTGGGATTCGGATGTTATTGAAATTAATAATAGGTGGTTCCTATTAATCAATTTATGTAGCAGTTGTAGTAAATCAATAAATGAATACTCCTGGCCAATATTACTCACATTTTCCACTAATATCGTTCCTCTTACAGTGAAGCAAATATATATAGCAATACAAAAAAATCAATATTGCATAAGTGAAGAAAAGTGCAAAAATGCTAATAATAAAAATTAATAGTGCTAAATCACCTATAATAACATTGATAATATTGATAATAAAGTGCTCAATATTGAGAGATATATCTAAAAATATAGATATATCACAAATAATTAGTGTCAGTTATATAATTGGGAGTAAAGTTGCATATATACATTTAATTATTTATTAGGTACTTGTACCTCACAACGACGATTAAAACATTAAAAACAAGGATGGAAAGGGTGCAATAAAAACAATGCCTTCCATGAGGCCAAAACGGCCCAAATTTATAGGATAATCAATATCTCAATAGCTTGAATAGCTAGTATCAATATTATTTGAAAATGGAGTTAAGGCTTGCTTCTGTTCTTTATTTGGCGCTAAAGAGAGCCATTATAGCCATTTGTGTGTTATAAGTAAATCGCTTATTAAGCCTCCTTTTTAAATCCCATCACTTTCACTGTTACTCTAAAATGTTATATTAGATAATTATGTGAGCCTTTATCATATACTACACCTGTAGAGGCTAGTTTTGCCAACATAGAACTTATGGCAAACACAAACTGCTACATATACTACACCTGTGGAACGTTCCACAGGTGTAGTATATGTAGCAGTTTGTGTTTGCCATAAGATCTATGTTGGCAAAACTAGCCGCCAACTACGACGTAGAATAGTGGAACATGTCTTAAGTATTAAAAATATGCTGGATACCCCTATTGCATGACACGTCAAACTTTACCATAAAAATCAAAGTAAAGTTCTAACTTTTTTTGCCATTGACAAAGTCACCATGAGTCAAAGACAGGGGGATATTGATCGCAGACTCCTTCAATGTGAGACTCAATGGATATACAAATTAAAGGCCCTTTCTCCTTTTGGCTTAAATGAGGGCTTTAATTATACGGCTTTCATTTAAGAATTGGGTCCTGCTTTGAAAAAGATCCAACTTGATAAGATCTAGTATCTAATAAAATTATTTTGAGAAAACAATGACATCAATTTAAAGCAAGGCACAAATAACCCCTTTTGGAATTTAGATGAAATAGTGCCAGAATCTAACACTTAATTTAAAGTTAGTGTTTTATTATTATTATTATTATTATTATTATTATTATTATCTTTATTTATATCGCGCCAACATATTCCGTAGCGCTGTACAGGGGGTTAGTACATGGCAAAAAACAAACTTAACACCTTAAAGAATGGAGGGCCCTGTTTTTGAGCATATAATCAAATGTACATAGTGCTTGTTTCCAAGACACGAACACACAATTGAAAACTCGCAAACTTACAATCTAAGGGTTTAGGTGTGATAGAAGAGGGTGACAAATACAAAATGGCAACGTGAATGCAATTTGTTTAATCAATTGGAGGGGTCTGTGAGCTGTACTGTAGATTGTGGGTGGGAGTGTTTTTAAGCTGTGGAGTGTGCAGTTGTAATTATAAAGGCTGAAGGTGATATGATTTTTTAAATAGGTGTGTTTTTAGTAATTTTTTAAAGGTTTTGAGGCAGGAAGTTAATCTAATGGAGTGAGGCAAGGAGTTCCAGATAGTAGGGGCTGCACGAGAAAAGTCCTGAAGACGGGAGTGAGAGGAGGTGATGAGAGAGGAGGAAAGAAGAAAGTCGTTAGCAGAACGAAGGGGGCGGTTGGGAGAGTATTTTGAAACAAGAGCAGAGATATAAGGGGGTGCACTGTTGTTGAGGGCTTTATGTGTTAGGGTCATGATTTTAAATTTGATTCGGGAAGCTATGGGAAGCCAGTGGAGTGATTGACAGAGAGGAGCTGCAGACACTGAGCGTTTGGTATTGAAGATGAGTCTAGCGGAGTCGTTCATTATGGATTGGAGGGGAGACAGACGAGAGATGGGGAGGCCAGCAAGAAGGGAATTGCAGTAGTCGAGTCGAGATATGATGAGAGAGTGTATTAGAATTTTAGCTGTGTCTTGTGTAAGATAATGACGAATTTTGGAGATGTTTTTTAGGTGAAACTGACAAGATTTAGTTATCGATTGGATGTGAGGAATAAAAGAGAGGGCGGGATCCAGTAGAACCCCAAGACAACGGGCCTGGGAGGTGGGAGTGATGATGGTGTTGTCAACAGTGAGAGATATTTGAGGAGTGGAAGCTATAGTAGAGGGTGGAAAGATTAGGAGTTCAGTCTTAGACATGTTGAGTTTGAGTTGACGGGTAGACATCCAGGAGGATATGCTAGAGAGGCAGTTGGAAACTTGAGCTAAAAGAGAGGGGGATAGATCGGGTGCAGAGAGGTAGATTTGAGTATCATCTGCATAGAGATGATACTGAAATCCAAAGGATTTTATGAGGGTGCCAAGGGAGGAGGTGTAGATGGAGAAGAGGAGGGGGCCTAGGACAGAACCTTGGGGAACGCCAACAGACAGAGGGAGAGGTGAAGAAGAGGTGCCAGAGAAGGAGACGCTAAATGTACAATCTTTTAGATAGGATGTGAACCATAAAAGAGCTGTGCCCTGGATGCCAAATGAACGGAGAGTTTGGATTAGAAGAGGGTGGTCAACTGTGTCGAAGGCAGCAGAGAGGTCCAGGAGAATTAGCATGGAGAAGTTACCCTTTGATTTGGCAGTTAGCAAGTCATTGGTGACTTTTCTGAGCGCTGTTTCTGTTCCGTGTTGGGCACGGAAACCAGATTGGAAGGGGTCAAGAAGGGAATTGGAAGAAATAAATGGAGTGAGGCGATTGTAAACAAGCCGCTCAAGCAGTTTAGAAGCCAGGGGAAGTAGTGAGATAGGGCGGTAGTTGGAGGCAGAAGCTGGGTCAGATGAGGGCTTCTTGAGAATGGGTGTAATTACGGCATGTTTTAAGGAGGGTGGAAACCTGCCAGTGTTTAGGGAGAGGTTGAATAGATGTGTGAGAGCTGGGATAAGTGCGGTGGATAGGGGAGGAATTAGCTGGGAAGGAATAGGATCATGTGGGCATGTGGTAAGGTGAGAGGTTGATAGTAAAGTAGATACTTCATCCTCGGTAACAGGGTCAAAGGAATCCATAGTGGAGGAGGGATTGGGGAAGGGTAAATGTTGGGTGTTGTCGGCTTGTGGAAAGGATGGTGGGATAGGGCCAAGCTGGGAGGAGAGCTCATTTCGGATAGTTTCAATTTTAGTTTTAAAGTGGCTGGCAAAGTCATCAGCAGTTAGACAGGAAGGGGCAGGAGATAGGGGTGGGCAGAGGAGGGTGTTAAATGTAGCAAATAAACGTTTAGGGTTGGAGGACAGGTTTGATATTAGTGATGAGAAGTAGTGTTGTTTGGCAAGATTGAGGGCAGACAAGTAGGAGCGCAAGGTAAACTTGTAGTGGAGAAAGTCTGCTGAGGTTCGAGATTTCCTCCATAGTCGTTCTGCAGTGCGTGAGCATCTCTGTAGATAGCGTGTTTGTGTAGTGTGCCATGGTTGTGGGTGAGAGCGAGGGCGTTTGCTTGTGATTATGGGGGCAAGAGAGTCAAGGGTGGAAGTTAGAGTAGTGTTGTACTGTGAAGTGGCGATGTCAGGGCAGGCAAGGGTGGTGAGGGGGCTGAGAAGGGGTTTTAGTACATTTGACAATTGTTGTGGGTTAAGTGCTTGCAGGTTTCTGCGTGTTCTGATGGCAGGATTTGAAGAAGGGTGGTGAGCGGAAGATGAGGTGAGGTTGCAAGTTAGCAGGTGGTGGTCAGATAGGGGAAGTGAGGAGATGTCAAGGTTGGAGATGTGCAGAGATTAATAAAAATACCAAACTCCAATATAATTCATACTCTTTTGTCTCACTGCAATCACAATATGAGTAATGGGAGCCTTTTTAGGTGCTCTCCTAATATATTTTATAAAGTCACTGATGTTATATTCTTTTGGGTCTACATTTATAACAGTGATCATGTAGTCTACCATACACCATATATATATATTTTGCCACTATATTTATAGGATTTCCTTTTTTATGATGAAGTCCTTTGTTACACAAGTTATTTCACTAGACTTATTGATTTCAATTCCATTCTAGAAAGATGGTTATATACTATATCTGATCTTTCATTAGATAGATCTTCACTTATTTCGTTCACTCACTTTGTTGCTTCACTAAGACTATGGCCTGTTTCCTTCCATTATCCTTTCTCTATTACTCACTTTTTTGTCATTAGTGTTTCCCAAACATCTTGCTTCCTATTTCATATGATACATCTAATATTTGTCATATATTTTTATACCATTCATTTTGCCACTTTCTTGCACTAAATATATCTTTATGATTGCTTATGGTTGCTGTAGCAACCGCTGTATATAAAAACCTCACGCAGACGTTACTTCCGTGTTTGCCCTTTGAGAAAGACCTCATTTGTCCTGATGAAACGCGTCAGGCGGAAGCGTCCCATGCGGTCCACCGTGACACGCATATAGACGCTGGTTGTTTGGCTGTGCTCTGTCTACCACGCGCTCTTTCAATATTAATCGCTTGAGAAACCCCCTTGGAACGAAACTGATTGTTCTTTGTTCATATGAATTGAAACAGCACTTTACTCAATGGATTTCTGTAGAACCCAATTATCTTAAATGTGCCCCAACCATTTTGTATGGTAATGATAAAGGCTCACATAATTATCTAATATAACATTTTAGAGTAACAGTGAAAGTGATGGGATTTAAAAAGGAGGCTTAATAAGCGATTTACTTATAACACACAAATGGCTATAATGGCTCTTTTTAGCACCAAATAAAGAACAGAAGCAAGCCTTAACTTCATTTTCAAATAATATTGATACTAGCTATTCAAGCTATTGAGATATTGAATATCCTATAAATTTTAGCCGTTTTGGCCTCATGGAAGGCATTGTTTTTATTGCACCCTTTCCATCCTTGTTTTTAATGTTTTAATCGTCGTTGTGAGGTACAAGTACCTAATAAATAATTAAATGTATATATGCAACTTTACTCCCAATTATATAACTGACACTAATTATTTGTGATATATCTATATTTTTAGATATATATCTCAATATTCAGCACTTTATTATCAATATTATCAATGTTATTATAGGTGATTTAGCACTATTAATTTTTATTATTAGCATTTTTGCACTTTTCTTCACTTATGCAATATTGATTTTTTTGTATTGCTATATATATTTGCTTCACTGTAAGAGGAACGATATTAGTGGAAAATGTGAGTAATATTGGCCAGGAGTATTCATTTATTGATTTACTACAACTGCTACATAAATTGATTAATAGGAACCACCTATTGTTAATTTCAATAACATCCGAATCCCAAATACAAATTCATGAATATGGAATAACTCCTATAATATTTGTTGATACCAGGTAATACTGGCTAGAAGTGGGATGGGGACTAGAAATATATAATGACACAGCTATGGGTCTATTTCAAATGAAACCCGGGGCTCCTAGCTCCACACACACATTGTTATCATTTTTGCATTTTTCTTCACTTATGCAATATTGATTTTTTTGTAGTGCTATATATATTTGCTTCACAGTTTATAGCACTATATCACTTGGTCATACTATAAGAGGACCTAGTGGTTTTATAATTACCTGGTGACTTTGGAGTTTTTCCCACTTCTCATCATTATTATTATTTCTCATGAAGAAGTCAGAGCATCAAGATTTTAACCTTGTATTTTAAAGATACTATTAAATGTTAAGTTTTATTATTCATTATTCTCTATATTGTTATTAGGTCTTTGGGTGTGCACTATTTGTCAAGGGATACCTGTCATTACTTCTCTTTGTGATATCAATTATCTTTATCCCAAGTAACACCCTTTAATACCCATATCTTTGTTACACCTTGAGCCACCTGTAAACTTGTTGGTCTTATTGAGATTATTTGTGAACTCTCTTAAGGTGTTAAGCTGGGTGTACCTTTATCTTGGATACTATGGATACCTCTACAGGATTCTTATCTCAAAATTCGAACCAAGACAGTTGGCTGAATGAAGCCAAATCTATTTTTAACAAATATATAAAAGTGGGTTATCATAATGAATCTAATTTAAAAAATCAGTTCTTTGAACTCAATAAGTTATAGAAAAAACAGTATAGAGTATGGTGGGAAATAGCTAGCTTGGAAAATTACTTATCCAACAATCTAGTACCCAGGGGTTTACAAATTAATTAATTCGTCACTATTCAAGGCCTATCAGAGGAATTTGTAAAAAAATGGGATTCTGTATTATTAAGATGTTCAAAGGAACTGATGACACTGTTTTTGGAGTGGGAACAAAAACAATTCAAAGAAATTGATCCACAACTCAAAAGAGAAGTGGAAAAAATTAAAGAACATAATACAGACCCAGGCTTTCTAGAATTGGAAAATAAGCTTCAAAAAGACATATAAAACTTTTAGAAACTGTTAATGGATAAGAAACATAAGAAGTTTCATAGGGATCTAAGTGATTTTCAAAGTGGAAACATAATTTGAAAACCTAAGAAACAATATGTACCAAAAACACGCTCTGAAAATGGGCTTACCTCTGAATCAGACTGGTCTGAGATTGGAACCCATAGATACATCAAGATTAATTAGTCCCTCTGGAGATAGGAGATCTAAGAAGACTTTTAGAATCCGGAATAGGACCAGGAGGGGTAAGCAGAAAAAGTCAAAAGACATACAAACCCCAGAAAAGAAACACGCAATACTTAGATTCCTTGCAAATATTCAATCTGTCAAAAAATACTCTATCCAATGCACATTTATCAGTTCTTAAGAAAGGCCAACATTTTTCGCCCACAGGGGATTTTAACCTTTTTGAATGGGTGAAAGACACTAATTTGTTTGCTAGAATGTTGGCTTTAAAAAAAGTTTTTCTCCAAAAAAGGAAATAGAAACTTATCAGAACCCTTGAACTCCAAAACCCTTAGAAGTCTTGAGAGTTTATTAACAGAAAATGAAGAATTCCAATCAAAAGGTCCTTTCTCCTCTTTTAAACCAAAGAGTAAATATACACCACCATTAAATATTAGCCCAAATATTGAACTCTTTGTCAATAATGTGGTACGAGATATGGAAAAAATATCTAATACTGGTAATGTTTGTCATAACCTTACTAAATTTGAGAAACAGGCTTTAAGACAATTACAACAGAACAATGACATAGTCATCCGGAAGGAGGAAATACAGTCATTTTAGATAAAGATGACTATATTGTAGAATGTGAGAAACTCCTTAAAGACAAAAAAAAAATACAAAAAACTTGAGAAAGATCCTACAGATGACTTTGTTGAAGAATTACAGAACATTGTAAAGAAAGGCCTAGAATTAAAGGTTATTAACAAACCAGAATCTGAATTCTTGATAAATCCCCAAAAAACACCAGGTAAGCTGATAGTATCTGGCATTGATTGCTTAACTGAACATCCAAGCAGATATGTAGACTCCATCTTGCGTGACTTTGTAGTCACTTTAGCATCATATGTCAAAGATACAAAATATGTCTTATGGAAATTAAATAATGTCTCAATCAGTAATCAAGCATTACTGGTGTCACTATATGTTGAGTCCCTGGATACCAGCATACAAGGCTGCCAAGTACTTTTTGGTTAAAATAGGTGCTCACTATCAAAATCCTAATGGGTTTGTACTAGAATTGTTGGAGTTTGTATTGACTCATAACTACTTTGTTTTCCTCAACAAGTTTTACCAGCAGATATGTGGTACGGCTATGGGCACAGCGTGTGCCCCCACATTTGCAAGCCTGTATTTAGGCTGGTGGGAGGAACAAATGGTATTTGTCGATGAAATGGATAATTACCCCAAACACATTGAACTATGGGTTCACTTCATTGACGACATTTTATTAGTATGGAATGGCAATCAGAAAGAATTGGAAGAATTCATTGATATGTTAAACAGTAATGATATGGAGCTATATTTGACATCAGAAATTAGTCAGACTGACATTACTTTTCTGGATTTAAGAATTGACAAACGGGAAGATGGTAAACTTCAAACCACCACCTACAGAAAACCTGCTGCCACTAATAGTCTTTTACAAGCAAATAGCAGTCATCCTAAAGCCTTAATTTTAGGAATACCAGTGGGGCAATATCTAAGAATAAAAAGGAATTGCTCCAGTCCAGCTGACTTAAAAAATGAAGCCAAGGAACTCCAACATCGCTTTAAAGAAAGGGGATATAAAAATAAAACCATTAAAAAAGCATATCAGAAATTCAAAGTTGTTGACAGAGATTCACTTCTAATGGATAAAAATAAACCATCTGAAGATGTTGTGAGATGCATAGGTACATACAATGGCAAATGGCATGAAATTAAAAGAATATTCAATGTACATTGGAAGATCGTTTTGGATGATGAGGATCTGAGCCCTCTTTTTAGTAATCAGGCACAGATCACTAGCAGACGTTCCACAAATTTAAGGGATATTCTATCAAGAAATCACTTGGAAATTGAAAAAGAAAAACTTGGGTAAATAGAACTATAGGCTGCTTTGAATGCTTATCAGGCAAGGCTTGTAAATATGTAAATACTACTAAAACATTCCCTTCCAGGGATGGAACAACAAATTTTAAAATCAAACAACTACTGACATGCAAGTCAGTAGGGGTTATATATCTTATGCTTTGCAAATGTGGCATGAGGTATGTAGGTAAAACTTGTAGAGAATTCAGACGTAGGGTTCTGGAACATATATACAGTATAACTAAAGAATATGACACACCGGTTGCTAATCACAGAAATTTTAAACACAATGGGGATCTCAATAACATCTCTTTTATAGAAATTGACAGTGTCAAATATACCATTAGAAGAGGCAATATTGACAAGGAACTTCTAAAAAAACTACATTAAAAACTAAAAAATCTTGGGGACTTAATGAAGGTTTTACCTTCACTCCATTCATTTAATAATCTTAGGATAAATCATTTTTCATTTGCCATGTCATATAGACATATTTTGAAAACCGTTAAGATTAATATATTTTTCTCAGCTTTATGGATGATAAATCGACTAAACACCAGGAGAATGGCACTTGGATGCATGTTTAATATGCATGAAAGAGATAACATAAAAATATAATTTGGGTAAATAATGTGATACTCTTATAGTAATGGAAAATAGATGATATAAAATTACAACAAGTGTGGAATAAAACTACCACATTGGATTATATACTATTCTAGAATGACATCCATATATAAATATACATTTATAAAAAGGTTTATGTAAAATAGTGTTTATTTCTCTAAATGTAAAAGTTATACCCAATGTCTACATAATTTATGAAATTGTTTATCATCCTCTGTCAGTATTATAGTTGAATTGGCAGTGCTGCAATATTATAGTAACAAAAGTTGTATGTAGGAAGTGTGCTTCATTCACTATCAATAGCACATTATATAAACAGCAATAGGATCACATATATAGTTGTCAACAGTGCGGGTTGTCAAAAGTTGCTGCTAACGCTGCGGCCCTCGCAAAGCGGGGGCCGCAGTTGCTGGCACGGAGCGCCAAAGGCGCTCCTTGCCAGCAACTGCGGACTTTAGGCCCACGAGTGCCCGGAGGTGGAGGCTCCCACCACGACCGCAACATTTACGGACTTAGCATCCGCAAATGCGAGCATCGACACGACCTCGCAAAAATACGACATTAGCGGCCGAAACCCACACTAAAACCACAAAAAATACACACAACAAACACATAAAAAGCTTACCCACAGCAAGGGGGGGGGGGGGGCACCCAGCACCTCCTAAAGTGAAGTTACAACTCAATTTAAGTAGAAATTAAAGAGTTTAGACACCGAAAATCCCCTAAGTTAGAGAAAAAATGGGCGCCGAAAAAAATGAAAATGAGGTTACAGGGCCCTAAACACGCAAAACACCACAAGACACATACATATTTTTCCAAAAAGCTGTACAAGGTCCAAGAACAAGGACGCAAAATCAGCCACAGCCGCGTACTACACACATTAGGCGAATTTTTACACAATGCGAAAGTTCACAGCTACCCTAAAGGATTTTACTTGCGCACGCACTCTATTTACACTACACACTGCACACATTGTGGACACTTACACGGCAGCTCCACAACACTGAAAACACACATTGTATGCTGCGGCAACATCAAAACAGATTGTCAGCTCTTCAACACAATGCATCCTGTATATATTACTTCCAAATAGGTAAAGTATATTAATTTAATAATGTATTATTTATTTGATTACCATACACCAAACAGCATTAGCTCACTTACAATTTCATTGCCGTCATTTTTTGACGGGCAATATTCTAGTCATATTCACTTATGTAATGTGATTAAATATGTTGCACACCTTTTTATATATACAAAGCTAATATAGTGACTTTTGATCTTAAGTCAATATTATTTATTACTTACACTATTTGTTCTATCTTTATCTGTATCAGATTGAGGATAGCTTAGTTTTATTTGACCTTATTTATATCCAGGTTGCTCACATAAACATCTATTAGCATTTTTGGAATATTCAAAAGCATGGTTATAATCACATATTATAATTGTCTAACTACGATTCGTTGTCACGCTGCGTTGCGTAGTGCGTACGACTTAGCGATGAGCGCCGCAGGCGCTCATCGCCCGGCGAGCCGTTAAACCGCTCTGTTGCGTAGTGCGTAGCGAGGCGTGCTGTTAAATCGTAGCACTTTGGCAATGAGCGCCACAGGCGCTCATTGCAGGCGAGCCTCACGTAGTGAGGTGAGCCGTCAAATCGTAGCACTTCGGCAATGAGTGCCGCTGGCGCTCATTGCAGGCTCGCCTCGTGAGGCGAGCCGTTATGTTAAACCGTAGTACTTTGGCAATGAGCGCCGCAGGCGCTCATTGCAGGCGAGCCTCTCGTAGCGAGGCGAGCCGTTAAAACGTAGTACTTAGAAAAAAAATACGAGATGAAAAAATTTACGAGATAAGCGGCGGAACCAAAACACTAAAAAAAACACTAAATACACACTAAAAAATAAAATAAAGGTCACTTACAGCATGGGGAACCAGGCAGGACGTCTGGAAGTGAGTTGGAACTCCAATTTACAGCGATTTAGCCGAGTTACAAAGATCGAAAATCGGCTAAGCGAGAAAAAAATGGCCGCCGAAAAAAATGAAAACGAGGCTATACTACTACGAACTGCGTAAAACACAGCCACAGACGTATGTGTTTGAAAAACATTGAGATAAAGGATGCGGATTAACTGCGCAATGAGTAAAAAGACAGTAGCGAGTACATTTTACGAAACCCAATTACAGATTTACGCATTAACACAGATTTAACGCCTTTGTCTCGCGCAACATCGGATTTCCCGCCTAAACCAACGCATTTGATGAAATATAAGTTGCAAGTTGCAAAAAAAAAAAAAAAAAAAAAATTGTATTTTTTTTAAGAAAAAAAAAGGGACAAATGTAGCGTCATGTTGTGTGGCAAACAAATTTCACAACATTTAATTTTTATTCACCGTCATTTGACCGTTTGACCATATTTACTGTTAAACCGTAGTACTTTAGCGGGCTTAGCGATGAGCGCCGCAGGCGATCATCGCCCGGCGAGCCTCGTGCAGCGAGGCGAGTCGTTACACCGTACTACTTTGCCAGAAAAAATGCCGGACGAACAAAACCAAAACGAGGCTACAGCACTATAACCACGGAAAACACGTACCGATAATCCGCTAAGACGCATACCACACATTAACCGCTATTTTAGGATAATGCGGAAGTACACAGCTACGTTAACGGTTTCGGCTCGCGCACGCACACTATTACACTGCACACGTTCATCACGCTTACACAGCACCTCCACACCACTAATGCTGCAGCAACATCAACACAGATTGCCAGCTCTTCAACACAATGCATAAAAAAACGTAAATTCATTTATTAATTTGAATTCTATAGTTCAAGTCCATATGTATATTAATAACTAAACAACTTTTAAAACATACACATCTCATTGCCGTCATTTTTTGACGGGCAATACGCTAGTTTCCATATATTTACTATGATTCCCCTTTGTTTACCAAGAACCTGATTGAGCTAACATGTAATAGATGTAATATTAACACCTTTTAATCTTTAGTTTGTGCTTTCTGTTAATAGCATTTTAATTTTCCCACCATTTATAATATATTTGATTGTATTTTATCTATAAACTTTGGTTTTAATCAGTTGAGTTGCTATGACAACAATAGCGGCTTAAATAGCCTCTTTGACATCTCATCGGTAACCCCTGATGAAATAATTTAGAAACGTGCATCGGGTTGCACGCAACGTAACGTCGCAGAGCTGACCTAAGACGTCATCACCAGACGCATAGGAGCCCCGGGTTTCACTCAAAATAGACCCATAGCTGTGTCATTATATATTTCTAATCCCCTTCCCACTTCTAGCCAGTATTACCTGGTATCAACAAATATTATAGGAGTTATTCCATATTCATGAATTTGTATTTGGGATTCGGATGTTATTGAAATTAACAATAGGTGGTTCCTATTAATCAATTTATGTAGCAGTTGTAGTAAATCAATAAATGAATACTCCTGGCCAATATTACTCACATTTTCCACTAATATCGGTCCTTTTATGTTCCTTTTGTCATATAACTGACACTAATTATTTGTGATATAACTATATTTTTAGATATATCTCTCAATATTCAGCACTTTATTATCAATATTATTATAGGTGATTTAGCACTATTAATTTTTATTATTAGCATTTTTGCACTTTTCTTCACTTATGCAATATTGATTTTTTTGTATTGCTATATATATTTGCTTCACTGTTAATAGCACTATAGCACTTTATCACTTGGTCATTACCTGGTGACTTTGGAGTTTTTCCCACTTCTCATGATTATTATTATTTCTCATGAAGAAGTCAGAGCATCAAGATTTTAACCTTGTATTTTAAAGATACTATTAAATGTTAAGTTTTATTATTCATTATTCTCTATATTGTTATTAGGTCTTTGGGTGTGCACTATTTGTCAAGGGATACCTTTCATTACTTCTCTTTGTGATAGCAATTATCTTTATCCCTAGTAACACCCTTTAATACCCATATCTTTGTTACACCTTGAGCCACCTGTATACTTGTTGGTCTTCTTGTCCAACCAGCCATAAGGACAGAATATATCAACTCGATAAGATGCAGTGAGGTTAATAATATTATTCATAATATCAAATGTGTGTTCCAAGTAATTCTGGATCCTATAAGTCTATGTCCAGTGTACTAAAGAACACCTAAGACTCTATTTTGAAGTATGTAGCAACTTGTTACTAGAAAAAATACAATAAACTTTATTTAAAGAAAAAAAGGGTGAATGAAAAATATATACAATGAGTGTAATAAAAGATATACTTAAGTATATCAAACAGCAGGCTAATGTAAAGGGGGAGGGGAGTGGGTTACAGTCTAATGAGTAAACCCCAAAGTAATAATATGGGTGCTCACAAATGGTAATATAATATAGAGGTCAGCACCTGTCTATTTGAGAGGACAGATGGCGGCCAACAGTTGCTCCAGTTAATAAAACAAGTGGGTCTCTATGTTTCCCATGGGAGATAAGAGCGACACAGCACTCCCCATCCCATAAGCTGAAGTAAGTTCAAAAATAGGGAACATAGAAAATATCCACTATCAAAAATTAGTGTAATGATCCTGATAACACAGCACAATGCTGTAATCAAGAGAAGCCCTCCCTTTTAGTTAGGGGTTAGGTGGGTTTCACACTTAGTCTGCTTAGTCTCGCGAGATTACGCGATCGCGGGAACGCGATGACGTCACAGCGTGAACGTGAACGCGGTGACGTCATCGCGTCACGCAAATCGCGGGATCCCTTTAAAAACCCGCTTTTCATAGATATCACATATCCCCTGATGAATCCGTAACAATAACAACGGGGAAACGTACGTTGGGACCTTAACAGCAGGCTATAGGGGACAGTCTATCCCCATTGGTATGTGCATTTGTTGATGTCTGCACCATTACAAGGTAATGAGTTAAATCTCTCGTTTTCTGTTTTGAAGTAATTTTTGGTGCAGCAGACTAAGTGTGAAACCCACCTAACCCCTAACTAAAAGGGAGGGCTTCTCTTGATTACAGCATTGTGCTGTGTTATCAGGATCATTACACTAATTTTTGATAGTGGATATTTTCTATGTTCCCTATTTTTGAACTTACTTCAGCTTATGGGATGGGGAGTGCTGTGTCGCTCTTATCTCCCATGGGAAACATAGAGACCCACTTGTTTTATTAACTGGAGCAACTGTTGGCCGCCATCTGTCCTCTCAAATAGACAGGTGCTGACCTCTATATTATATTACCATTTGTGAGCACCCATATTATTACTTTGGGGTTTACTCATTAGACTGTAACCCACTCCCCTCCCCCTTTACATTAGCCTGCTGTTTGATATACTTAAGTATATCTTTTATTACACTCATTGTATATATTTTTCATTCACTCTTTTTTTCTTTAAATAAAGTTTATTGTATTTTTTCTAGTAACAAGTTGCTACATACTTCAAAATAGAGTCTTAGGTGTTCTTTAGTACACTGGACATAGACTTATAGGATCCAGAATTACTTGGAACACACATTTGATATTATTATTTACTCTATTCCACTTAGAGATTTGTCCATATTCTTTTCTTAAGTGATATTATTCATAATGCTGCGGTTTGGGCTGTGTGTTGGGGATTCCAGGTTAAACCAAATCCAATACTGGTTTGAAGGCCTAGGCATCTGACGTAGCAGATTTTTACTGTGGTAAACATCTCTGTGGGGAAAAACAACTGCATTGGCACCTGATTATAAACTTCGGTTAACTGTGAAGAAACAACCATTACCATCAAAATGTTGAGGACATTGGTTGAGTTTAAAGTGGCCTCCAAAAGGCCAAGTCCAAGGAAGAGTGATTAGTGGAGACTCATGGTAATGGATTACAAGAGTGAGTGAAGCCTTTGTGTGCACATTTGCATGTCCCTGCTCAGGTTCCCAGAATGCAGTGTAATTACTGTGTTTCTCAGAATTCTGTGTAGGAAACAAGTTTTTTTTTAACTTGTTTTAGGTGTTCAAATGTGAAAATAAATGTACTATTTATTTACTGTACTACTGTATTGTGGAGGTTTCCATTGCTCTTTTGCCCACCATAAATTAAATGATTGTTGTGGTTACTTACCTCCTCAAAAAATCGACTACACAAGCTAGGAACAGGCCCCACGCTGATGAGAAGCAGTAACCTTGAAACAGCGTGTGTGGATAGGTTTCCTGGCTTGTGTATAATCCAAAAAAGAATAATAAAATAGCAAAGCTTTATTAACACTCAAAAAACGCTGCTCTCTATACCGTCCCCGGGCTTGCAACACCCTATCCCAACCAGGTACCCGGATGCGACCCTGCCAGCAGCGCCACACTTCATCTTCTGCTCTGTGTTTCCCGTCCTCTGAATGGAACTACTTTCTGTATCAAGCTGTGCAATGCACGGCTTGATCCAGAAAGTAGTTCCGGCCAGTGGATGGGAACAGCTTAGGAGGTGAGTGCCGTGCTTCTGGCAGGATTCCATCCAGGTACCAGACAAGGCGGGGGAAGGAGACAAGGGAGGGAAAGGGAGGGGGGAAGGAGACAACAGAGGAAAAAGGAGGGGGTAAAGGAGACAAGGGAGGGAAAGGGAGGGGGGAAGGAGACGAGGGAGGGAAAGGGGGGGAAGGGCACAAGGGACGAAGAGGATGGGGTAAAGGAGACCCATGGAGGGTAAAGGAAACAAGGGAGGGAGAGGAGGGGGGAAAGGAGACACGAGAGAGGGAGAGGAGGTGAAATGGAGACACAAGGCAGTGGGGGGAGAAGGAGACACAAGGGGGGAATGGGAGAGTGGGAACGGAGACACAGGGGAAAGGGACAGGGGGAAAGTAGGAACAGGAGAGAGGGGGAAAGGAGACAGAGGGGAGAAAGAGGGGGGAAATGAGATACAGGGAAGGGAAAGGGGGAAAGGAGACACGGGTGGAAAGGAGAAACAGGAGAGCGAGAGAGGGGGGAAAGGAGACACAGGGGAGGGAGATGGGGAAAAGGAAACACAGGGAAAGGAGATGGGGAAAAGGAGACAAAGGGGAGTGAGATGGGTGGAAAGGAGACACAGGGGAGGGAGAAGAGGGAGAGGGGGAAATGAGGTACAGGAGAGGGAGGGGGAAAGGAGACATAGGGGAGGGAAAGGGGGGAAAGGAGACACAGGGTAGGGAGAGGGGGAAGGGAGAGGGGGAAAAGAGGCACAGGTGAGGGAGAGGGGGAAAAGGAGACACAGGGGAGAGGGGGGAAGGAGACACGGGGAGAAGGAGACACAGGGGAGGGAGAGGTGGGGAAAATATATTTCCATCATTTTTGACGGCCAATGTGTGGAAAACCGCTTTCTATTAAAGTTATTACGATTTATCTTAAATCCCAATTATTTTGTGTTTAATGATGTTTTTTTTTTTACAAAATAGAGGAACAGCGATATTTATTTGGCATGGTGTGAAAAAGAACTTGTATTTAATGACATTAACTCCTTGTTTACAGACCATGGGCCTCATTCTATTATCGGCCGTAAATCGGCCGTAAGGCTGCGATTCCTTGCGAGGGTTCAGTTAACTCGCGATTCTATTATACGGCCCCGCAAGGATCTCCTTTTACGGCCGGCCGCATATCTTGGAACCGGCCGTAATCTGTGAAATATAAAAACTCAAAAATAAATTCAAGCCTGCACTGTACAGCTCTGTAAATGCTAGGGATCATATTGGGGGACATGAGGATTAAAAGGAACCCACTCTCAAGCTTGCACATCTGCCCAAACCCGAGTTCAAATTAACTGTTTATTTGCCGGCTGCGGCGTGGGTGTGTCTGAGGTGCTCCAAGCACTCTGGACTTTTTACATTGATATTTTACGGATATTAAAAATAAAATATTTTACGGATTTGAGTACAGGATAATTATGTGCTATTTTTTCTAACACCTAAAATCCCTTTATAGTCTTCTCAAAGTGCAGGATGGCTTTATTTGAGCTATTTTATGTGCTTAATTGGTGCTAGCGAGACCTTTTTCCTGCAAGTAACTGCGGCTCGTTTTTAGCCTTGCAGAGAGGTTTCCCGGAGCAATTGAATTGCAAATCTCTTGCGGCCGTTTTAGATCAAAGGCTTTCCTCCGGCGCGAGCGGCCGCAAGAGATAGCAAGGCACCGGCCGCAAGCCTGCCGGAGCCTACGGCCGTAAGGGAATAGAATAGCCGAATAGCTTGCGGCCGGTCCTTGCGGCCCCGCAACGGCTGCGGCCGATAATAGAATGAGGCCCCATGTCAGTATGTGGCTGAGGTATATTGATGATATCTTGATTATCTGGGATGGATCTGAAGAAAGGTTGAATCAATTCATCAGCCGATTGAATGAGAATGATCTAAATCTCAGATTGACTCATATACTGTTTATGATCTACAAAAAGTAGACTTTCTCGATATATCTATTTGTAAGGACGAGAGTGGGAATATTACCACTAATCTATTTCGTAAACCTACAGCCACAAATAGTACTCTACACCACTCCAGTTCACATTATCCACCAACACTCAAATCAATTCCAGTGGGTGAATTTCTACGCTTTAGAAGGAACTGTTCAAGCTTGGAGATATTTATAAAGAGGGCAAATGAACTACGTGAACGACTCAAAAATAGAGGATACAGCAATAATTCCATCAAAAAGGCCTATCATCGAGCCTTACATACAACAAGAGAACAATTATTATCCCCAAAGTTAAGAACCAACACTGATGAAACTGAACAGTTCATTACCACCTTCAGTGAAGATTGGGGAAAGGTGGAATAAATGCTTAATAAGCATATTAACATTCTTAAAACGGATCCTCAATTATCGACAATGATTGGCAATAAGGTAGTGACTGGTTGACGAAGATACAAAAATATTCGTTGTCACTATTGTAGAAAAAGAAAATCGAATTTATTACCAGATGGTACTATTGGATGTGGACACTGCAAATTTTGTCCCTACATGCACAAGCAGGACAAAATCATTGATAGAACCGGAAAAATCTTGTGTTTAAAAGGCCTATACAATTGTAGTACATCTTCAGTAGTATATTGTCTAGAATGTCCGTGTACCCTTAGGTATGTTGGGATCACCAGTAGGGAATTAAGAAAATGACTGGGCAAACATACATCTAGGGAATATACGCAATAGTGTAAGCAAGACGCTTACCTCTGTGGCCCGGCATTTTCAAGAAAAAAATGCTGGATTAAAATATTAATTCTAAAGAAAAAAATTGTTTGAGAATTAGGAAGGGGAATTCGGAATTTGAACTATTAAGAGCTGAGAGCAAATGGATAGCTCTGTTAAACACTGTCGTCCCAGGTGGGCTAAATGAGGAGGGTAGAGAGAGAGAGAGAGAGAGAGAGAGAGAGAGGAGAGTTAGAGAGAGAGAGAGAGAGAGAGAGAGAGGAGAGTTAGAGAGAGAGGAGGGAGAGAGAGAGAGAGAGGAGGGTTGAGAAAGAGAGAGGAGGGAGAGAGAGGAGGGGGAGAAAGAGAGAGGAGGGAGAGAGAGGAGGAGGAAAGAGGAGGGGGAGAAAGGGGGAGAGGAAGAAAGAGAGAGAGAGAAAGGGAGAGAGGAAGGGGAGAGAGAGAGGAGGGGGAGAGAGATAGAAGGGGAGAAGGAGAGAGATAGAGATAGATAGAGGGAGAGAGAGAGAGAGAATGGAGAGAGAGAAAGGGAGATAGAGAGGAGGAAGAGAGATGAGGGAGGATAGAGAGAAGAGAGATGAGGGAGGAGAGAGAGAAGAGAGAGAGAGAGGAGGGGCTAGAGAGACGGAGAGGAGGGGGAGATAGAAAAGAGAGAGAGAGAAGAGTGGAGAGAGAGGGGAGGGAGAGAGAGAGAGGAGGGGACGGGAGAGAGATGAGGGAGAGAGAGAGGAGGGAGAGAGAGATCAGGGGGAGGGAGAGAGAGGAGGGGAAAGATAGATAGAAGAGAAAGAGAAAGGGAAAAAGAGAGAGGAGGGGGAGGGGAGAGAGAGGAGGGGGAGATAGAGAAGAGAGAGATTAGGGGAGAGAGAGGAGAGGGAGAGAGAGAAAGAGGAGGGGAGAGAGAGAGGAGGGGGAGAGAGAGGGAGGAGGGGGGGAGAGAGAGAAGGGGGAGAGAGAGAGGATGGGGAGAGATAGAAAGGAGTGGGAGAGAGAGAGAGGAGGGGGAGAGTGAGAGGAGGGAGAAAGAGAGAGAGGAGAGGGTGAGAGAGGGGGGAGAGAGGAGGGGAGAGAGAGAGGAGGGGGAGAGAGAGATGGGAGAGAGAGAGGAGGCAGAGAGTGAGAGGAGGGAGAAAGAGAGAGAGGAGGGGGGAGAGAGGGGGGAGATGAGGGGAGATAGAGAGGAGGGGAGAGAGAGAGGAGGGAGAGAGAGAGAGAGGAGGGAAAAGAGAGAAGGGGAGAGAGGGAGAGAGAGAGGAGGGGAGAGAGAGAGAGAGAGAAAAAGAGAGAGAGACTAATGGGAAAGACAGAGAGGGGAGGGTGAGGGAGAGAGAGAGGAGGGGGAGAGAGGAGGGTGAGAGAGAGAAAGAGGAGGGAGAGAGAAATAGGAAGAGAGGGATAAATAATAATAATAATAATAATAATAATAATAATAATAATAATAATAATAATAACAATAAATTGAGAGTGGGATAGAGAGAGGGATAAATAGATAGGGGGATAGATAGATAGATAGATAGATAGATAGAGAGAGAGAGAGAGAGAGAGAGAGGATAGAGATAGAGGAAGGGGGGAGAGAGAGAGGAAGGGGTCAGAGAGAGAGAGAGGAGGGGGGAGAGAGAGAGGAAGAGAGGGATAGAAAGATACGAAGAGAGGGATAAATAATAATAATAATAATAATTATTATTATTATTAAT
>CM050175.1:32234316-32471164 GCA_027410445.1 Discoglossus pictus
CGGAGGGGGAGAGAGAGAGAGGGGGGAGGGGGAGAGAGAGAGGAGCCAGAGAGAGAGAAAGAGAGAGAGAGAGAGGAGGGGGAGAGAGAGAGGGGGGAGGGAGAGAGAGAGAGAGGAGCAGGCGAGAAAGAAAGAGAGAGAGAAAGAGAGGAGGGGGAGAGAGAGATAATAATAATAATAATAATAATAATAATAATAAGAGAGAGAGAGGAGAGGGAGAGAGAGAGAGAAGAGGAAGAGAGGGGAGAGAGGAGGGAGGAGAAGGGGGGAGAGAAGAGAGATGAGGGCGAGAGAGAGGAGAGGGAGAGAGGGAGAGAGAGAGAAGATAGAGGAGGAGGAGAGAGAAGAGAGAGGAGAGAAAGAGAGAAGGGGCAGAGAGAGAGAGGAGGGGAGAGAGAGGATGGGAGAGAGAGAAGAGAAAGAGAGAGGAGGGAGAGAGAGGAGGGGGTAGAGAGAAAAGGAGAGATCAAGGAAGGGGAGAGAGAGATGGAGGAGGGGGGAGAGAGAGGAGGGGAGAGAGAGGAGAGAGAGAGAGCGAGGAGGGGATAGAGAGAGGAGTGGAAGAGAGAGAGGAGGGGAGAGAGGGCATGGGGGGACAAGAGAGGAGGGGGAGAGAGAGAGAGAGCGGAGGAGAAGAGAGAGATAATAATAATAGTAATACAAAGAGAGTGGGATAGAGAGAGGGATACATAGATAGGGGGATAGAAAGAGAGAGAGGGTGGGATAGATCGAGAGGTTGGATAGAGAGAGAGAGGAGGGGGAGAAAGAGAGTGGAGGGGTGAGAGAGAGAGGAGGGGGAGAGTGAGAGGTGGGGGAAGAGAGAGAGAAAGGGAGAGAGAGAAAGGGAGAGAGAGGAGGGAGGGAGAGAGAGAAAAAGGAGGGAGAGAGATATGGGGGAGAGAAAGAGAGAGAGAGGAGGGAGAGCGGGAGCAAGCGAGAGAGGAGGGAGAGCGAGAGAGGAGGGGAGAGAAGGGGGAGAGATAGAAGAGAGAGAGAGGAGGGAGAGAGTGAGAGTGGAGGGGAAAGAGAGAGATTAGAGAGAGAGAGGAGAGGGAGAGAGAGAGAAGAGGAAGAGAGGGGAGAGAGAGAGGAGGGGTAAGAAGGGGGGAGAGAAGAGAGATGAGGGCGAGAGAGAGGAGAGGGAGAGAGGGAGAGAGAGAGAAGAGAGAGAGAGGAGGAGGAGAGAGAAGAGAGAGGAGAGAAAGAGAGAAGGGGCAGACGGAGAGAGAAGGGGAGAGATAGGATGGGAGAGAGAGAAGAGAAAGAGAGAGGAGGGAGAGAGAGGAGGGGGGAGAGAGAAAAGGAGAGATCAAGGAAGGGGAGAGAGAGATGGAGGAGGGGGGAGAGAGAGGAGGGGAGACAGAGGAGAAAGAGAGAGCGAGGAGGGGATAGAGAGAGGAGTGGAAGAGAGAGAGGAGGGGAGAGAGGGCATGGGGGGACAAGAGAGGAGGGGGAGAGAGAGAGCGGAGGAGAAGAGAGAGATAATAATAATAGTAAAACAAAGAGAGTGGGATAGAGAGAGGGATACATAGATAGGGGGATAGAAAGAGAGAGAGGGTGGGATAGATCGAGAGGTTGGATAGAGAGAGAGAGGAGGGGGAGAAAGAGAGTGGAGGGGTGAGAGAGAGAGGAGGGGGAGAGTGAGAGGAGGGGGAAGAGATAGTGAAAGGGAGAGAGAGAAAGGGAGAGAGAGGAGGGAGGGAGAGAGAAAGAGAGAGACAGTGGAGGGGGAGAGAGAGAAAGAGAGAGAGAGGAGGGGGAGAGAGAGAGAGGGGGGAGGGGGAGAGAGAGAGGAGCCAGAGAGAGAGAAAGAGAGAGAGAGAGAGAGGAGGGGGAGAGAGAGATAATAATAATAATAATAATAAATAGAGAGTGGGATAGAGAGAGGAGGGGTATAGAGAGAAGAGAGAGAGAGAGGAGGGGGAGAGAATGGGGAGGGAGAGAGAGAGGAGAGGAAAGAGATGAGGGAGAGAGAGAGAAAAAGGAGGGAGAGAGATATGGGGGAGAGAAAGAGAGAGAGAGAGGAGGGAGAGCGAGAGCGAGCGAGAGAGGAGGGAGAGAGAGAGAGGAGGGGAGAGAAGGGGGAGAGATAGAAGAGAGAGAAAGGAGGGAGAGAGAGTGAGAGTCGAGGGGAAAGAGAGAGATTATAGAGAGAGAGAGAGAGGAGAGGGAGAGAGAAGAGGAAGAGAGGGGAGAGAGAGAGGAGGGGGGAGAAGGGGGAGAGAAGAGAGATGAGGGCGAGAGAGAGGAGAGGGTAAGAGGGAGAGATAGAGAAGAGAGATAGAGGAGGAGGAGAGTGAGAGGAGGGGCAAGAGAGAGAGGAAGGGAGAGAGAGAAAGGGAGAGAGAGGAGGGAGAGAGAGAGAGAGACAGTGGAGGGGGAGAGAGAGAAAGAGAGAGAGAGGAGGGGGAGAGAGAGAGGGGGGAGGGGGAGTGAGAGAGAGGAGCAGGAGAGAAAGAAAGAGAGAGAGAAAGAGAGGAGGGGGAGAGAGAGATAATAATAATAATAATAATAAGAGAGAGAGAGAGGAGAGGGAGAGAGAGAGAGAAGAGGAAGAGAGGGGAGAGAGAGAGGAGGGGGGAGAAGGGGGGAGAGAAGAGAGATGAGGGCGAGAGAGAGGAGAGGGAGAGAGGGAGAGAGAGAGAAGAGAGAGGAGGAGGAGAGAGAAGAGAGAGGAGAGAAAGAGAGAAGGGGCGGAGAGAGAGAGGAGGGGAGAGAGAGGATGGGAGAGAGAGAAGAGAAAGAGAGAGAAGGGAGAGAGATGAGGGGTAGAGAGAAAAGGAGAGATCAACGAAGGGGAGAGAGAGATGGAGGAGGGGGGAGAGAGAGGAGGGGAGAGAGAGGAGAGAGAGAGAGCAAGGAGGGGATAGAGAGAGGAGTGGAAGAGAGAGAGGAGGGGAGAGAGGGCATGGGGGGACAAGAGAGGAGGGGGAGAGAGAGAGAGAGCGGAGGAGAAGAGAGAGATAATAATAATAGTAATACAAAGAGAGTGGGATAGAGAGAGGGATACATAGATAGGGGGATAGAAAGAGAGAGAGGGTGGGATAGATCGAGAGGTTGGATAGAGAGAGAGAGGAGGGGGAGAAAGAGAGTGGAGGGGTGAGAGAGAGAGGAGGGGGAGAGTGACAGGTGGGGGAAGAGAGAGAGAAAGGGAGAGAGAGAAAGGGAGAGAGAGGAGGGAGGGAGAGAGAGAGACAGTGGAGGGGGAGAGAGAGAAAGAGAGAGAGAGGAGGGGGAGAGAGAGAAAGAGAGAGAGAGGAGGGGGAGAGAGAGAGAGAGGAGCGGGAGAGAGAGAAAGAGAGAGAGAGAGAGGAGGGGGAGAGAGAGATAATAATAATAATAATAATAATAATAAATAGAAAGTGGGATAGAGAGAGGAGGGGGATAGAGAGAAGAGAGAGAGAGGAGGGGGAGAGAAAGGGGAGGGAGAGAGAGAGGAGAGGAAAGATGAGGGAGAGAGAGAGAAAAAGGAGGGAGAGAGATATGGGGGAGAGAAAGAGAGAGAGAGGAGGGAGAGCGAGAGAGGAGGGGAGAGAAGGGGGAGAGATAGAAGAGAGAGAAAGGAGGGAGAGAGAGTGAGAGTCGAGGGGAAAGAGAGAGATTATAGAGAGAGAGAGAGAGAGGAGAGGGAGAGAGAAGAGGAAGAGAGGGGAGAGAGAGAGGAGGGGGGAGAAGGGGGAGAGAAGATAGATGAGGGCGAGAGAGAGGAGAGGGAAAGAGGGAGAGATAGAGAAGAGACAGAGAGGAGGAGGAGAGTGAGAGGAGGGGCAAGAGAGAGAGGAAGGGAGAGAGAGAAAGGGAGAGAGAGGAGGGAGAGAGAGAGAGAGAGACAGTGGAGCGGGAGAGAGAGAAAGAGAGAGAGGAGGGGGAGAGAGAGAGGGGGGAGGGGGGGGGGGAGAGAGAGTAGCAGGAGAGAAAGAAAGAGAGAGAGAAAGAGAGGAGGGGGAGAGAGAGATAATAATAATAATAATAATAATAATAATAATAATAATAATAATAAATAGAGAGTGGGATATAGAGAGGGATACATAAATAGGGGGATAGATATATAGAGAGAGACGGGGACAGAGAGAGAGGTTGGATATAGAGAGAGAGAGGAGGGGGAGAGAGAGAGAAGGGGAGAGAGAGGAGGGAGAGAGAGAAGAGGGGGAGATAGAGAGAGATAGATATATATAGAGAGAGAAAGAGAGAGAGTGAGAGAGGAGCGTAGGGGAGAGAGAGAGAGAGAGAGAAAGAGAAAATAATAATAATAATAATAATAATAATAGTAATACCTAGAGAGTGGGATAGAGAGAGGGATAAGGGAGAGAAGAGGAGAGAGAGGAGGGGGATAGAGAGAGAGGAGGGGGCGAGAGATAGAGGAGGGGGAGAGAGAGAGGAGGGAGAGAGAGAGAGGAGGGGGGAGAGAGAGGAGGGAGAGAGGAGGAGAGAGAGAGGAGGGCTGAGAGAGGGGAGGGGAGAGAGAGAAGGGGAGAGAGAGAGGAGGGAGAGAGAGAGAGAGGAGGGGGAGAGAGAGGGAGAAGAAGAGAGGGATAGAGAGCTAGGAAAAGAGGGATAAATAATAATAATAATAATAAGAGAAAGAGTGGGATAGAGAGAGGGATAAATAGATAGGGGGATAGATAGAGAGAGAGGGGATAGAGAGAGAGGGGATAGAGAGAAAGTTGGGGGAGAGAGAGGAGGGGAGAGAGAGAAATGAGGGAAGAGAAAGAAGGGGAGAGAGAGAAAGAGGAGGGAGGGAGAGAGAGCGTGAGAGAGAGAAATAGAAAGGATAGGAGAGATAGGAAGATAGGGATAAATAATAATAATAATAATAATAATAATAATAATAGATAGAGAGTGGGATAGAGAGAGGAATACATAGATGGGGGATAGATAGAAGAGAGAGGGGGATAGAGAGAGAGGGGGCTAAGAGAGAGAGATAGGAGGGGAGAGAGAGAGAGATGAGGGAAGAGAGAGAAGGGGGAGAGAGAAAGAGGAGAGAGACAGAGGAAGAGAGGTATAGAGAGAGAGGAAGAGAGGGATAAAGAGATAGGAAGAGCGGGATAAATAATAATAATAATAATAAGAGGAGCATGAGAGAGAGAGAGAGAGAGAGAGAAAGGGGCGTGAGAGAGAAAGAGAGATAGAGAGAGAGAGAGAGAGGGGGAGAGAGAGAGTAGGGAAGAGAGTAGGGGAGAGGAAGAGGAAGAGAGGGATAGAGAGGAAGAGATGAATAGAGAGATAGGAAGAGAGGGATAAATAATATTAATAATAATAATAATAATAATAATAAATAGAGAGTGGTATAGAGATAGGGATAAATAGATAGCGGATAGATAGAGAGAGAGGGGGTAGAGAGAGAGGGGATAGAGAGAGGGGGGTAGAGAGAGGGGGGTAGAGAGAGAGGGATAGAGAGAGAGGAGGATAGAGAGAGAGGGATAGATAGATAGATAGATAGATAGAGAGAGAGAGAGAGAGAGAGAGAGAGAGAGAGAGAGAGGGGATAGATAGAGTAAGAGATAGGGGGATAGATAGATAGAGAAAGAGATAAGGAGGGATAGAGAGAGAGATCGGGATAGATAGAGAGAGGGGGATAGATAGAGAAAGAGATAGGGAGGGATAGAGAGAGAGAAAGGGAGAGATAGGTAGGGGCAGCGGGATTAATAGGGAGGAAGCGAGGGATTGATAGAGAGAGAGGGGGATAGATTGGGGAGAGGTGGATAGAGAGAGTCATAGATAGAGAGCTAGAGAGAGAGACTGATATAGAAGGAGATAGAGAGAGAAAGGGAGAGATAGATATAGGTAGGGGCAGAGGGTTTAAAGAGAGGGAGGGATAGATAGGGGGAGAGAGGGATAGGGAGGGAGAGATATAGAGAGGGGGAGGGAGAGACATAAGGAGAGAGAGAGAGAGAGAGAGAGAGAGAGAGAGAGAGAGAGAGGAAGAGAGGGATAGAGAGAGAGAAAGAGAGGGATAGAGAGATAGGAAGAGAGGGATGAATAATAATAATAATAGACAGAGAGTGGGATAGAGAGAGGGATAAATAGATAGGGGGATGGATGGGGATTGAGAGAGAGTGGGTGTAGAGAGAGAGGGGGATAGAGAGAGAGGGGCATAGATAGAGAAAGAAATAGGGGATAGATAGAGAAATAGATAGGGCGGGGTAGAGAGAGCGAGGGGGATACAGTGCCTGGCAAAAGTATTCACCCCCTTGGCATTTTTTGTGTTTTGTTGCCTCACAACCTGTAATTAACATGGATTGCTTAAGGATTTGCATCATTTAATTTACAGAACATGCCCACAACTTTGAAGACGTTTTTTTTTGTTTGTATTTTTGTGAAACAAACCACAAATAGGACAAAATAACAGAAAAAGTCAATGTGCATAGCTATTCACCCCCCTAATGTCAATATATTGTAGAGCCACCTTTAGTGGCAATCACAGCTCCAAGTCGCTTTGGATAATTCTCTATGAGCCTGCCACATCTTACCACTGCGATTTTTGCCCATTTCTCCTTGCAAAACTGCTCCAGCTCCTTCAAGTTGGATGTTTTGCGCTTGTGAACAGCATTCTTTAAGTCTGACCACAGATTTTCTATTGGATCAAGATCTGGGCTTTGACTAGGCCATTCCAACACATGTTTCCCCTTAAACCACTCAAGTGTTGCTTTAGCAGTGTGTTTGGGGTCATTGTCCTGCTGGAAGTTGAACCTCCGTCCTAGCCTCAAATTCTGCACAGAGTGGTATAGGTTTTGCTCAAGAATATCCCTGTATATAGGAACATCCATCTTTCCCTCAACTCTGACCAGTTTCCCAGTCCCGGCTGATGTAAAACATCCCCACAGCATGATGCTGCCACCACCATGTTTCACTGTGGGGATGGTGTTCTTTGGGTGATGTGATGTGTTGGGTTTGCGCAAGACATAGCATTTTGTTTGAAAATTCATCTCTCATTAGAGCACCTTGCTCCATACATTTTGGGAGTCTCCCACATGCCTTTTCGCAAACTCAAGTGTGCCATTTTGTTTTTTGCTGAAAGTAATGGCTTTCTTCTGGCCACTCTGCCATAAAGCCCAACTTTATGGAGCGGTCAGCTTATTGTCGTCCTATGTACAGATACTCCAGTCTCTGCTGTAGAACTCTGCAGCTCCTCCAGGATTACCTTAGGTCTCTGTGCTGCCTCTCTGATTAATGCCCTCCTTGTGCGGTCTGTGAGTTTTGGTGGGTGGCCATCTCTTGGCAGGTTTGCTGTTGTGCCATGTTCCTTTCATTTGGTAATGATAGATGTGATGGTGCTCCTGGGGATCATCAAAGATTTGGATATTTTTTTATAACCTAACACTGACTTGAACTTCTCAACAACAGTGCCCATTACTTGTTTGGAGAGTTCCTTGGTCTTCCTGGCAGTGTTTGGTTAGTGGTGCCTCTTGATTAGGTGTTGCAGCCTCTGGGGCCTTTCAAAAAAGGTGTGTATATGTAATGACAGATCATGTGACACTTAGATTGCACACAGGTGGACATAATTTCCCTAATTATGTGACTTCTGAATGTAATTGGTTGCCCCAGAACTTTTTATGGGCTTCATAACAAAGGGGGTGAATACATACGCATATGCCAATTTATCTATTTCTAAAAAATAGTTTTATGTATATATTTTTCTCATTTCACTTCACCAACTTAGACTATTGTGCTCTGATCCATCACATACAATTCAGATTAACAAAAAAATTAACCTAAGGCTGTAATGTGGGGGAGGGGGGTGAATACATTTGCAAGGCAATGTAGATAGAGAGAGAGGGGGAAAGATAGAAAGAGCGGGGATAGATAGAGAGAGAGGGATAGATAGAGAAAGAGATAGGGAGGGATAGAGAGAGAGAGAGAAAGAGAGAGATAGGTAGGGGCAGAGGGATTAGAGGGAGGGAGAGAGGGATATATATAGAGAGGGGGGTAGATTGGGGAGAGATGGATAGAGAGAGTCATAGATAGAGAGCTAGAGTGAGAGTGATAGAGAAGGAGATAAAGAGAGAGAGAGGGAGAGATAGAGATATAGGTAGGTCAGAGGGATTAGAGAGAGGGAAGGATAGATATGGAGAGAGAGGGATAGGGAGGGAGAACGATAGGGAGAGAGAGATAGGGAAAAGGGATAGTGAGAGAGATAGGGAGGGGGAGAAAGATAGGGAGGGAAGGGGGGAGAGAGACAGGGAGAGAGCGATAAGGAGAGCGATGGAGAGAGAGATTAGGAGGGGGAGGGAGAGAGATAGGGAGAGGGATGGAGGGAGAGAGTGATAGGGAGTGAAAGGTATAGGGAGGAAAAGAGATTGTAGATTTAGGAAAGGGGTTGATTTAGGTGTAATTTGAGAGTTTATAGTGTATGTAATGTATGTTTTTATTAAACTGTAATATAGTCTTTTTGATTTGATGTAATGTCTTTTTTATTTTGTGTAATTCTAGTTTTTTTTTATCTTCAGTAAATTATGTTTTTTTTATTTTGTGTAATTCTAGGTTTTATTATTTTCAGTAAATTATGTTTTTTATTTTGTGTAATGTAGAGTTTTTTATTTTTTGTAATGCATTTTTTTTCTCAGTAATTTAGGATTTATTTATTTTTTCTAATTAGTGGGGTAACAGGGATTTTAATAGAGTGTTAGGTAGGTAGTGTATGGGTTAATAATTTAGAGGGGGGTTAATAGGGTAGAGGGGGGGGTTAATAGTGTAGTGTTTAGACTTGGTGTCATGAGGGTATGGGAGGACCCTCATGGCACTTATAGTGTTATTCTAGTGGTTAATAGTGTCCCCCTATTGGACTAATGGGGTTAATTATTGTCCCATAAGGGTCTGTATATACCCTTATGGGACTAATGGGATTTAATTAGTGTCCCATAAGGGTCTGTATAGACCCTTATGGGACTGAGGGGGTTAATTCGAGGTGTATGGACCCCCATGAGTGATGGGGTTAATTGTAGATGCCTGGGGGGTACTTATAGTATTTTATTGGTTCGGATCAATAGGGGTCAACCTGGAGTGAAGGGGAGGAGTCTATATGAAGGGTGGAGTCAATGTAAGGGGCGGGGCCAGGTAGGAAGGAAGGTCACCAGCCGACACTGTTTAAATGTATGCCAATGATGTTGGGGTTTAAAAAATCTGGAGAGTAACAGAGGATAAATAGTTTTGTAGATTGTATTGGCTTTCGCTGGTATCTGGCCCTCCACATTCTGTATATGACTGTTATGCCATTAAGTCACAATTAAGTTGTAATAATTGTATCATTTGTTGTGATTCAAAGCAACAGGTTTGTCTGAATTAACCTTAAGGTGAAACGTTTGGCACACCTATTGAGTCATCGCAAATAAATTAGGCAATGTAATAAGAGGTTTAGATAACTTCATCAGCAAATAGATTTATCTTTTTTCAGTTTGATGTGATACCATTAATATTGATGGTATTTACTATTCTAGCTGCCAATGGTTCCATTACTATGACAAATATACCTGGTTAGAGGAGACCGCCTGCCTTTGACAATTTCCCATTTGTATTTGAATGACATCTGAGGATGGTCCTGGAAGTTATGAGACGTTTTGGGGTCTTCATATGAAACTGCTAGTGCATGATAAAATCTCCCTGGTCTTGATAGAGAAAGAATGAAAGGAGAAAAGGAATGAGAGAGAATCAGGAGAGACAGAGGTAGATATATATAATAATATGAAGATAAAACCACTCTGCCAAGTGGATAAGGGGAGATTGAGGAGTAGCAAATATATTACCACTAGCGACTTGCCCGTCAAAAAATGACCGCAATAAGATGTGTATGCTTGGAAAGTTATTTAGTTATTAATATACATATTTGACACTTGTAAGTACTGTGATATTAAACATCTTTAGTTTTGCAAAATGTTCTCTTGGTGAACAATAAGTCTTAACGCATTTTGTATTCAAAGTATTAACATTTGAATGTAAGAAGAGTTGAACTTTAAATTAATCAGTATTTTAAACTTGAGGTAATGGTTTTTTAACATGCAATTTGTATCTGAAGAATTGTTAACTTTAATATACATTGAATCCAGAGGAAAGCAAACAGTAAAAACCCTTGTTCAAACGTACACAATTTTAACATGAACTTTGTAATATATGTCAGTAAGAAGCTTGAAAGTATATTTTTTGAAACTTGAACTTTATTATCTGTGTAACTTTCGAACTTGACAAAACATTTTTAGAACTTGGAACATTATAAACAGTAACATAGTGAATTAATTTTTTAACATAATTTTGTATTAAAAGTATTAACAGTTGAATGTAAAAACAGTTGAACTTTAAACTAATCAGTATTGTAAACTTGAGGTAATGTTTTTTTAACATGCAATTTCTATCTGAAGAATTGTTAACTTCAATATACATTTAATCCAGAGGAAGACAAACAGTAAAAACCCTCCTTGAAACGTAGCCAATTTTAACATGAACTTTGTAATATATTTAAGTAAGAAACTTGACATAATATTTTTTTAAACTTGAACTCTCCTTAAAACGTACCCAATTAAATTAATTCCTTCCTGACCCCATGAACTGGCGATAAACATTAATACAGGGAGTAATCTTAACATAACAGACAATATTTACATTGTGTCTTAAAACGTGGTTGAGCTCTTAACATGAACTTTGTGATATGTTGAAGTAAAGAACTTGAAAGTATTGTTTTCAAACTTGTAACATTACAAACAGTAACATAGTTAATTAACATTTTAACATAATTTGTAAAATTAATGCAAGGCAAGTATTTTGTGAGGCGAATCATCCATAAACAGTACTTCCATTAATTATGACTGAATTGTTTATTGTTTTGTATTTTTGATATGCTTTTAAATTTGTTTTGCATGGGTTTTATTTCTTTAATGAAAAGTTATAGTACTTCATAGTAGACAATGTTTTTAGTAAAAATACGTCCATCTTCTAATAAATAACCTTGACTTTCATTCTTTTCAATGTAAACTTTAATAGCCTGTGGATTTTTGCACCGTGACAACGCAACGTACAATTGACCATGTGCAAATACTGGGTCTTCCAAGAAAATACCCACAGATTTGAACGTTTGACCTTGTGATTTATTAATGGTCATGGCAAATGCCATAATAATGGGAAATTGTCTTCTTTGAAGTATAAAAGGGAGACTACTTTCACTTGGTGCTAAATCTATTCATGGTATGAAAACTCTCTCTCCATTATGGGTACCGGTTAAAATATCAGCATCTATAAAATGGTCCTTTAATTGTTGAACAACTAATCTTGTCCCATTGCATAGGCCTTTTTTGGGGTTCATATTTCGCAGTAACATGACAATTGCATCTTTCTTTAGCTGCAAAATATGTGGTGGCATTCCAGAAGGAGTTAGTGAGTTTATGAATTCAGTAGAAAAGTTAGCCTGACTTTCATTGTCATCAGCAAGTACAGAATCTGCACTGTGATAATTTCTTTGTAATGCATTCATTTTTTTAAAGATTTCATTATTGAGGATTAATGCATCCTTATTTTTACACGTCAGTATGACTTGGTTGGCAAGCTCTGAATATTCCTGGTTATTTATGCTACCTTCAAATATAGCCGATATAATATCTTGTTGACAAATCATATGAGGTGGGATCTCTACAGTGTCGTCAGGTAAATGTGGTGTTTTTTCTGTTCTGCCTTCTCCAATTTTAATAAGCCAATCATTGAAATCAGTTCGGCCTTCTGATCTCATATTTTGTTGCAGTTGAAGATGGGGAAAATGTTTCCATAGTGTGCTTGACTTTATACAGGTTTCGATAATGTCAGTTCGATTTCCATGTACAACGACAGTTAATGTTTGTCTAAAATCGCCACCTAACAACATTACCTTTCCACCAAATAGAAAAGTATTATCCATGACTTCACGAAGCAAACGGTCAATACATTGGAGGGCATAGCATGACCTCATTGTGGCCTCATCTATTATAATTAATTTACATTTTTTCATTTTCTTTGCTTGTAATGATGTCATGCAAATATCTGACACAGAAGTTTCTAAAATAGGCACTGGCAGTTTAAATCCACTATGTACAGTTCTTCCACCTTCTAACAAAAGTGCAGCAATTCCAGTAGTGGCAAACGCCATTGCTATTTGACCTTGTGCTTGTACAGAACTCATTAATAAATTATATAGGTATATTGATACGTTTTTCCTGATCCGCCAGGTCCATCAAGATAGAAATAAAGCTCTGTCACCATGTCATCATCTATTGCATTTTTAATGGCATTAAATGCTTCCAATTGTAACGTATTTAAAGTTGCAAGTCTTTCTTCTGTTCTTTCTACTTGTAGTTGAATGTCATAGTCTTCAAAGTTTATGTCATCTATAAGACCTGGATCAGGCAAATTAAAACTTGCACAACTTAATCCATGAGTTAAAAATACTTCTTGGATTTCCATTAACGCTTTTAAGTGTGCAATCGGTTCATTGTATTGTCGCATAAAGTCTTCAGCCATATTACTTTTAAATGTCTCCCACAAAGCTAATGCATTTGGAGCATTTGAGAAGATATAAATAAATGCAAATTCTTCTCTCATCTGCCGTGGCATTTGACATTGTGCTGCTTCTTCTAAACATCTTTTCCATTCTGTATCATCAGCTAGTAAGTTTCTATGTCTTGCAGCTAAATGGAAGGATTCATATACTATGGGCCTCATTCTATTATCGGCCGCAGCCGTTGCGGGGCCGCAAGGACCGGCCGCAAGCTTTTCGGCTATTCTATTCCCTTACGGCCGGAGGCTCCGGCAGGCTTGCGGCCGGTGCCTTGCTATCTCTTGCGGCCGCTCGCGCCGGAGGAAAGCCTTTGATCTAAAACGGCCGCAAGAGATTTGCAATTCAATTGCTCCGGGAAACCTCTCTGCAAGGCTAAAAACGAGCCGCAGTTACTTGCAGGAAAAAGGTCTCGCTAGCACCAATTAAGCACATAAAATAGCTCAAATAAAGCAATCCTGCACTTTGAGAAGACTATAAAGGGATTTTAGGTGTTAGAAAAAATAGCACATAATTATCCTGTACTCAAATCCGTAAAATATTTTATTTTTACTATCCGTAAAATATCCATGTAAAAAGTCCAGAGTGCTTGGAGCACCTCAGACACACCCACGCCGCAGCCGGCAAATAAACAGTTAATTTGAACTCGGGTTTGGGCAGATGTGCAAGCTTGAGAGTGGGTTACTTTTAATCCTCATGTCCCCCAATATGATCCCTAGCATTTACAGAGCTGTACAGTGCAGGCTTGAATTTATTTTTCAGTTTTTAGATTTCACAGATTACGGCCGGTTCCAAGATATGCGGCCGGCCGTAAAAGGAGATCCTTGCGGGGCCGTATAATAGAATCGCGAGTTAACTGAACCCTCGCAAGGAATCGCAGCCTTACGGCCGATTTACGGCCGATAATAGAATGAGGCCCTATGTCATTAACAGTTCTTAAGTGTTCAAAACTTTGTGCTCCAGGAACATTTAAAAGTAATATCTGTAAGCAAAAACATTCAACATCTCTTGGACTGACTGTGTAAATTCTTTATTTATTATTTTATTGCCTCTGCTTTTTCTCGGTCTCCATAATCCATTCACAAAAACATAGTGATATGGAATTTCAATATATAAGAATTGTGTTGCTTGTGAATCTGTGGAATTTAATTCAAACCATGCAGTTAGTGTAGTGTGACGATCTTCACTTTGTGCCAATGCATTACTTTCATTTCCAGCATGGAAATACACTAAATGTCTTTGTGGCAAATGTACTGCTAATCTATACACTGCATGTGATCTATCATGCATTTCAAATTTTAAAAGCCGCCACATAGCTTCTGGCGCACTGACATAGCGAGCATCTACACGAGATGCAAGATCATCATGTGCTAACTCACTACTTTCAGGGTTGTCTGCACTTTTGATGACTACAGTAGCTGCATCATAGCCTTTGTAAATAGATTTGTAGACATATTTAATGGATTTGATGGAAGTGCAGGCTTCTACATTGATGTGGGCGTTATACTTCATGAGTAAATGTGGATTGTAGGGTACTACATATCTATTGTCAACTTTTTTCCCACGAATAATGGCACTATCTCCTTCTCTTCTTTTATAAAGTGGATAGCCATCACAATTGGCATAGGTTTTGTCTCTATAATCTTTTGGAAATTCTTTGGAACATTTATTATTTTCCATACATGGGGCCTCATTCTATTAGCGGCCGCAGCCGTTGCGGGGCCGCAAGGACCGGCCGCAAGCTATTCGGCTATTCTATTCCCTTACGGCCGGAGGCTCCGGCAGGCTTGCGGCCGGTGCCTTGCTATCTCTTGCGGCCGCTCGCGCCAGAGGAAAGCCTTTGATCTAAAACGGCCGCAAGAGTTTTGCAATTCAATTGCTCCGGGAAACCTCTCTGCAAGGCTAAAAGCGAGCCGCAGCTTACTTGCAGGAAAGAGGTCTCGCTAGCACCAATTAAGCACAAAAAATAGCTCAAATAAAGCCATCCTGCACTTTGTGAAGACTATAAAGGGATTTTAGGTGTTAGAAAAAATAGCACATAATTATCCTGTACTCAAATCCGTAAAATATTTAATTTTTAATATCCGTAAAATATCCATGTAAAAAGTCCAGAGTGCTTGGAGCACCTCAGACACACCCACGCCGCAGCCGGAAAATAAACAGTTAATTTGAACTCGAGTTTGGGCAGATGTGCAAGCTTGAGAGTGGGTTCCTTTTAATCCTCATGTCCCCCAATATGATCCCTAGCATTTACAGAGCTGTACAGTGCGGGCTTGAATTTATATTTGAGTTTTTATATTTCACAGATTACGGCCGGTTCCAAGATATGCGGCCGGCCGTAAAAGGAGATCCTTGCGGGGCCGTATAATAGAATCGCGAGTTAACTGAACCCCCGCAAGGAATCGCAGCCTTACGGCCGATTTACGGCCGCTAATAGAATGAGGCCCATGGTGATTGTGGATTAAGATCACCACAGGGTCCATGAATCATGCGATGGGTAACAATCTCATATAGTCTACCATATAGTTCTGGATCTGGTAGTTCAGCAACAATGACTGCATCCACTTTGTCAGAAGTATCTAATTTATCTTTTTATTGAAGTATTATCAGAAGATGTGCATGTGGAAGTCCTCTTTTTTTAAATTGAATGGTATATACATAAGCAAGACATTTGCCAAATAAGTTATTTATAGTGATGTCACGTATTAATTCATTTAATTTAATCTTAAAAACTCTGGCTACTAAATCTGGTCTATCGGAAGCACTTTGTCCAAGAAGTAAATTTTGTGTAATTTCTGGCCATTGTGGATTACATGTAAATGTAAGAAATAAATCGTTTTTCCCAAATTTTGTGACAATAGCCATAGCATCATTGTATCTTTCTCTCATATTTCGAGGAGATCCTTGAAAGGAAGATGGTAAAATGATGGCTTTGCCAGCTGTCATGTCTCTGCTTGTAGCCACGTTAGCAACATAGTCCATTAGTCCCGAATATTGTTCTACACGTAGTTTATCTTGTTGATATTTTATAAAGTTTAAATTATTGGCCTGAAGTTGCAAATAGGAATCAATAATCCATTGTTGTGTTAGTTTTCCACCACATAAAATTGGATTAAATGTATTTCGAATGGCAATATGAGCTACTTTAAATTCAAGCATAGAAACATTATTTCGGATTCTGGCTTTAGCATTTGGGTAACTGGGAAGTGTTAATTTTGGTTGCCAACCTGCTTCTCCGTGTGGGAAAAAAATGGGATATGTCATTGGATCTAAATTTGGACTTAAGATACTCATATTAATGAATGGTTGCTCCTCATTTCTGGGATATATTCTAATGTCACTTTGAAATGGTGGTTCTCCTTCATCATTTTGAAACACCATTGCAACCTAATTTGATGTTGGCAAGTTATAACAACGTTTATCAGTATGTCTGTCTCTTTTAAGCACCATATTAACCTTTGGCATTGGTAATTGATGTCATTATGCATGAAGTAGTTGTTCATTTTCTACTTCTGCCAATTTCTTATAAGCTTTACTGTAGGGATTATTGTCCATAATGTTATTTAGCTCTATAAAAACACTGTGTAAGCATTTTTTATTTTCTTCCAGCTGCATACGTTGGTCAACAGCTTCCATTGTATCTAGGACATATAGTTGAGCAAATTTTCTTGCTCTCCTTCCTCTGGATGTAAATGTGAAGTGCGATGATAAATTTGTCCTTGGACTTTAAAACAGTAAGGACCATTTCCTGGTACATTAGCAGCTAATGTTGCCCCCATAGATGCAAAGGATATGGCACTATTGTAGGATCTTATGTTTGGTATATGTTGTATTGGTTTAGGTAAAATGTCATGTATTGTTTCAGGAACAGGTTCTAAATGCTTAGTTTTTTTCGTGGCATTTTTTGGTATCTCTTTTATTTTTTCATGTAAAATTTTATCTGATGTTTGAGGAACGGGTTGTAAATGCTTTATTTGCTTGGTAGCTTTTTTTTGGTGTATCTTTAATTTTTGCAGCAAATAGTCTTTTGCTTGCAAGTCTTTTGCATTCTTTTTCTCGTCGAATTTCCTTTTCCTCTGGTTTCTGCTGGTTGGCCCATCTCTCTTGTCTTTCTCTAGTTTGACGTCTTTTCTTCTCTTGTTTGCTCTCGTTAATAGCCATGTTAATCTGTAAAAGAAAATAATTTAATTTAATTGGGTATATTGAAATTTGGATTTACTGTTAAACATTATTGTCCATAACAGACAAATAAGAGGTAAATCAGAAATGTGTCAGTTATATTTTGGTAAAGGTTATAGGCCCTCATTCAATTGCGATTTGGCCAATTCAATAGTGCTGTAAATAAGCAGATAACATTTTTTTTTAAATAAGTTTTTAGTTAGTGAAAACCTTGTTTGTGGATAGATGTTTACCAACTTTTTAGTGTGATGTGCTTATTTAGACCTGTATTGTGATGTGCTTATTTAGACCTGTATTGAATTGGCCAAATTGCAATTGAATGAGGGCCATAGTTAGTGCTTGTTCTTGTTTTTTTTTTCTGTTGACATGGATGCAGAGCAAACATGTTTATTTAGTTTTCTCATTTTTTACTTGTTATACTGTACCTTGGTTGAAGTGTGATTTCAATCAGAATCTTTGTTGGTCCTCTGTTGAAAGTCTTCGTCCGATGGTCTGGTCCTCTGTTGAAAGTCCTCGTCCGATGGTGTGGTCCTCTGTTGAAAGTCCTCGTCCGATGGTCTGGTCCTCTGTTGAAAGTCCTTGTCCGATGGTCTGGTCCTCTGTTGAAAGTCGTCGTCCGATGGTCTGGTCCTCTGTTGAAAGTCCTAGTCCGATGGTCTGGTCCTCTGTTGAAAGTCCTCTTCCGATGGTCTGGTCCTCTGTTGAAAGTCCTCGTCCGATGGTCTTTATGCAGTATCTGTTGTAAAAGAAAAATGAAAATGGTATTTGATTTGAATGTATTTGTAATAAAGACAAAAATGTCATTATTTTGGATGTATTGTATCTGTTATGGTGAATTTTTCTGCTATGCTGTTTTTTGTGCAACCTTTTAAAAATAATTTAAATGTATTTGTATATTCCAGTTATTCTTTTTTTACACTGTAATTATTAATGTTTTTCTTATTTTGGATATGATTGCAATGCTTTTAGCATTATCCTGTTTTGTGTCCACCACATTTGGTATACAAATTTAGACTACTTTGTAAGGCTTATAGGTTCTTAAACATTAAAGAAGAATATTAATTTAGTTTGCTATGTGTTAGTGTGATTTTTGGTACAATCCTCTTTTGTGTCCACCTCTTTTGGTATGCTTATTTAGGCTTCTTTGTAACGCTTATAGATTCTTAAACATTAAAGAATATTAATTTAGTTTGCTATTTGTTAGTGTGATTTTTGGTACAATCCTTTTTTGTGTCTACCACTTTTGGTATGCTTATTTAGGCTTCTTTGTAAGGCTTATAAGTTGTTAAACATTAAAGAAGAATATAAATTTACTTTCCTATTTGTTATTGTAGTTTTTTGTACAATCCTATTTGTGTCCCACCACTTTTGGTATGCTTATTTAGGCTTCTTTGTAAGGCTTATAGGTTGTTAAACATGAAAGAAGAATATTAATTTACTTTGCTATTTTTTCTTGTGATTTTTGGTACAATCCTATATTGTGTCCACCACTTTTGGTATGCTTATTTATTCTTCTTTGTAAGGCTTATAGGTTCTTAAACATTAAAGAAGAATATTAATTTACTTTGCTATTTATTTGTGTGATTTTTAGGACAATCCTTTTTCGTGTCTACCACTTTTGGTATGCTTATTTAGGCTTCTTTGTAAGGCTTATAGGTTCTTAAACATTAAAGAAGAATATTAATTTACTTTTCTATTTGTTAGTGTGATTTTTGGTACAATCCTATTTTGTGTCTACCACTTTTGGTATGCTAATTTAGGCTTCTTTGTAAGGCTTATAGGTTCTTAAACATTAAAGAAGAATATTAATTTACTTTTCTATTTGTTAGTGTGATTTTTGGTACAATCCTATTTTGTGTCTACCATATGTTGCATACTTTATTTGCTTAATTAGTCTTTTTTATGAAGCTTTAATGCTTTTGTACAGTGCAAATGACTGTTTTTTCTATTTTTGATATTCTGGCTATATTTTTAGCATTATCCTATTTTGTGTTCACCACTTTTTGGTTGCTGCATTTGTTATATTGGCGGCCATTAAACATATATAGTTCCTTTATTTTTTGTACTTGTTATACTTTACCTTGATTGAAGTGTCGAATGACAGAGGGTCCCCTCCTGCCAATCTTAATCCGCCGGTCTTCTTGTAGTGTCTGTTTGAAAAAGAAAGTGAAATCGTTAATTGTATATTTCTTCTTTTTGATTTAGCAAAGCATGGTCTTTTTCAGCATGTAATGTATTCTTCTATCTTACCTCTTCTTCTTTCTTGGTGTTCTTTAAAAGGGATTGTGGTTCACAATGCACGGTGCAAATTCTTGCGTGACGCTCTTGATGCAGAGTCTGTTTGAATATTTAAAAAAAAGGAGAAAGATTGAGCTTTAGGTTATATATTGAATTACAATAAATTAATGTCATTTAAATATACTTCTTTAATTAGTTTGAATTAACATTAGTTTGTTTTCGGGCATACACACATAAATGTGCGTGTGACATATCACTATACATGAATCATATTTTAATAGTTAAATTTTTTTTTTTTTTATGTCATTTAAATATACTTGTTTAATTAGTTTGGGTTAAGATTAGTTTGTTGTAGAGGCTATACACATAAATGTGCATGCCACATGTCAGTATACATGAATGACATTTTCATAGTTAAATTGTTTTTTTTTTGTCCTGTCTTGATAATAAATGTAATATATTATAGCTTACCTCTCAGTTCTAATTTGCACAATGTAAAGTAGGAAATTAGGAAACAATTCTCTTCTCAAGTAACAGCAGCAGTTAACTATCCAGTCATTCCGTTCATCACCTGAGTAGAAATGTAGAATTTTCTGGAAAGTAGGCAGTATTTATAAACTTTCAAGTGCCTCAGACCGTTAGAACGCAATACGCATGCGCTATTTGCGTTCCAGCTTACAATTTGCGTTCCATCCGCCATTTTATGCGTAGTAGTTTTCAAAATGGTGGTCAATATCAGTGTGGTACGTTCCGCATAGTATGTGTTTCAGTTTTGCGAGTCACTGTAGTATAGTTACGTCTAAAGCCTCGTTTCGTTTTGTTCGGCGGCCATTTTTTCTCTAGCTTAGGTAATTTTCGGCATTTTAAAGTCCTTTTTTTGGACTTAAATGAACATATAAAATTAACTTTTGGAGGTGCCGGATGCCCCCCTTGCTGTAAGTAAGCTTTTTATGTGTTCGTTGTGTTTATTTCTTGTGTTTCTGATGTTTTCATGCGCGCCGTTTTCGGATGGTTTTGCGTGTTGGGAATGGGTCGTTTCGTGGGCGTATTTTTTTGCGAGGGACGCAGTTGGTGTTTACGTGTACTACGCAGTGTATTTTTTTCTAAGTCGTGCGTATGTGTGTTAATCGCGTGTGAGTCGTCTTTGAGGTTTTTAAAAAAAAAAAGTTGTGCGTGTGTGTGTGTTAACACAGCCGACGTTTGGACCTTCCACCACCACAAATGTGGACAAACACAGCCGACGTTGGATCGCCCACCACCGCAAATGCGGCCCCCTCGCTTCGCGAGGGTCCGCATTTGCGGACAAACACAGCCGACGTGGGATGCTCCACCACCGCAAATGCGGCCCAATTGAATAGGGCTCTATATAAGCACATACAAAAAAATTTAAACAAACTTTTTAGTTACTGAACCTCTATCCAAAACCAAGGTTTTCAAGTAAAACTTCTGTCAAAAAAATATGTTATGTGCTTATATAGAGCCCTATTCAATTGACAAACTTCTAATTGAATGAGGACCCTATTGAATTGGCCAAACTGCAATTGAATGAGGGCCAAAGTATGCAACATATGGTACACACAAAGTGGTACACACAAAACAGGATTGTAACAAACTCAGACAAACACATAGCAAACTAAATTAACTTTCTTATTCAATGTTTAACAACATATAAGCATTAGAAAAAAGCCTAAATAAGCATAACAAAAGTGGTGCGCACCAAACCGGATTGTAGGAAAACTCACACAAACACATACCAAAGTAAATTAATATTCTTATTTAATGTTTAACAACCTATAAGCCTTAGAAAAAACCCTAAATAAGCATACCACAAGTGGTGCGCACCAAAAGGATTGTACAAAAACTCACACAAACACATAGCAAAGTAAATTAATATTCTTATTTAATGTTTAACAACCTATAAGCCTTAGAAAATAGCCTAAATAAGCATACCACAAGTGGTGCGCACCAAAAGGATTGTACAAAAACTCACACAAACACATAGCAAAATAAATTAATATTCTTATTTCATGTTTAACAACCTATAAGCCTAAGAAAATAGCCTAAATAAGCATACCACAAGTGGTGCGCACCAAAAGGATTGTACAAAAACTCACACAAACACATAGCAAAATAAATTAATATTCTTATTTCATGTTTAACAACCTATAAGCCTAAGAAAGAAGCCTAAATAAGCATACCAAAAGTGGTGTGCACCAAACAGGATTGTAGAAAAACTCTCACAAACACATAGCAAACTAAATTGATATTCTTATTTCATGTTTAACTACCTATAAGCCTTAGAAAAAAGCCTAAATAAGCATACCACAAGTGGTGCGCACCAAACAGGATTGTACAAAAACTCACACAAACACATAGCAAAGTAAATTAATATTCTTATTTAATGTTTAACAACCTATAAGCCTTAGAAAAAAGCCTAAAGAAGCATACCACAAGTGGTGCGCACCAAACAGGATTATACAAAAACTCACACAAACACATAGCAAACTACATTAATATTCTTATTTCATGTTTAACAACCTATAAGCCTTAGAAAGAAGCCTAAATAAGCATACCAAAAGTGGTACGCACCAAACAGGATTGTAGAAAAACTCTCACAAACACATAGCAAACTAAATTGATATTCTTATTTCATGTTTAACAACCTATAAGCCTTAGAAAGAAGCCTAAATAAGCATAGCAAAAGTGGTGCGTACTAAACAGGATTGTCGAAAAATTCACACAAACACATAGCAAAATAAATTAATATTCTTATTTAATGTTTAAGAACGTATAAGCCTTAGAAAGAAGCATAAATAAGCATACCACTTTTGGTGCGCACCAAACAGGATTTTAGAAAAACTCACACAAACACATAGCAAACTAAATTAATATTCTTCTTTAATATTTAAGAATCTTTAACAACCTATAAGCATTACAAAGAAGCCTAAATAAGTATACCAAAAGTGCTGAACAGAAAATAGGATAATGCTAAAACCAGTGCAATCATATTCAAAATAATTCACAAAAAAATAATTACAGTATAAAGAAATTATCTATGCAATATAAAAATACATTTAAAGTATTTTGAAAAGGTTGCACAAACAAATAAAAAGTAGAAAAATTCACCATAACAGATACAATACACAGAAATAATGTCATTTTTTAGTTAATACAAATGCATTCAAATCAAATAACATTTTCATTTTTATTTTACAACAGATACTGCGTGAAGACCATCGGACCAGGAGTTTCAACTGAGGACCAGACCAGCGGGCGAGGACTTTCAACAGAGGACTACACCATCGGACGAGGACTTTCAAAACAGGACTACACCATCGGACGAGGACTTTCAACACAGGACCAAGGTACAGTATAACAAGTAAAAAAATAGAAAAATAAATAAATATCTTAGCTTTGCATCGATGTGAACAGAAAATTAAAAAAAAAACAACAGTAACTATAACTATGAAAAAAATATAACTAACACATTTTTCAGCTATCTCTTCTTTGTCTTTTAGGGCCAATAATCTTTAATAGTAAATACCAACTTCAATGTAGCCAGAAAAAAAAAATGCATACTCCAAAAAAGGCTCTAAACACAGAGGGCCTCATTCTATTAATGGCCGAAGGAGATGCGGGGCCGCAAGGCTATTCGGCTATTCTATTCCCCTCCGGCCGGGGATTCCGGCATGCTTGCGGCCGGCGCCTTGCTATCCCTTGCGGCCGCACGCGCCGGAGGAAAGCCTTTGATCTAAAACGCCTGCAAGAGTTTCGGCCGCAAGAAAAGCCCGGTTGCTATTCTATTGCTCCGGGAACCCTCTCTGCAAGCTAAAAGCGAGCCGCAGCTTACTTGCAGGAAAAAGGTCCCGCTAGCACCAATTAAGCACATTATAAAGCAGAAATAAAGGCATCCTGCACTCTGAGGAGACTATAAAGTGATTGTAGGTGTTAGCAAAAATAGCACAACATTCCTCTATACTCAAATCCGTAAAATACATTTTTTTTATATATGTCAAATATCCATGTAAAAAGTCCAGAGTGCTTGGAGCACCTCAGACCCGGCCACGCTGTGGCCGGAAAATAAACAGTTAATGTAAACTCGGATTTGGCCTGATGTGCAAGCTTGAGAGTGGGTTACTATTAATCCTCATGTCCCCCAATATGATCCCTAGCATTTACAGAGCTTTACAGTGCTGTCTTGAATTTATTTTTGACTTTAAAGATTTCTGAGCTTACGGCCGGTTGCAAGAGATTCTTGCAAGATATACGGCCGGCCGTAAGAGGAGATCCTTGCGGGGCCGTTTAATAGAATTGTGAGGTATCGGAACCCCCGCAAGGAATCGCAGCCTTGCGGCCGTTTTACGGCCGATAATTGAATGAGGCCCAGACTCTATACAATTTCGCATTGGACATTTCCAGTCCTAGACCCTCATTGAATTGCCATTTGACAAATTGAATAGTGCTGTAAATAAAACCATAACATTTTTTTTCAAATAACTTTTTTGTTAGTGAAAAACTTGCTTTTGGATACATGTTTACTAAATAAAAAATTCTTTAAAAAATTATATGATTACCTTATTTAGACCTCTATTCAATTGACCAAATTGAAATTGATTAAGTATAAAATGTAAACACACTGTTGATAACAATTTTTTATGAAAACAAACTTAACATCTCAAAATAAACTAAAGATACATTATTTTATTTTTACAGATTAACATGGCTGATAACGAGAGTAAACAAGAAAAGAAAAGACGCCAAGCTAGAGAACGACGACAGAGAGCAGACAGCCAGCAGACACCGGAGAAGAAGGAAATTCGACGACAAAAAGAACGTAAAAGAATTGCAAGCAAAAGACTGTCACCCGCAGAAATTAAAGATATGACAAAAAAAAAACAACAAGCAAATAAAGCATTTACAACCTGTTGCTGAAGCATCAGATGACATTTTACCTGAAAAAATACAAGGGATACAAAAAAAAGCAACGCAAAAAACAAAGCATTTAGAACCGGTTCATGAAACATTACATGACATTTTACCTCAAACAATACAACATATACCAAGAAAAGCCACGAAAAAAACTAAACATTTAAAACCTGTTGTTGAAACATTATATGACATTTCACCTGATGAATATGAAAGTCAAAATCCTATATGCTTTGCAAATGGTCCTTTACTCAAGTCTTTAGCAGTAGAGGTTCATAGTTGTGGGGACATGACTACTCAATGTCAGTTTTGTGAGGCTTATTATTTTAAACAAGAGAGACCCAGAGATGGCCAATTTATTAGTTGCTGTCAAAAAGGCAAGTTCAAACTTCCAGAAAGGAAAAAATTTCCTATCTATTTACAAAACATTATGACTGAACCTACTTTTCAAAACTACAAAAATTTTAAAACAAACATAAGATCCTACAATAGTGCCATATCCTTTGCATCTATGGGGGCAACATTAGCTGCTAATGTACCAGGACATGGTCCTTACTGTTTTAAAGTCCAAGGACAAATTTATCATTGCACTTCCCATTTACATCCAGAGGAAGGAGATCAAAGAAAATTCACTCAACTATATGTCCTAGATACAATGGAAGCTGTTGACCAACGTATGCAGATGGAAGAAAATAAAAAATGCTTACACAGTGTTTTTATAGAGCTAAATAACCTTATGGACAATAATCCCTACAGTAAAGCTTATAAGAAATTGGCAGAAGTAGAAAATGAACAACTACTTCATGCATAATGACATCAATTACCCATGCCAAAGGTTAATATGGTGCTTAAAAGAGACAGACATACTGATAAACGTTGTTATAACTTGCCAACATCAAATGAGGTTGCAATGGTGTTTCAAAATGATGAAGGAGAACCACCATTTCAAAGTGACATTAGAATATATCCCAGAAATGAGGAGCAACCATTCATTAATATGAGTATCTTAAGTCCAAATTTAGATCCAATTACATATCCCATTTTTTTCCCACACGGAGAAGCAGGTTGGCAACCAAAATTAACACTTCCCAGTTACCCAAATGCTAAAGCCAGAATCCGAAATAATGTTTCTATGTTTGAATTTAAAGTAGCTCAAATTGCACTTCGACATGGATTCAATCCAATTTTATGTGAAGGAAAACTAACCCAACAATGGATTATTGATTCTTATTTGCAAGTTGAGGCAAATAATTTAAACTTTATCAAATATCAACAAGATAAACTCCGTGTAGAACAATACTCTGGACTCATGGACTATGTTGCTGACGTGGCTACAAGCAGAGACATGACAGCTGGCAAAGCCATCATTTTACCATCTTCCTTTCAAGGATCTCCTCGAAATATGAGAGAAAGATACAATGATGCTATGGCTATTGTCACCAAATTTGGCAAACCCGATTTATTTCTGACATTTACATGTAATCCACAATGGCCAGAAATTACACAAAATCTACTTCTTGGACAAAGTTGCTTATGTATATACCATTGAATTTCAAAAAAGAGGCCTTCCACATGCACATCTTCTAATAATACTTCAAGAAAAAGATAAATTAGATACTTCGGACAACGTGGATGCAGTCATTGTTGCTGAACTACCAGATCCAGAACTATATGGTAGACTATATTAGATTGTTACTCATCGCATGATTCATGGACCCTGTGGAAACCTTAATCCACAATCACCATGTATGGAAAATAATAAATGTTCCAAAGAATTTCCTAAAGATTATAGAGACAAAACCTATGCCAATTGTGATGGATATCCACTTTATAAAAGAAGAGAAGGAGATAGTGCCATTATTCGTGGAAAAAAAGTGGACAATAGATATGTAGTACCCTACAATCCACATTTACTCATGAAGTACAATTCCATAGAAACTTACTATCGGATGATACAGAATGGGAAAGATGTTTAGAAGAAGCAGCACAATGTCAAATGCCACGACAGATGAGAGAACAATTTGCTTTTATTTGTATCTTCTCAAATGCTCCAAATGCATTAGCTTTGTGGGAGACTTTTAAAAGTAATATGGCTGAAGACATTATGCGACGATACAATGAACCCATTGCACACTTAAAAGCGTTAATGGAAATCCAAGAAGTATTTTTAACTCATGGATTAAGTTGTGCAAGTTTTAATTTGCCTGATCCAGGTCTTATAGATGACATAAACTTTGAAGACTATGACATTCAACTACAAGCAGAAAGAACACAAGAAAGACTTGCAACTTTAAATACATTACAATTGCAAGCATTTAATGCCATTGAAAATGCAATAGATGATGACATGGTGACAGAGCGTTATTTCTATCTTGATGGACCTGGCGGATCAGGAAAAACCTATCTGTATAATTTATTAATGAGTTCAGTACGAGCACAAGGTCAAATAGCAATGGCGTTTGCCACTACTGGAATTGCTGCACTTTTGTTAGAAGGTGGAAGAACTGTTCATAGTGGATTTAAACTGCCAGTGCCTATTTTAGAAACTTCTGTGTCAGATATTCGCATGACATCATTACAAGCAAAGAAATTGAACAAATGTAAATTAATTATAATAGATGAGGCCACAATGATGTCATGCTATGCCCTCCAATGTATTGACCGTTTGCTTTGTGAAGTCATGGATAATACTTTTCCATTTGGTGGAAAGGTAATGTTGATAGTGTGGTAACTTGTCTTCCTTGAATGGTAATTCAGGACTACTTAAACAGGCCTTTGTAGGAGGGCTGAGAATCTTTACTTCCCTCCCACAATTGCTAAAGGAAGTCATGGACAGGATGTGATGTAAATTACATCATCTCAACTAAGGATATATCCAGGCAGGAAACTGGTGCTGTTTTCTGTTTTTCTTGCTGGATGGTGTTGGTGATGGTTGATGGTGGTGATGATGGAAATGGTCTAACCGTGGGTAAGATAAAGCGTTTGGGAAAGGGGATTATTATATAGGTAGATAGATTTAAAAAGGGGTTGGTGCTCCGTGGGTCTGGCTGTGTGTTTATAATACATTTATAGTATTGTGTTGTTGCCTTTTAATAAATACCTTTTAATGTAGACGAACCTTGTGTAATATTTATATATATATATTAATTTGGTGATACACCACATTTGGCGACCACGAATTTTAGACTTCTACAAAGGTTATTTATGAGGTAATATCACATTAATAGATAGTCAGATTTATTTTTTGGGGGAAGAAAAAGTACTTTGTCTAATTATCCTCTGCATGGGAAATCAAGTGCTGATTGTGTGTGGAGTCTAGTTTGGGCCTACATTTTAATATACAAGCTTGGGCATCAGGCCTCAATTTTGAATATATTAGCAGGCCTAGTAGTTTTTCAGGCCTTCATTTTTATTTTATTGTAATAGACTACCAGCATAGGCCTCAATTATTATTATTTTTAATCCTTTATATCGTATTAGCTTATTTTGCTACATAAAACAAATATATCATACAGGTTGTTTTTGTGGGTTTCAAATATCTGAGTGAGTTAAATATCAGAGTACAGACCTAGCCCTGCATTTGAATACAATATGGTAGGCTCCATGAGGCTTTTTGTTGTATTTGAATGCTGATTTCCTTTGTATCCTAGTTTGGGTCTCCATTTTAATATACAAGCTTGGGCATCAGGCCTCAATTTTGAATATATTAGCAGGCCTAGTAGTTTTTCAGGCCTTCATTTTTATTTTATTGTAATAGACTACCAGCATAGGCCTCAATTATTATTATTTTTAATCCTTTATATCGTATTAGCTTATTTTGCTACATAAAACAAAGATATCATACAGGTTGTTTTTGTGGGTTTCAAATATCTGAGTGAGTTGACTATCAGAGTACAGGCCTAGCCCTGCATTTGAATACAATATAGTAGGCTCCATGCGGCTTTTTGTTGTATTTGAATGCTGATTTCCTTTGTATCCTAGTTTGGGTCTCCATTTTAATATACAAGCTTGGGCATCAGGCCTCAACTTTGAATATATTAGCAGGCCTAGTAGTTTTTCAGGCCTTCATTTTTATTTTATTGTAATAGACTACCAGCATAGGCCTCAATTATTATTTTTAATCCTTTATATTGTATTAGCTTATTTTGCTACATAACACAAAGATATAATACAGGTTGTTTTTGTGGGTTTCAAATATCTGAGTGAGTTTTAAATCTTATATATATATATATATATATATATATATATATATATATATATATATATATTATTTCAGGCTTGCATTTTAATACACTATAGGCTTCCATACCTTATACATTTTGGGTGTCTTGCATATCCTAGTTCGGGTATATCTCCTACCCTGCAGGCCTTGCTATTATATTTTAAGTTAATTAGCAAGTATTACCTTCACCATACTAAGGTAAGTATAATTTGCATTGTGGGACACCTGGCCTACTGAATAGTCATCAACTATTGTTGGCTACTCAGAAGCATGCTACTTTAGTCGCAAATTGATTTGGATTCTTACTTGGGTGAGTAAAAGAGTAGGAATGTCTTTTCAAGGGGCCAAATACTTTCCCACAGAAGTGCGTGAGTACTTTAGGAAACATATTCAAAAACATGATGGTCCATATGAGCTTCCAGAGCCAGCAAACCCAGACAGTGAAAAAGAGAAGAGATTAATGGATGTTCTAAAACAAATTGTAAATAACAAAAAGTATAGAACAAAGAAGAGAAAAAGTTTGGTCACACAAGCTGTTGTAGCCACAATAGTAGGGCCTAATAGACTTAGTTGTAGAATTACGGCAGCATAATTTGGAAACAACAAATAAAATGGAGGAAGCAATGGACAAAAGGGATTGTTTAAAAATTGCAGCTTTGAGAACAACTACAATTGTGGGGGAACTAGAAAGGGAGTTAGGGGAAATAGAGGAACAGAGGGATGCTTATGGAGTAAAAATAACAGAACTTCAAAACATAATAATGGACTATAAAAATAAAACAAAGTTAGAAGGGATAAAAGGAGTCAGAGACATTGCCAAAATATATCCAGATCTGGATATGTTCGTGGCACAAAATAAAGAACCAGTGCCGAAAATGAACCAAGATAGAAAAGATTTCTTATGTTATTCTGTTCCACAAGTAGATACCATACCACAAGCACCAGTTATTGTTTCAGAATGATTTAATGCAAGGCAAACACCTACAGGATTTTCTATGCAGACTCGACCGATGTCTATGGCAGATAAAGACAATTTCCAGAAATGGTGGGGAAGTATGCCAACTAACAACTTTAATACGTTTACACATTGGTTTATGAGGGGAGCAGATAGAGCTAAAAAAGGAGGTCTTAACTTAGAGGAATGGACAGAACTGTTAGAATACGCTATGGGTCCTTTGGCTAGTAGACTTTTGGGATTTAATAACAGTGTGTCTGATCAGGCAGGAAGAATTGCTGCAACTAATTTCTATCTACTTAGCATAGAGAAAGAAATAGCAAATATTACCATGAGGCCAATAGATGGTCCTAGAGAGGTAGCTCAAAGGATATTTTTTTGGTATACTCTACGACAACCTCAACAGCCTCTAGTGCTGGGCTCACCAGAACATATAGCAAAAGTAATGGAAGCCCTTCCCCGGGAGTGTCAAGAATTTATCAGGCTTTTTGATCCAACACCAACAGACTTGGAAATGGTACTAACTAGAGCTGATAAGTGGTGGATCAAGCATCCTTTCACAGAACAGGCCTGCTCTGTTTCAGCTGTAAGAACATTTAAGGTCGAGTCTGGTAGAGATATAGATGGTAATTGGAGAAACCAGACGTGGGATGTACCCCAGAACAAGAAGGATGATCAAAACTGGAGACCAAAACAGAACTTTGACAAAAGATGGAGAGATCCACCTAGGGACTATAGTAATAGGGATGGCAGCAACTGGAGGGCTAATCAGGAGGGAGAGAGAAACAATAACATGGGCTATTGGGAACTCAGGAGACAGAAGGATAGGATAGAAGAGGAAAATCACATACTTAAAAACAAGGTAGCTGAGTCAGAGAGGAAATTGAAGGAAAATGAGGCAAAGATGATAAAAGAGGGACAGAGTAGAAGTGAGTCACAATGACAAATCCCAACCCCTGCGCCTCAGCATCTCATTCACTCAGCTAATTTAACCATGGATGAGGCAGGTCGGCCTACCATTTATACAGTCATCGCAGGGGTAGGGAAAAATATGTTGGTAGATACAGGAGCAGCAGTTACAATGACCAACAGGGTCAAAAATGGGGATTCTTCAGTAAGTAGTATGGGAGTTACTGGGAATCCACAGGAGGTTAGAGCATGTCCAATTGATGTAGCAGTGTGGGAAAAACAATACAAGTAGAAGCAATAGTGGGTTGGCCAGAGGAAATATTGGGAATAGAAGCTTTAAAAAAAGGAAATTTCATTGTAGATCTTGCCAATTTTTGTTTGTGGAAGACAGAAAAGGTGAATCAGGTAAGTACAGAGTTGACGAAAGGGGTTGTGCTCCCAATGGCATATATTGTCTCTCCGATAAAAAGTCTGGAAAAAGACAAACTGAAACTAGACGGACAACCAGAATGGCTGCAGAAGCTAATCCAAGACATACCTGTTTGGGCAATTACCGAGATGATAGAAATGCTGGAGAGACGTGGAATAATTAAATCTGGAAATGGGTATGCATGTAACTCACCATGTTGGCCTGTGAGAAAAGCTGTGTTAATGGAATGTGGGAATGGAGATGAAAAAGCAGCCTCATCATGGAGACTTACCATTGATTACAGGGCCGTGAACAAACTTGCAAAAAGAATGTCCCCTGTTGTTTTTGTTATGTATATGTTTCTAATGATGGAATCTAGTGTTCCCACAGAGCAAGGCCGTATAAGAATGAAGATGCGTGTCAACAGAAGATTGTGGTGGATCCTTGTTACAGGATGGATAAGTATAAGCTGTATCACAGTAGGAATGGGGAGACAGGCAATAAGGCCAGAAGATACCGCAAATAAGGGAAAGAGTTTGAAAAGATTGGAGTTACATTATGTTCAAGCAGATAGATTTATTTGGCCCAGGGAATTGAAAGTAAAAAAGGGCGGAGGGTTACAAGTAAACATTATTTTGCCACATAATAGTACCAGGGGATTAGCTCTTAGAGCTCCAATAAAAAGTATAGAGGGACATAACTGGGAATGGGTTATAAGATATGGACAGATAATGAATACAGGAAACTTTAAAGGAAGGACTAAAATAACAACAAAGGTACAAGGGAGGGTTACAAATATTACAGTAGTAGTGAGTAACTTAACATTAGAAGAAGGTGGAGAATGGGACGCTGCAGTTATAGCTGCCCAGCCTGATCTAGAGGAATTCTGCAATTTTGATACTGGAAAGGGGTGTGTTCTAACAATAGATGAAGTATTTGTCTCTGTAAAGGAGCTGCAACGTTGTAAAGATCAGAAGAAGGTACCATGGCCAATAGGCGGATTGGTGGTGGTACCAACACATGAAACAGTTGTGCAAGGGGTTGGGTGGACTTACTACCCAATAATTCTAAATTTTAATGATTTTTCTATTCCTCCAAAGTGCCCGGAATCACAGCGGCAGTGGTTTAAGCAAAGTATACAAGAGACCATCATTGAGTGGACCGGAGCAGGGAGTCGAGAAAAACGGGACACACTTGCAGCCCTTTTAGGAGGAGTCGGAACTGGATTGGGAGTTTGGAATTCAGCAGACATCATTGGACTGAACAGCAGGATAAACTCCCTTACTGATGGCATGGGACATGCTATGAAAACAGGTGGAGTAGCTGACTCCCTTATAGTGAGTAGACTGACAGACAATGTTGATGACATACACACCATTGCCAACAACCTGCATCTAGTTGAGGAAAATATTGCTTCCATTGCTAACAGCATTAAGAATGAAATAGTGGGAACTGCCATTTTCTGTTCTATGATTGGAGGAAAGCTGTTGGCAGATTTAAAGGAAACTATTAAAGACATCCAGGAAAACAAGGGGGCAAGACAAATCAATGCAACAAGGATTATCACGTCATTGAAAAGAAAAGGAGTGGACATCACTGAGGACAATCTCAAATACAGCTATATTGAAGGCCCAGATCAATGGATGCCACATGGACTACAATCTGGGACAATAGGACTAATCCTGGCAATTCCCCGTTGGGAGGGGCAGGCAGAGCAACTGAACTTTATACATAGCATTGGCACGTTAAGTGATGGAATCTACAAACAACACTTCCCATCAAAAAGACTGGCCACTATTACAGGATTGGAGATGGATGAAAGCTGTTGCAGGAAATCTCAACACCGATGGCTGTGCAGTTGTGTTTGGGACAAAGGAGCTGAGGAGGATGGCTGGGTGCAGTTGATAAAAGAAAACCTGGTGCAAGAGGTGATCCGCATAGGGGACATCGCATGCTTTATCGGCCACTCTGAATATAGGACAGTTGATGAAATATGTTTGGTGGAAGAAGGGTCTTGTATCATGGTATTTCCATCAAGAAACCTTACCACTGAAATGATCAATTTTACTGCAAATGCAGATTGGACAAATTTGACAATGAAGCTTTCTACCTTGGAACTTCATGAGTCAGAGACACATCCAGTCCTACGAACACTGTCGCTGGTACTCATGTTCATTCAAGTATTAACGACAATTATAATAATATACTTTTGTGTGGCAATGAAACAAATGAGGAAGAAACTTGCAAGGAGGATATATAATAATGTGTCTTTTTCCTCTTCTTTCTCTCTCTCATACATTCTTCAATAAAGTTTTACATTGCACATACATAAACATTTATCACACACTCTCACCTAAATTCTATACATTCTGTTTTTTGTGTAATATGTGGATTCACAGCCATAGGAAAGTACAGGAGAACTTATGTCGCTGAGGGAACTATTCCGGAGGGACGGTGGGTTGAATTTCTCCTGTATATCAGGTTTTTGCTCCCACTAGGTTCTCCTGTACTAGAGGGATAACTAGAAAACTGAGCAACATAGAAGAAGAAAAAGTGAGGGAATGTGGTAACTTGTCTTCCTTGAATGGTAATTCAGGACTACTTAAACAGGCCTTTGTAGGAGGGCTGAGAATCTTTACTTCCCTCCCACAATTGCTAAAGGAAGTCATGGACAGGATGTGATGTAAATTACATAATCTCAACTAAGGATATATCCAGGCAGGAAACTGGTGTTGTTTTCTGTTTTTCTTGCTGGATGGTGTTGGTGATGGTTGATGGGGGTGATGATGGAAATGGTCTAACCGTGGGTAAGATAAAGCGTTTGGGAAAGGGGATTATTATATAGGTAGATAGATTTAAAAAGGGGTTGGTGCTCCGTGGGTCTGGCTGTGTGTTTATAATACATTTATAGTATTGTGTTGTTGCCTTTTAATAAATACCTTTTAATGTAGACGAACCTTGTGTAATATTTATATATATATATTAATTTGGTGATACACCACAGATAGGTGGCGATTTTAGACAAACATTACCTGTCGTTGTACATGGAAATCGAACTGACATTATTGAAACATGTATTAAGTCAAGTACACTATGGAAACATTTTACCCATCTTCAACTGAAACAAAATATGAGATCAGAAGGCCTAACTGATTTCAATGATTGGCTTATTAAAATTAGAGAAGGCAGAACAGAAAAAATACCACATTTACCTGACGACACTGTAGAGATACCACCTCATATGATTTGTCAACAAGATATTATATCCGCTATATTTGAAGGGAGCATAAATAGCCAGGAATATTCGGAGCTTGCCAACCAAGTCATACTAACGTGTAAAAATAAGGATGCATTAATCCTCAATAATGAAATCTTAAAAAAATTAATGCACCACAAAGAAATTATCACAATGCTGATTCTGTACTTGCTGATGACAATGAAAGTCAGGCCAACTTTTCGACTGAATTCATAAACTCACTAACTCCTTCTGGAATGCCACCACATATTTTGCAGCTAAAGAAAGGTGCAATTATTATGTTACTGCGAAATATGAACCCCAAAAAAGGCCTATGTAATGGGACAAGATTAATTGTGCAACAATTAAAAGACCATTTTATAGATGCTGAAATTTTAACTGGGACCCATAAAGGAGAGAGAGTTTTCATACCAAGAATAGATTTAGCACCAAGTGAAAGTAGTCTCTCTTTTATACTTCAAAGAAGACAATTTCCCATTATTATGGCATTTGCCATGACCATCAATAAATCACAAGGTCAAACTTTCAAATCTGTGGGTATTTTCCTGGAAGAAACAGTATTTGCACATGGTCAATTGTACGTTGCGTTGTCACGGTGCAAAAATCCACAGGCTATTAAAGTTTATATTGAAAAGAATGAAAGTCAAGGTGATTTATTAGAAGATGGACGTATTTTTACTAAAAACATTGTCTACTATGAAGTACTATAACTTTTCAGTAAAGAAAGAAAACACAAGGAAAACAAATTAAAAAAACATTCAAAAATAATAAACAAGAAACAATTTCAGTCATAATTTATGGAAAGACTCTTTATGGATGATTCACCTCACAAAACACTTGCCTTGCAACTATATATGTGATAATTATGTTAAAATGTTAATTAACTTGTTACTGTTTCTAATGTTACAAGTTGGGAAAACAATATTTTAACGGTCTTTACTTCAACATATTACAAAGTTCATGTTAACAGCTCAACCACGTTTTAAGACACAATGTAAATATTGTCTGTTATGTTAAGATTACTCCCTGTATTAATGTTTATCGACAGTTCATGTGGTCAGGAAGGAATTTATTTCATTGGATACATTTTTAAGACAGTTTTCACTGTTTGCCTTCCTCTGCATTCAATGTATATTGAAGTTAACAATTATTCGGATAGAAATTGCATGTTAAAAAACCATTGCCTCAAGTTTAAAATATTGATTACTTTAAAGTTAAACTGTTTTTACATTCAAATGTTAATACTTTTAATACAAAATTATGTTAAAAATGTATTCACTATGTTACTGTTTATAATGTTCAAAGTTATACAAATGTTTTGTCAAGTTCCAAAGTTGCACAAATAATAAAGTTAAAGTTTAAAAAAATATACTTTCAAGTTTCTTACTTACATATATTACAAAGTTCAGGTTAAAATTGTGTACGTTTCAACAAGGGTTTTTACTGTTTGCTTTCCTCCGAATTTTCATGTATATTGAAGTTAACAATTCTTCACATACAAATTGCATGTTAACAAACCATTGCCTAAAGTTTACAATAATGATTAATTTCAAGTTCCACTATTCTTACATTCAAATGTTAATACAAAATGCTTTACAAATTATTGTTCACCAAGAGAACATTTTACAAAACTAAACATCTTTTAATATCACAATACAACTGTCACATATATATATTAATAACTTAACAACTTTCCTAACATACACATCTCATTGCCGTAATTTTTTGACGGGCAAGTCGCTAGTATCACAATAATTATATGTACCCAAAATGCACTCTGAGGCCCTCATTCAATTGCAATTTGGCCAATTGAATAGGGCTCGAAATAAACACATAACATATTTTTTTAAAGAAGTTTTTAGTCAGTAAACATCTATCCAAAACAAGATTTTCACTAACGAAAAACTTATTTAACAAAAATATGCTATGTGCTTATTTAGAGCCCTATTCAATTGGCCAAATCGCAATTGAATGAGGCCCTGAGAATTTGTCCTATATTTTGATAACTCATTATCCCTACTGCAATGGCTGTTCTTATGTATTATGTTTATATTATCAGTATATCACTGCTTAATCACATAATAATACTGATCACAAGTGGAGTTAGTTAGAGTAAATTGCCATGCTTTAAGGCATTGTTTTTAAATTCTTCTTCATTGTGTTAATTGTAGATCAAGATCAGATACCTACTTAAAGATTTCCATTCAAATACGTTGATCTCACAAATATATTCAAACTGAGTTTTGTACCTTGATGTAAATTAACAGTATGCTTCCATCCCATATCAAATCTCTTAAATTATGTATTATTTTAGAACAGGTTAGAGCAGTGGTTCTCAACAGCAGGTTCTGGACTGGTGCCAGCTGAGAACTTATCTGCCATTCCTCAGGAACTAAAAATTGGATGAAGAGAGTCCAGCACTTTAAACATTACACTACCAATAGTAATAGTTATAAATCTGCAGTTAAAATGTACACTATTCAAATCAGTGCAACATGCTTGTTGTTGTTCTGTCCTTCAGACTCTTCAACTAAAAATATTGGTAGCACGACTTTAGCGCAACTCAAACAAACGAGCCGACCAATGCGCACCGCCACATCCTCAATTAGATTAAACCGAGCTCGATTACAGCTCGCACCCGACACATGCGTGCGCACCCAACACAAACGCGTAAATCTTGTGTCCCCCCTGTGTGCCTTTTCCTATGTGTTCCCCCTGTGTGTCCCTCCGTGTGATATTTCCTATGTGTTCCCCCTGTGTCTCCCCTGTGTGCCCCCTGTGTTATATTTCTTATGTGTTCCCCCTGAGTTTCCCCTGTGTTTCCCCTTCTGTGTGATATTTCTTATGTGTTCCCCCTTTGTCTCTCCTGTGTCCCCCCTGTGTGATATCCTATGTGTTAGGCCAGGGGGGTTAGGGTTAGGCCAGGGGTATAATGGTTAGGGTTAGGCCAGGGGGGGTAGGGTTAGGCCAGGGGTGTAATGGTTAGGTTTAGCCCAGTAAGTTAGGGTTAGGCCAGGGGGGTTAGGGATTGGCTATGGGGTGTACTGGTTAGGGTTAGGCCAGGTGGGTTAGGGTTAGGGTTAGGCCAGGGGGTGTAATGGTTAGGGTTAGGCCAGGTAGGTTAGGGTTAGGTTTAGGCCAGAGGGGGTTTGGGTTAAGGTTAGGCCAGGGGGTATAATGGTTAGGGATAGGCCAGGTAGGTTAGGGTTAGGGCAGGGGGGTTAGGGTTAGGTCATGGGGTGTAATGGTTAGGGTTAGGCTTGGAGATGTAAGGGTTAGGGTAGGGGTGTAAGGGTTAGACTGAGCCCCAGGACAAACTGAACCCCTGTACATTTTTTAGGTTGAAATGTTACACATTTCAAAAATTGATAATTGTCTTCACAACATTGACAATATACTGTTCATCTGGAAAGGTACAGTTAGAGAATTGCATTATTTTGTGGCAAAATTGAATAATAATGATATGAGTTTAAAATGTATATATTTTATTGATTCTGATAAGCTGATGTTTTCAGACCTTGTAGTGTACACACATTTATTTAGAAAGGAGACATCAACAGGGTACTGTTATGAAACAGCCACCATCCAGAGAATGTAATAAAAAGTATTCTGTATGGTCAGTACTTAAGTATTAAGAGAAATTGTACCCTTAATGCTGACATTCAAGTGCAAGATAATGACCTTTATCACATATTTAGAGAGAGGGTTAGTCATGACTGATTTAGGGACCCCACTGCACTCCAAAAGTAGCCCTGTTATCTGGGACTCTTACACATCTCATTGCTAACATCAAGGCTATCAAAATAAACATTCAATGTTATGTTAAAAGGGACTAATGTGAATATCTTGTTGCTTGCTTTATTTGTGCCTTTATTTTCTATCATTGTTGTGTGAAATATGTTGTATGTTTCCCTCCACAATTGCACATATAAACAAATAATATTGTAAAACCAGAAAGAGCAATTTGCCAGACATCTAGGCCCTCATTCAATTGCAATTTGGCCAATTGAATAGGGGTCTAAATAAGCACATAACATATTTTTTTAAAGACGTTTTTAATTAGTAAAAATCTATCCAAAAGCAAGGTTTTCAATAACTAAAAACTTCTTTAAATAAAATATGTTATGTGCTTATTTAGAGCACTATTCAGTTGGCCAAATCGCAATTGAATGAGGGCCCTAGCCTCTACCCTAGTAATAGGAGTGCCCTCCAGCCCCCCCCCCACCCCCCCAGATTTCAAGGGAGGGGGGGGGGGGGAGCTAAGCTAATTTGGGCAGATGCTTTATCTCTGGCCTCAGGTAGTCATAAATGTTGCTTTCTGTGGTTGTAAAGTAAATCAGGTTTGGGAACCAAGAGACATTTCGAACCAACGCAACCTATGGACAGGAGAAACAATCCAGAACAGATATATCTGAGAGTAAGGAATGTTGGGAAAAGTTGGAAAGGTGTGGGGTGTGAGAGATATTTTTGCGTTGGTTATATATTTCTGTAAGAATAAAATCATTGTCAGTCTGCTCTGCACTAACTAAGGGTGTTGCTGGTCTGATGTTTCCTGTTTCTCCATGAAGGGATCAAAAGAACCCAAAAGGTCTGCTGGGTAGTTTTGGCCATAACAGTGTTATCAAGCTCAACTGAAGAAAGCAGATCATAACACTCATCTTATCTGGCAGCCTGTATGGTGTAAGGTTTTAAAATATTTTTTGACTAGTGAAAAACAAGTCAAAATGTAATTATTTGATTTACACTCAACTTTTAAAAAAAATTGTGAAAAAGAAAAAAACGGGCAGTATTGAGATTGTCTGGCCACTGTAGTTGGGTTGCTATTACTATACAAAAATGTTTTGGTGTCTGCCTGTAGAATGTTCCAGCACTGAAAAATACTGCATGCTAATTATACGTTTCTATGGCTTACACAGATTTATCCAGTAATTGATTGGTTGGGAATGACAACTACAACATTTGTATTACTTTTTTGTGTTTGCCCCTACCACTTCCAGTAGAATGCAGTTCTACTTGGTCTCCTTTCTGTGAAGTAATACTTACACATTACTCTCAAATTGCCCACTCTCTTTTCTCTTTTTCTAGAAAATACCTCTATCTTACGCATTACTAAACTAGATGGTTAGTTCAGCTATGTCATTAAAATCTATGGCTCCTATGCTAATCCCTGAAAAATCAATTATGTGTGTCGTAGTGGCACAAAAAAATTCTACCTAGCTATGATGTTCACCCACCCCTACAAATTTTGAGAGAATGGCTACGAGTCACTGCGGCAAGGCGGAGTTGGAAATTACGGATAACTTTTCCATTGACTTTTCACACTGAATATACATTACAAGTTACTTTGAGAGACCATCACCCCCAAACCCTATGCCAAAAGGATTTTACAGAACCCTCACAAATAAGGGCTCTGCCGTAACTGTAAAAAAGTGCAGGAACCAAAGAGCGCTTGCAATGGCTTTTAAAAACATGGCGGACTACCACAGCACCTCTGAAAGGGACAGGGAAACAATACCAAACAATGGAAAGGCATTTTAAATAATCACAAATGAAGGATTGACATTACTATTGGCACATATGTGCTAGTCACCTGTGAGACACAAATGAGAAACATTAAAATGATATAAATACATCATTAGGTTTCACCTACACATGTTTTGCTACACCTGTCCTTGGAAGTCTCATGCCATTGCTGAAGGCGCTCACTGCGCTGGTGGAGATGAGCATCATAAGCGCTCATCCCTACGACCCCGCACGACTTTATCATACCTAGGACCCGCGGGACTACACATGAACAGAAAACTCAAATACACAATTTACAGTGCGAGACCTGTAGCACTTTGAAAAAATCGCGTGAAAAAAATTACGACCCGTAACACTTACAAAAGGAAACCGACACAGAGAAAATACAAGCCACAAAAAATACGAACTTAACGTCTGAACCACGCACATCGAAAAACACAAAAAAACACACAAAATACAAACAAAAATAAAAAAATAAAAACACACACAGCAAGGGGGGACACCCACGATGCCTGGGAGTGAGGTTACACACAAATTAAAGTCCAATTTAAAGACTTTCGCCACACCAAAAACCCGTAAGCGACAGAAAAAATGGCCACCGTAACAAATGAAAATGAGGCTACACAACCCCAAAGCAAAACACCGCCAGGGACATACGACTGTTACACAGCAACGTACGAGGTATAAAATACACTATTAGGAAGGGTGCAAAATGATCCACACCCACGTAACAAATACACAATCGCCGCCATTTTACAACACATACTAACATTCACATTACAAAATGCAGAACTACAAAGCTGAACAAACGGTTTACCCTCGCGCATGTAGCCTATTTACACTACTCACTTCATAAAATGCTGACACTTACACCTCAGCTCACCAAGACTCACAATTACATTGTATGCTGCTGGAACATCATAACAGATTGTTAGCTCTTCAGCATATTGATTGCTGCATATATTCATTACAAATAGGTAAAGTATATTAATGTATTATTTCAGTCATTAATTACCGTATATACTCGAGTATAAGCCAAGTTTTTCAGCCCTTTTTTTAAGGCTAAAAAGGACCTCATCGGCTTATACTCGAGTCACTCTCCCCCCCATGTCTCTCTAACCCCCCCGTGTCTCTCTAACTCCCCGTGTCTCTCTACCCCCCATATCTCTCTAACCCCCCCTGTCTTTCTAACCCCCTGTGTCTCTCTAACCCCCCCTCCTGTCTCTCTAACCCCCCGTGTCTCTCTAACCCCCCGTGTCTCTCTAACCCCCCCGTGTCTCTCTAAACCCCCCATGTCTCTCTAACTCCCGTGTCTCTTTCCCTCCCCCTCCTCATCCCTCTCATCTCATTCTAAACCCCCCTCCTCATTCTAAACCCCCCTCCTCACTTTACCCCTCTAAATACCTCCCCATCTTTCTTTCCTCTCACTTACCTTCATCTGCAGCTTCTCCTCCGGCCTCTGCTCCTTTCTGCTTCGGCACCCGGTATATGCTACGTCATTAGCATTGGCCGAGTCAAGACGCAGGAAGGAGCTTGGAGGCTGGAGGAGAAGCTTCATATGGAGGTAAGTAAGGGGAAAGGGAGAGGGGGAGGTATTTGGAGGGTTAAAGTGAGGAGGGGGGTTTAGAATGAGGAGGGGGCTTGAGGATGAGGAGGGAGGTTGAGGAGGGAGGTTGAGGATGGGGGGTTGAGGATGAGGATGGGGGGTTGAGGAGGGAGGTTGAGGTTGAGGAGGGAGGTTGAGGATGAGCAGGGAGGTTGAGGATGAGAAGGGAGGTTGAGGAGGGAGGTTGAGGTTAAGGAGGGAGGTTGAGGATGAGGGGTTGAGGATGAGGATGAGGATGGGAGGGTTGAGGAGGGGGTTGAGGATGGGGGGTTAAGGGTGAGGATGGGGGGTTGAGGAGGGGGTTGAGGATGGGGGGTTGAGGAGGGAGGTTGAGGATGAGGAGGGAGGATGAGTAGGGAGCTTGAGGATAAGAAGGGGGTTGAGGAGGGAGGTTGAGGATGAGGGGGGAGGTTGAGGAGGGGGTTGAGGATGAGGAGGGGGGGTTGAGGATGAGGATGGGGGTTGCGGATGAGGATGGGGGTTGAGGAGGGAGGTTGAGAAGGGGGTTGAGGAAGGGGGTTTAAGGGTGAGGATGGGGGGTTGAGGAGGGGGGTTGAGGAGGGGGTTGAGGATGGGGGGTTGAGGAGGGAGGTTGAGGATGAGGAGGGAGGATGAGGAGGGAGGTTGAGGATGAGGAGGGAGGTTGAGGATGAGGAGGGAGGTTGAGGATGGGGTTAAGGTTGAGGAGGGGGGTTGAGGATAAGGATGGGGGGTTGAGGATGAGGAAGGAGGTTGAGGATGAGGAGGGAGGTTGAGGATGAGGAGGGAGGTTGAGGATGAGGAGGGGGGTTGAGGTTGTGGAGGGGGGTTGAGGAGGGGTTGAGGATGGGGGGTTGAGGAGGGAGGTTGAGGAGGGGGTTGAGGATGAGGAGGGAGGTTGAGGATGAGGAGGGAGGTTGAGGAGGGGGGTTGAGGTTGAGGAGGGAGGTTGAGGATGAGGAGGAAGGTTGAGGAGGGAGGTTGAGGATGAGGACGGAGGTTGAGGATCAGGATGGGGGGTTGAGGAGGGAGGTTGAGGAGTGGGGTTGAGGAGGGGGTTGAGGATGGGGGAGTTGAGGAGGGAGTTTGAGGAAGAGGAGGGAGGATGAGGAGGGAGGTTGAGGATGAGGAGAGGGTTGAGGAGGGAGGTTAAGGATGAGGAGGGAGGTTGAGGAGGGGGGTTTAGGTTGAGGAGGGAGGTTGTTGAGGGGGTTGAGGAACAGGAGGGGGTTGAGGTTGTGGAGGGGGGTTGAGGAGGGGTTGAGGAGGGTGGTTGAGGATGGGGTTGAGGATGAGGAGGGAGGTTGAGGATGAGGAGGTAGGTTGAGGAGGGGGGTTGATGTTGAGGAGGGAGTTTGAGGATGGGGGTTGAGGATGAGCATGGGGAGGTTGAGGAGGGGGTTGAGGATGGGGGGGTTGAGGATGAGGATGGGGGGTTGAGGAGGGGGTTGAGGATGGGGGTTGAGGAGGGAGGTTGAGGATAAGGAGGGAGTTTGAGGGTGAGGAGGGAGGTTGAGGAGGGGGTTGAGGATGAGGAGGGGGGTTGAGGTTGAGGAGGGGGGTTGAGGATGGGGTGTTGAGGAGGGAGGTTGAGAATGAGGAGGGAGTTTGAGGGTGAGGAGGGAGGTTGAGGAGGGGGTTGAGGATGAGGAGGGGGGTTGAGGTTGAGGAGGGGGGTTGAGGATGGGGGGTTGAGGAGGGAGGTTGAGGAGGGGGGTTGAGGAGGGGTTTAGAGGAGGGGGTTGAAGAGGGGGGGTTGAGGAGGGAGGTTGAGGATGAGGAGGGAGGTTGAGGATGAGGAGGGGAGTTGAGGAGGGAGGTTGAGGATGAGGAGGGAGGTTGAGGATGAGGAGGGAGGTATGAGGATGAGGAGGGAGGTTAAGGAGGGGTGGTTAAAGTTGAGGAGGGGGTTGAGGATAAGGAGGGGAGTTGAGGTTAAGGAGGGGGGTTAAGGAGGGGGTTGAGGATAGGGGGGTTGAGGACGAGGATGGGGGGGTTGAGGATGGGGGTTGAGGAGGGGGGTTGAGGATGAGGAGGGAGGATGAGTAGGGAGGTTGAGGATGAGAAGGGGGGTTGAGGAGGGAGGGTTGAGAAGGGAGGTTGAGGATGAGGAGGGAGGTTGAGGAGGGGGTTTAGGATGAGGAGGGGGGTTGAGGATGAGGATGGGGGGTTGAGGATGAGGATGGGGGGTTGAGGATGAGGATGGGGGGGTTGAGGAGGGAGGTTGAGGAGGGGGTTGAGGATGGGGGGGTTAAGGGTGAGGATGGGGGTTGAGGAGGGGGTTGAGGATGGGGGGGTTGAGGAGGGAGGTTGAGGATGAGGAGGGAGGGTGAGGAGGGAAGTTGAGGATGAGGAGGGTGGTTGAGGATGAGGATGGGGGGGTGAGGAGGGAGGTTGAGGAGGGGGTTGAGAATGGGGGGATAATCTGATCAATGTCTGATTGTATCAAAGTAGCCAGGTAGCCTCAGGGAGGTGTTACCACACCTATTGTCTCTCTATGTGTATTGTGTGGCCAAATATGGGCATTTGTATTACCTGTGGCCAAAGAGATGTATATATATTTCTGTAAAGGTAAATAAAGACAGTATTTATTTGACTCCCAATTGAGTTTCGTCCAATATGGGAGGTTGGGGCTGGTGAGACTGCAGTGCTTCTTGGATATTTTACTGTATACCAACGGAGATACTGGACTTCGTGTTCCAACTTCATTACAGGGGGGTTAAGGGTGAGGATGAGGGTGTTGAGGAGGGTGTTGAGGAGGGGGGTTGAGGATGAGGATGGGGTTGAGGAGGAAGGTTGAGGATGAGGAGGGAGGTTGATGAGGGGGTTGAGGATGAGGAGGGGGGTTGAGGATGAGGATGGGGGGTTGAGGATGAGGATGGGGGGGTTGAGGAGAGAGGTTGAGGAGGGGGTTGAGGATGGGGGGTTAAGGGTGAGGATGGGGGGTTGAGGAGGGGGTTGAGGATGGGGGGGGGATGAGGAGGGAGGTTGAGGATGAGGAGGGAGGGTGAGGAGGGAGGTTGAGGATGAGGAGGGAGGTTGAGGAGGGATGTTAATGAGGGGGTTGAGAATGGTGGGGTTAAGGGTGAGGATGGGAGGAGGAGGGGGTTGAGGATGGGGGGTTGAGGATGAGGAGGGGGGATGAGGAGGGAGGTTGAGGATGAGGAGGGGGGTTGACGTTGAGGACGGAGGTTGAGGAGGGGGTTGAGGATGAGGAGGGAGGTTGAGGAGGGGGTTGAGGATGGGGGGTTGAGGAGGGAGGTTGAAGAGGTGGGTTGAGGATGAGGAGGGAGGTTGAGGAGGGGGTTGAGGTTGAGGAGGGAGGTTGAGGATGGGGGGGTTGAGGATAAGCATGGAGAGGTTGAGGAGGGGGTTGAGGAAGGGGGGGTTGAGGATGAGGATGGGGCGTTGAGGAAGGGGGGTTGAGGATGAGGATGGGGGTTGAGGAGGGGGTTGAGGATGGGGGGTTGAGGAGGGAGGTTGAGGATGAGGAGGGAGGTTGAGGATGAGGAGGAAGGTTGAGGAGGGGGTTATGGATGAGGAGTTAGTTGAGTTTGAGGAGGAGGGTTGAGGATGGGGGGATGAGGAGGGAGGTTGAGGAGGAGGGTTGAGGAGGGGGTTGAGGAGGAGGTTGAAGAGGGGGCAATGAGGAAGGAGGTTAAGGGTTAAGGAGGGAGGTTGAGGATGAGGAGGGGGGTTGAGGAGGGAGGTTGAGGATGAGGAGGAAGGTTGAGGTTGAGGAGGGGTGTTGAGGATGTGGGGGTTGAGGAGGGAGGTTGAGGAGGGGGGTTGAGGAGGGGGTTGAGGAGGAGGTTGAAGAGGGGGGTTGAGGAGGGAGGTTGAGGATAAGAAGGGAGGTTGAGGATGAGGAGGGGGCTTGAGGAGGGAGGTTGAGGATGAGGAGGGAGGTTGAGGATGAGGAGGCAGGTTGAGTATGAGGAGGGAGGTTGAGGAGGGGGGTTAAAGTTGAGGAGGGGTTTGAGGATGAGGAGAGGGGTTGAGGTTGAGGAGGGGGGTTAAGGAGGGGGTTGAGGATAGGGGGGTTGAGGACGAGGATGGGGGGGTTGAGGATGGAGGTTGAGGAGGGGGGTTGAGGATGAGGAGGGAGGTTGAGGATGAGGAGGGAAATTGAGGATGAGGAGGGAGGATGAGGAGGGAGGTTGATGATGAGGAGGGAAGTTGAGGAGGGGGGTTGAAGTTGAGGAGCGAGGTTGAGGAGGGGGGTTGAGGTTGAGGAGGGGGCTGAGGATGAGGAGGTGGGTTGAGGTTGAGGAGGGGGGTTGAGGAGGGGGGTTGAGGATGGGGGGGTTGAGGAGGGAGGTTGAGGAGGGGGTTGAGGATGAGGGGGTTGAGGAGGGAGGTTGAGGATGAGGAGGGAGAATGAGGAGGAAGGTTGAGGATGAGGAGTGGGGTTGAGGAGGGAGGTTGAGGATGAGGAGTGGGGTTGAAGAGGGAGGTTGAGGATGAGGAGGGTGTTGAGGAGGGTGATAAGGGAGGGGGGGAAGAGACACAGGGAAGGGAGAGGGGGGAAGAGACACAGGGGAGGGAGAGGGGGGAAGAGACATAGGGGAGAGAGGGGGGGGCACAAGAAAAGGGCACACAAGAGGGGGAAACAGAAGGCACAAGAGGGACACAGGGGGCAGCACATTTCCCACCCTTGGCTTATACTCAAAATACATATACACAAAAATGTAAAAAATACCAGACAACAGTATCGCAATAACCGCCAAAGGCCTTCAGCGCACGCCTCACAAGGAACGCCAAGGGTGCTCAGAGGAGCAAAACTACACCAGGGGAGAGACTCGCAATGAGCACCAAAAGCCCAACAACCCAAACCTTACAATCAGCGCCAAAGGGGCTCTGACAACAAAAAATAAACCCAAACCCAGAGGCTCGCAATGAGCACCGAAGGTACTCACACAACCAAAAGACTTACTTTGTGTGCCAAACAGCATTCCCCGCCTTACAACTCTATTGCCGTCATTTTTTGATGGGCAAATCGGTAGTCTATACTATAAATACCACAACATTATATTTGGAGGCACTGATCTGAGATAACGTCTTTATAGAAAAGTGAATTGCTAGTTATCAATTTAAAACTTTCTGATACAATAGCGTTTATTAAAACAAAAATGGCAGAAGGCAGATCCAGTTTGGATAAGCCTGGGGTATTGTCTTTGGATGAGATGGAGTATATGAGACATTAATTAGAACTTTAATAAGAAATGTGGTTGAAACTGTCAAAACCGATGGAGGAGATGATGTCACACCCACAAAGTGGTTAGGTGTGTCCTACTCGGTCTAATGGCAGCTGAATGCTGGAGAACTTGATCAGCTAAGGGGAGCCTCTCATCTCCCTTGGCCCTTGGCCTGCAACACCAGGCTGAAACGGAGACAGGTGGATTTAGCATAACGCAGTATACAGGCTGCACAGAGCCTCTATCTGGGGAAGTGCTGGTAAGAGTCTCCCAGAGCTGGGAGTGAATTTCCGCCACCCAGATATGAGGACTGCAGCTGAAGCGAAGGCTGACGTTCAAGTTCAAGGAGCTTAGGAGAGTAGGAGGTCTGTGGTGACTGAGCATCGGTGCTTAGCAAGTAGCTCCCGAATTCTTGGCACTTTGGTAGTGTCAAACAGACCTCTTTATATTGTTGCTGCGGATGAAGGTAAGGAGGGGGGAACATTGCCTAAGAACTGGCAAAGATAAAGAAAAGATAAAAATAACAATGTAAAGTACAACTGTAGCCTTGCCCCCCTTCCTAGATCACTACAACCTGCTAATCTCTTCCTAGGACACAGAAGTTCAGCAAGACAAACCTTGAATGAGTTGATATTTACTAGCCTGATATTTACCACACAAGCTACAGACCCTGTTAAAAAGGCATAGAAGAGAATTGTTTGAAGCTGGTAACCAGCCAGTGGAGTAACTGCTTAAGCTGGAAGCCTGTGTTTATATGTCTAAAAGGTGCAGTTTTGATCCTTTGGTGAGTAGCCAGATGGACATATATATACACAACAGAACATGTCCTAAAAGGTATGGAAGGAGACCGTTGGAACCTGGTAACCAGCTTGTGAAGTAACTGCCCAGGCAGTAGGTCATATTATTATATGCCTAGAGAGGGATCTTTGGTTCTGTGGCCAGTGGCCAATTGGCCAAAAGTATTCATAACATAGTCTAAAGGAGAAAGGGCTTGGTTGTGTTGGTTTCTTAAAAAAAAAAAAGCAAGTTTTCTCCTGGCTATCAATTTTCTACTAACTCAATGAAGGTTCAAGGAAGAATTTGTCATATGGCAGAAAATACTAATGGGATGTGAATTCTCTATGATAACCAAAAGGAGATGTGCCCTTGGATTTCTTTGAACCTGATTTTGTGATTTGATATACTACCAAAATCAGTTGGCATTCTGTTTCTATTTTTGTTCAATACTGGACTTTTAAAGCTCATTGAAGGAGTTTATAATTCAAAGACTGGAGGGCAACAGACACCATACTTACAACAGAGATAAAGGATAGTGTCCCATTGTATCTGATTGAGTTTGATTTGCTAGAAATATACACTGCTCAAAAAAATAAAGGGAACACTTAAACAACACAATGTAACTCCAAGTCAATCACACTTCTGTAAAATCAAACTGTCCACTTAGGAAGCAACACTGAGTGACAATCAATTTCACATGCTGTTGTGCAAATGGGATAGACAACAGGTGGAAATTATGGACAATTAGCAAGACACCCCCAATAAAGGAGTGATTCTGCAGGTGGTGACCACAGACCACTTCTCAGTTCCTATGCTTTCTGGCTGATGTTTTGGTCACTTTTTAATGCTGGGGGCGCTTTCACTCTAGTGGTAGCATGAGACAGAGTCTACAACCCACACAAGTGGCTCAGTTAGTGCAGCGCATCCAGGATAGCACATCAATGCGAGCTGTGGCAAGAAGGTTTGCTGTGTCTGTCAGCGTAGTGTCCAGAGCATGGAGGTGCTACCAGGAGACAGGCCAGTAGATCAGGAGATGTGGAGGAGGCCGTATGAGGGCAACAACCCAGCATCAGGACCGCTACCTCCGCCTTTGTGCAAGGATGAACAGGAAGAGCACTGCCAGAGCCCTGCAAAATGACCTCCAGCAGGTCACAAATGTGCATGTGTCTGCTCAAACGGTCAGAAACAGACTCCATGAGGGTGGTATGAGGGCCCGACATCCACCGGTGGGGGTTGTGCTTACAGCCCAACACCGTGCAGTATGTTTGGCATTTGCCAGAGAACACCAAGATTGGCAAACTTGCCACTGGGGCCCTGTGCTCTTCACAGATGAAAGCAGGTTCACACTGAGCACATGTGACAGACGTGACAGGGTCTGGAGACGCTGTGGAGAACGTTCTGCTGCCTGCAACATCCCCCAGCATGACTGGTTTGGCAGTGGATCAGTAACGGTGTGGGGTGGCATTTCTTTGGGGGGGCCACACAGCCCTCCATGTGCTCGCCAGAGGTAGCCTGAGTGCCAATAGGTACCGAAAGGAGATCCTCAGACCCCTTGTGAGACCATATGCCAGTGTGGTTGGCCCTGGGTTCCTCCTAATGCAAGACAATGCTAGACCTCATGTGGCTGGAGTGTATCAGCAGTTCCTGCAAGACAAAGGCATTGAAGCTATGGACTGGCCCGCCCTTTCCCCAGACTTGAATCCAATTGAGCACATCTGGGACATCATGTTTCGCTCCATCGACTAACGTCACGTTGCACCACAGACTGTCCAGGAGTTGGCAGATGCTTTAGTCCAGGTCTTGGAGGAGATCCCTCAGGAGACCATCCGCCACCACATCAGGAGCATGCCCAGGCGTTGTAGGGAGGTCATACAGGCACGTGGAGGCCACACACACTACTGAGTCTCATGTTGACTTGTTTTAAGGACATTACATGAAAGTTGGATCAGCCTGTAGTGTGTTTTTCCACTTTTATAATGGGGGTGACTCCAAATCCAGACCTCCATGGGTTGAAAAATGTGATTTCCATTCTTTAATTTTTGTGTAATTTTGTTGTCAGCATATTCAACTATGTAAAGAACAAAGTATTTCATAAGAATATTTAATTCATTCAGATCTAGGATGTGTTATTTTAGTGTTCCCTTTATTTTTTTGAGCAGTGTATATATAATAGAGAGTGGGTTAGGAGTAGATATTTATTTAACATTTATTTAAACATCATATAACAAAAATTTGCTGCGCTCTCTCTCTCTACTATATATGGATAATATGCAACATTTCAAAGTATAATCCTTTTGATAATTGTTTGATGTACTCTTTTATCTTTATCTTGCTTAGAATTTTACTCCTAGCCGTTATTTGAGATGTTAAATGGATAAGGTGGTATACAGTAAGATACTTATATAGATCAATAGAGGTGTATACTTTACCGCATTTAAAATGAAAAGGGATTCTCAAACCGCGAGATACAAAAATAGGGATTAAAGAAAATGTGGCTAAATCCCACGTAAACTCTCTGAATCTGTAGATAACTTGCAAAGTAAGGAGAAAATCCAGATTTATCCATTATCACCAATACATTTAGACACATCAATTGATCAATCAAAAAATTATGAAGGTTCTGCTTCAAAAACATCAGATGATAAATTGACTCCTACAATGATGAAATCTTTATTTAGAGAATTCCAGAAAGCAATTAAGGAGGAATTGTCCTTGGAAATTGCAAGGAACACTAAAGCTATTAGCAAACAAGGAAATAGAATTCAAGAATTATAAGTTAATTATAAGGTAGTGGTAAAGGAACATCAAGGAATATTAAAAGAGTTAAGAGAAGCATGAGAAGAAATTAAATATTTAAAACAGAAATACAGTAATTTTGAGGATCAATCAAGACATAATAATTTACGCATTAGGGGGATCTTAGAGTCTATTCTGAATAAAGATCTGTATGCCTATGTAAAGGATTTTTTTTATCTTATCACAGGAGGTCATAAACTAGGGGAAGACTCTATAGATAGAGTGCATCGGATTCCCTTGCCTAAATCAATTTGAAGGGAAACCCCAAGGGACGTTATAGTAAGAATTCATCATTATGTATATAAAGACTTAGGCCATTATTAAATTAGCCCTCGTAGTTCCCTCAGTCCACGCAAAAGGCAGTTTTTGCCGTTTGCAAAGACCAATTCCCCAATACGTCCCTCGCAGCCTGCTTTGCTAGATGACTCCGAAAAATGTCAGAGAATTGGCTCAGTGAGAGCTACGGAGTAACATGCAGCCAAAAATCTATGAGGTGAACCTCGCACCTCGGAAGAATCCCTACGGGCACACAAAAGTGCCAGCAAGGGCTCCTAAAGCCTGTACGTGCTGCATTGGAGCTGCCCCAGACAGCCGTGTGATGCTCCCCCCTGCTCCCTAAACACATCCCCATCAATGCCGATCGGGGACCCCCGCTGCAAGGGGTTTTTGTGGGGGGGCTGCAGGGGGCCCTATTGGGACCCCTGCAGCCACCCCACAAAAACCCCTTGCAGCGGGGGTCCCCGATCGGCATTGATCAGGCCCCAGCTGCATTTAATTTTTTTAAATTTCAAACCGAGGGTCCCTAAAGGGCCCGCGGCACAATATTAAGCAATCCCCCTCTATGCTGGAGGTCCCCATCGGGACCCCCAATTTGTCCCCACATTAACCCCCTGCTGCAGGTGTCCATAGGAACCCCCGCAGCCCCCCCACATTAACCCCTTACAGCGGGGGTCCCCAATCGGCACCAATAGTGACCCCGCTGCATTTAAAATTTTAAATTTCCCCATGAGCACTTAAATGAACCTTATAACTCATGTTGCTCTATACAGATCCCCAGGAGACTATAAATACCCCTCTCAGTCCAATAGGGTTCTATATAGACCCCTATAGGACACTATTAACCCCTAGGTTAACCTTACAAGAGCGAGTGTCCTCCAGTACCCTCATGACATAGTCTAAGCACTACACTACACTATTAACCCTAACTATACCCCATTACCTATACCAAACCCTATCTAACCCTAACTGGGCCAATCTAAGCCTAATTTGGCCTATTTAAACCTATCTGGACCTAATAACCCTAACTGGTCCTATTTAACACCATCTAGCCCTATTTAATCCCATCACTTATGAGGGTCTATACAGACCCTCGTAAGCCTCTAGTTAACCCAATCAGTTCTATAAGGGTCTATTAAGACCCTCATAGGACAATTAGAAGTCTATTATTAACCCCATAAGTGCCATGAGGGTCCTCCAGGACCCTCATGACACTAAGTACAAACACTACACTACACTACTCCCCCCAATAAACCACTAAATCTAAACTAACCCACCTCTACCCTAACCTATTAACCCCTACCTACCTAACACTACCTACCTAACCCCCTAATAACCCCCACCCTACTGATTACATAAAATAAAAAAACCTAATGTACATAAATTAAAAAATAACATTACAACCCCCCACTACATAAAATAAAAAAAACATCACAATCCCGCCGCCACTACATAAAATAAACAAAACATCACAAACCCCCCGGTACTACATAAAAGAAAAAACCTAAGGTACATAAAATAAAAAAAACACCACAACCCCCCCTGCCACTACATAAAATAAAAAACCTAAGGTACATAAAATAAAATAAAAACTTAACAGCCCCCCCTGCCATTACATAAAATAAAAAACCAAAGGTACAAAAATAAAAAAAACATCACAACCCCCTCCCTGCCACACCACTACATAAAATAATAAACCTAAGGTACATAAAATAAAAAAACATCACAACTCCCCCACTACATAAAAAAACAAAAAACATTACACACCTGCAAAGTAAAAGGCATACACAAATACACATAACATAACAGTCATAAATACATTATAAATATACACCTACCTACAATACATTTCCCCCTATCTATACCTAACCCCCAATCTAAACATCCCCCCATCTATACCTAACCCCTCTATCTAAACATCCCCCCTATCTATATCTAACCCCAATCTAAACACCCCCTATCTATACCTTATCCCCAATCTAAACACCCCTATCTATACCTAACCCCCAATCTAACCCCTATCTATACCTAACCACCAATCAAAACACCCCCATCTATACCTAACCCCCAATCTAACCCCTCATCTATACCTAACCCTCTATCTAAACCCCCCTAGCTTTACCTAACCCCTAATCTAAACACCCCCACATCTATACCGAACCCCAATCTAAACATCCCTCTCTATCTATACTTAAACCCCAATCTAAACACCCCCCCATTTATACAATACCCCCTAAATCTGAGCTAAAATAGAATAAATAAAACCACTTACCTTTGCAGATGACCCTTCTGATTACACCCCTTAGGAAAAAATGAAACATGAGATTATTAATAAAATAAAGATTACATATAATAAATAAATAGGACACATACAGTATTAAACTTACCTTTTCAGTATGCCCCCGTCCATCTTCTTCTGTTCTCTGGCTCGGCCCTTGGAAAAAAGATATATACCATTAGTATAAAACATACATCAAACACAACAAAAAAATTAAATATAAACATTAGAATTTAAATTGAAATTGAAAACGTACCTATCCCCGATGTCCCCGGCCTCCTCCTCTTCTGACCCGGCTGGGCCCCTACTAAATCCTGAATCTGCGTTCTAAAAAAAAATGGAAAAAACTAAGGGACGTCTGCACTTGCTGACCTCCCCAATGCTAATGAGCCTCCTAGAAACTTTTCCAGAAGGAAATTGGCAATGGTGCCTTCTGATTGACTGAAAACGCTGTCAATCAAATTTCAGCCAATCAGAAGGTGTGGGCCAATCAAGGTGGGATAAATGCCATTCTGATTTGCTGAAGTAACTGTTCATCTTTTTTAAACCAATCTAAAGGCACTATTGCTTTCAGCCAATCACAATGGGATAAGTGTTTGCCTTCCTCTGGATTAATTAATAATAATAAAAAAATAAAAAAAATAATAGTTGATTAATAATTAATTAACAACTAATTAATTAATAAATAATCTGCATATTGCTGATCAGAGGAGATCTCCTTCCTTAATTAATATGTAACTATGTAACTATATCCTCTTCTCCCTCGGTATTCAAGACACCGCTCACTCGTGGTTCTCATCATACCTACAAAATCGATCATTCACTGTCTCCTTCTCTAACCCCTCTTCTTCTACATACCCCTGTCTGTTGGCATACCCCCAAGGTTCAGTCCAAGGCCCCATCCTCTTCTTCATCTATATATCCTCACTAGGTACCCTAATAAACTCTTTTGGGCTTCTCTATGCAGATGATACTCAAATCTACCTCTCATCACCAGATCTATACCCCTCTCTTCTAACACATGTCTCCAATTGCCTTTTTGGTATATCCTCTTGGATGTCCACCCACCATCTCAAACTCAACATGTCTAAGAATGAACTCCTAATCTTCCCTCCCTCTGCCACAGCATCAATTCTTAATATCTCTCTCACTGTCAGTAACAACATCATGACTCCCACCTCCCAAGCCCATTGCCTTGGGGTTCTACTGGACCCCGCCCCGTCTTTCATCCCTCACATACAGTCACTTACAAAATCTTGCCTTCTCCATCTAAAAAACATCTCCAGGTTTAGATGGAGAAGGTGTAGTTGTTGCAAATGAAGTGGAGCCCACCTGGAATTGGAGGCTGAAGGGGAAGCCCCATCTATATTTTATGTTGTTTTTTGCCAGGATGAGTAGGGCTGGCTTAAGCAATTTGCGTTTCAACAGAGTTGCTAAGGTGCTAAGTCTGCATAAAGTTGTAATGGTGCGCCATCTGGGCCCAAAATAGAGGTAGTTTTCCTAGAAGCTGGCAGGACATCATCCCTGGTTTTCTGTCATAGAAATCTGACAATAACATCCTTGATTACCTATACCACCTAAAGATCTATGAGCCTGATCAATTTCCCACATATTCTCAAAATAGGACGATAGAATTGTGGCTAGGGTGGAGTGTAGATATGGTAGTAAGTCCGTAACTGACCTTGGGATTCCGTGTAGACATATATTATGAAGCCTAGATCATTTTCTAGGTCTTCAAGTTTGCTTTCTAGTCATGAGATCAGCGTGGAGTTATGTACAATATCCTTTCTGTCATTGGCTTGGGATTCCACCAGCTGGTCTGTGAATGTTTCTAAAGCATGCATACGTTGACCCAACTCCAGGAGATCCTGGTGAAACTCTTTGACCGCCTTTTCATGTTTAATTGAAGGTTTTTTTCAAATTTATATAGTGTTAAATCCTCCCATTTCATGGCTTTGTTGGGAGAGAGTCCGAGCCATCAGGAGTACTTGCCATCGCATCTGAAGGTGGAGTTTGAACCTGGGCAGGTCTGTTGAAGTGGTCATTGATGGTTTTGGGCTGTTGGCATTTCTTTTGTTTGCCCATAATGGTAAGCTTTCAGTGGATCCTGGTTACAGTCACTTTTTATGGATATTGTCAGAGGTTTTGGAGTGTTGCAGGTGGGAGGATAGCCCTTGAACATGGGCTTAAAAAAGACAGGTGATGTTAATCTGTGAAATTTCTAATTCTGTGAGTTAAGAAAAAACCATATGCTTAGACCAATTGTGAGAAGAGGATGGCATGAAGCATAGGGATATCAAGCTTATGCAGGCTGAAGGTTATTTAGTGTGTCCTACACAAGTCACTTTGAAGCAATTTGGCACTTACAAGATGATTTAAACATACAAAATGTTCCTTTGCATTAACAACCACTATGTCATACACCTCTTTTGCAAGTTGGTTCCAGGTTGAGATTTTGGTACTATGTCTGGGGATTTCTGCAGTGCTAGGCAAACTTGTTTCTATCTCATCGACATAATTACAAATTCTCTGTATGCTGCTGACAAATTCATTGCTGCCTTTGTTGACAAAACAGTATATGTGTCCCATTTTTGAAGCTGACTGTAGAGGACATCAACATGTAGCATTATATGATGAAATAATTGAAGGAAGTAAAGGAATTCCCTTTCTTCTAGCATTTGAATGAAGGCACTGGCTTCTCGTACAGAGCTTGCATCAAAGTTATCTCACATTTCAATTGCCTGAAACACTTAATAAGATCTTCTCTGTGCTCGTAGATGATATTCACTCTCCTAATGTTGATGTTCCAACGTGTTGGTGCACCTCTTGAAAGTCTTTGACCAACTACCTCATCCAGAATTGCAGTCTTTTTTGGAGATTGTGAAACAAAGATGGTATGCCAGATAGATTGCAAAAAAAAAGAAATTCAATCTTTTGCAATCTTGAAAATTGCTTGTTCCATTACTAGATTGAGATGGTGAGTGAATGTAGTGTGCGTTAGGGTAGATGTCCTTTATTTTTCTTTGTACTCCCCCAATTTCTCCATGCATCACACTGGCACCATCGTAACTTTGTGCTATCAGTTTTAGTTTGTCATTGGGCTCTGAGAGAACAGTATTCAGATTTTCCAGCAACACAGTGGCAATCGATTCTTCATCAGTCTTTCAGTTCCGTGAAGCGATAGAATCTTTCAACAACCCTGTGCTTATCATTAATATATCGATATATTAAAACTGTGTCTTTGTGGAGATATAAGTCGTGTAATCTGCCTGTATTGCCAAAAACTTGGTTTCCTTAAGCTGGTGGAGAATAACTTCCCTGGCAACTTCAAGCATGCAGTCCAGTAGTTGATTCTGTATGGTTTTGGAGGTGCCCTTGAACACAGTTGCATTCTTCAAATGCTGTTCCATTGCAGTATGGAAACAAAATCCACCAGGCCTCAAAACACTCCTGGATATTGCTATGATTCTATTTTATCATGTCCTTTTAATGCCAATTCAAAAGCACCACAAAAGTGAACACAATCTCTTAACTTGGAAAGGATGTACCGGTTCTTGTCCACTTCATTGTGCTTTTGAATACTGGATCGGTATCCCTCATCCAGTTGAGTTGCAAATGTGAAACTTGAACCTGTTATCCAAGTGGGATTTGCATGCTTCATGTTTCTTAATTTTCTCTGCTAAGTGTTTAATATCAGTCACTCCATTTTTGGTCTAAGCCACTTCACCACCAAATAACATGCAAGAAAAACAAAATAAGAACTTCCGGGCGATGCTTCTACAAAGCCAGTTATTGTTTTTGTACAAGACGGTATTAAAATTCTGGACAAATTCCTTGCCTCGATCTCTTGCGAGTTGCTGAAGATTTATTGCTGGCTGGTCAGGTCCTAATCATTTCACTTCCAGCTTCTCTTGAGATGTTAGGGTGCAGAAAGGCTTCTGGAGTAGCCCATCAACACTATTCATTTTTGCTAATAATATGAAGAAGGAATCACAGCATAAAAATTTAAAATGTGTAAAAATTTCCCGATTATAAAACATATGAAAGCTTTAGCTTGTTTAAGCTATGTGTGATAAACTGTATGTGATTTGATTTTGGTTAAATAAATTTTTGTGGCCGTACCAAAATGTTCTTATTCATTCGACACATATTCTTTTCCTGGTTTCCAAATTTTTTGTCCCATTTTCCCAAAAATTGCTCACCAAATATGTAGATCTAATACCTTTGTAAACTCTTTTTGTTATTATTGAAAACCAAATTATAAGCATATGTACATCATCCACAGTCAAGTTTTTATAAATGTCATAATTCTCAAAATAAAAATGACTTCAACCACATTATCCTTGTAAAAATGACCAATAATACATACAGGTTTTGCAATGAATTCATCCATGGTCAGCACTGCAGCAATGTCATGAAGCAAAATAACAAATATGTTTAACACATTACTATGAAATTTAGATTCAAAACACTCATGTGCCCACACTACAGTAAAACCATAATTATTATTCATAGTCAGTAAATCTATAACATTTGCACAATATACACATAGGCACAGCAGCCCTTGCATGCCTTTGCATTGATGGGTAAATGATAGCATTGATACTCAACATCAGTTGGTTCCCCTTCTCAGGGTCTCTTGAAGTGCAGTCTTCAAACAACAGGTCCAAAAACCTTGAACCTGGGTGTTATCTAAAAGAAGCAAACACATCAGAGGGTACAAGACATCATCCCTTCCATCCCCTTTAACACCCAATTATTAATAGTCAGTAAATCTATAACATTCGCATTATATATACACTAGCGACTTGCCTGTCAAAAATGACGGGGCAATAAAATGTTAAGCCATGGCAATGCTGTTTGACACACAATGTAAAGCTTTTTGTAATCTGAGGACCTTTGGCGCTCATTGTGAGCCTCTCCTCTCGTGTACTTTTGCTCCTCTGAGCACCTTCATCACTCATCACAAAGAGAGATATATATTTATCTATATTTAGTTAACTAATAATGAATGAATTAGTTACTGAATAAATTATTATACTTTATCTATTTGTAATTAATATATACAGCAATCAATAGCCTGAAGAGCTAACAATCTGTTTTTATTTTCCGACATCATACAATCTACAGTTTGAGTGTTGGTGCCCTGATGATAAAGTGTAATGAATGTCCCAACTGTGCATTAGAAATAGGCTGCATGCGCGAGGGCAAACTATTGGTTTAGTTGTGTAAAGCGCCATTGTCGATTTGTAATGTTATTAATGTGTTTCACGGCTCACAAGCATTTTCTGTCATTTGTAATAGTGTATTTTGTAGCTCGTACGTTCCTGTGTGAAAGTACTACGCGGTTGGCAGTGTTTTGCGCGTTCTGGGGTTGTGTAGCCTCGTTTTCATTTTTTTTGCCGGCAGTTTTTCTTCGACTTAAATTCACCTCACTCCCAGATGTCCTGGCTGTTCCCCCGTGCTTGTGTGATGTTTTTGTTGTATTTTTATTTTTTATGTTTTTTGCAGTTCAGCCATTAATTTTGTATATTTTGTATCTCGTATTCCCCCCCCCCCCCCCCCGTGTAATAGTGTATTTTGTACCTCGTACGTTACTGTGTGAAAGTGCTATGCGGTTGGCAGTGTTTCGCGCGGTCCGGGGTCATATAGCCTTGTTTTAATTTTTTTGGGCTGCCATGTTTTTTCTTGCTTAGGCGATTTTAGAGTGCCTAAACTCTACAAAATCGACTTAAATTCGCATTCCACCTCACTCCCGGACGTCCTGGCTGTTCCTCCATGCTGTGTGTGATTTTTTTGTGTGTATTTAGTGTGTTTTTATTGGTTTTTGGTTTGCGTGGTTCGGCCGCTAACCTCGTATTTTTCCAATCTCGTATTTAGTTTTTCAGTCCTGCGTCTCGTATTTTTTTTTTCTAAGTACCACGTTTTTCAACTGCTTGCATGCTGGCGTTTCCAAGTTTACTAAGTGTTTGGTTGCTAAGTCCTGCATGTTTCATTGCCTTCACTGCTCGGCTCGCTTTGCAAGGCGAACAGGCAATGAGCTCCTTTGGCGCTCATCGCCTTTGTGCTGCGAGTTTTAGTGCCTTAACGGCTCGTCTCGCTAGGCGAGGCTTGTAGGCAATGAGCACTGAAACAGTACCTAAACACCCACATTTATATAGGACCAAACCATACCTAAAAAAAAAAACCTACAATACCATGCTGGTCTATATAGGCCAAAACCAAAAAACACACATTATACAATGCAGGTCTATATAGGCCCAAACCATACCTAAAAGCCACATTATACCATGAAGGTTTATATAGGCCCAAACCATACCTAAATACCCACATTATACCATGCAAGTCTATATAGACCCATACCTAAAACTCCACATTATACTATGGCCCAAACCATACCTAAAAAAAACTTAAAATACCATGCTGGTCTATAAAGGCCCAAACCAAACCTAAAAATCCACATTATACCATGCTGGTCTATATAGGCCCAAACAGTACCTAAAAACGCACATTATACCATACAAGTCTATACAGGCCCAAACTGTACCTAAAAACCAACATTATATCATGCACGTCATACAGGCCCAAATCACACCTAAAAAAACTTAAAATTCAATGCAAGTCTTTATAGGCCCTAAACCATACCTAAAAACCCACATTATACCATGCAAGTCTATACACGCCCAAACAGTACCTAAAACCCCACATTATACCATGCACGTCTACACAGGCCCAAACCATACCTAAAAACCAACATTATACCATGCAAGTCTATACAGGCCCAAACAGTACCTAAAACCCCACATTATACCATGCACGTCTATATAGGCCCAAACCACCAAACCATGCCATGGGGGTATATATACAGTGCCTTGCAAAAGTATTTATCCCCCTTGAATTTTTACCTATGTTGTTACATTACAGCCTTAAGTTCAATGTTTTGTTAATCTGAATTGTATGTGATGGATCAGAACACAATAGTCTAAGTTGGTGAAGTGAAATTAGAAAAATATATACATAAAACCATTTTTTAGAAATAGAAAACAGAAAATTGTCATGTGCGTATGTATTCACCCCCTTTGTTATGAAGCCCACAAAAAAGCTCTGGTGCAACCAATTACCTTCAGAAGTCACATGATTAGTGAAATGATGTCCACCTGTGTGCAATCTAAGTGTCACATGATCTGTCATTACATATACATACCTTTTTTGAAAGGCCCCAGAGGCTGCAACACCTAAGCAAGAGGCACCACTAACCAAACACTGCCATGAAGACCAAGGAACTCTCCAAGCAAGGAAGGCTACAATGTTGTTGAGAAGTACAAGTCAGGGTTAGGCTATAAAGAAATATCCAAATATTTGATGATCCCCAGGAGCACCATCAAATCTATCATAACCAAATGGCACAACAGCAAACCTGCCAAGAGACAGCCGCTTACCAAAACTCACGGACTGGACAAGGAGGGCATTAATCAGAGAGGCAGCACAGAGACCTAAGGTAACCCTGGAGGAGCTGCAGAGTTCCACAGCAGAGACTGGAGTATCTGTACATAGGACGACAATATGCCGTAAGCTCCATAGAGTTGGGCTTTATGGCAGAGTGGCCATAAAAAAGCCATTACTTTCAGCAAAAAACTAAATGTCAAGTTTTGAGTTTGCGAAAAGGCATGTGGGAGACTCCCAAAATGTATGGAGGATGGTGCTCTGGTCTGATGAGACTAAAATTGAACTTTTCGGCCATCAAAGAAAACGCTATGTCTGGCGCAAACCCAACACATCACGACACCCAAAGAACACCATCCCCACAGTGAAACATGGTGGTGGTAGCATCATGCTGTGGGGATGTTTTTCAGCAGCCGAGACTGGGAAACTGGTCAGAGTTGAGGGAAAGATGGATGGTGCTAATTACAGGGATATTCTTGAGCAAAACCTGTACCAATCCTGTGCAGGATTTAAGGCTAGGACGGAGGTTCACCTTCCAGCAGGACAATGACCCCAAACACACTGCTAAAGCAACACTTGAGTGGTTTGAGGGGAAACATGTACATGTGTTGGAATGGCCTAGTCAAAGCCCAGACCTCAATCCAATAGAAAATCTGTGGTCAGACTTAAAGATTGCTGTTCACAAGCGCAAACCATCCAACTTGAAGGAGCTGGAGCAGTTTTGCAAGGAGAAATGGGAAAATATCCCAGTGGTAAGATGTGGCAAGCTCGTAGAGACTTATCCAAAGAGACTTGGAGCTGTGATTGTCGCAAAAGGTGGCTCTACAAAGTATTGACTTTAGGGGGGTGAATAGTTATGCACATTGACTTTTTCTGCTATTTTGTTCTATTTGTTGTTTGCTTCACAATAAAAAAAAAAAGACATCTTCAAAGTTGTTGGCATGTTCTTTAAATGAAATGATGCAAATCCTCAAACAATCCATGTTAATTTTAGGTTGTGAGGCAACAAAACCTTAAAAATGCCAATGGGGGTGACAAATTTTGCAAGGCACTGTATATGTATATGTTTATATATTAATAAAGGTATGTGTATAAATTAATTAATAAATATAAATAAATATAAACATATGATAAAAATGAATATATATTAAAAATAAATGAATAAATACATATGTACCAAATATGATATATATATAATCAACTTCCCGCCTATGGATATATAATATTATTTTAAATGTCTCTGGTATTATAGTTTTATTTTCACTCTAATGTTTTTTGTTCTGTACACCACTGTTTTTTATGGCCCCTACAACCTCTGTTACAGCACCATTTGTGTCTCATTCTGAAAGCCCTGTACCTCCCCTGCTCCCACCTGGAACCAATTCCCTCCTGCCCCTTGTTTCTCTTAATTTATAGACTCATTCAAATCAGCAACCGTTGCTAATTAATCCTGATTACTCCTCTAAAAGACATACTGTGTCACATTTTTCCTTTCACCTTCTTCTTCTTTATAACCTCCTGCCTGTCTCTCAGATTCTCCTCTCCATTTTCCCCATATCATGTATCCAATGAAATAACCATTTCACCTTCTCTCATCTCTTCCCCTTTTCTTTGCTCCCATAATCTCCTCTCCTTCCTCCAGTCCCTATCTCCTCCATCCTCTACAGCTCACAAGCAAAAATGCTTTTGTAGGACCCACTCCCATCTCCTATCTCTTTCACTCCTCCTTCCGCTGGAGATATATCTCCTAATCCATGCCCCTCACTCATTTCCACCTGTCAGCCACGAACTGCTTCCGGGATTGCAAATACCCCAAACCCCCACAACTTAATACCTATCTCCTGCCACAAACCATCGACTTTGCCCTTCTTCTGTGCACTCTAGAATGAACTATCTATCTTTCATCCATGACCTATTCACTTTGAACTCCCTCAATCTACTAGATCTCACATAATTCTGTCTTTCCTTCAGACACTGCCTCCCCTGCTGCACTCTCCAATGGTGGTTTTCACTTCAGTCACACACCTTGACCTGGGAACCGACATGGTGGTGGTGTTGGCATGTTACTTTCCTCTCGGTGCACATTTCACTCCATACCCACTATTCCTTCCCTCCAATTTTTCTCAAAATATTTTTTTTGAGAGCACAGAGTTCAGCAAATCAGTACATAATCACATGGGGTCAACATACATTCATATTACAATATAGGTTACATTTATACAACATCCTTTGCATAGGAATATAGGAGAACCCTTATGCTCTCTAGTTCCTCATTTCTTCTTTTCAGTGCTTAAAGTAACACCTTTCTCAAGGTATTTATCAACCATTCTCCCAGTTCTTCCCTGGAGGAAAGTTCTGGTTGGGCTTCTTACTCCTATCACAATGGCCAGGACATGCGAACATGTGAATGCTATGCTAGAAATTGTGGAAATCTATGTGCAATAGGCGACAACATTAAAGACAATCATGTAGTAGCATTATTACTATGCAGCCTTCCAGAATCTTACAGTGTCCTTATAAATGCTTTCGAAACTAGACCAGACCAGGAACTAACACTAAAATATGCTATCGGAAAATTAATTGACAAATACTACAGAAGAAAGGAAAATATGCATAGCTCTAAAGATGCATGAAGGCACAAGACAAAGCAAATAAATCAGGGTATGTTTTTGTTACAAAAAGGATGGTCAACTGAAAAGGAACTGCTCAATCTAAGAAAGTTGAGCAGTGAAGAAAAAAGCCATCCATGAGAGAAAGAGTTAAAACTGCCACAAAGAAAACCACTTGCAGCATGGAGTGATACTTTTAAAGTAACTCAGAACAGCACATCACATGGATGGTGCATTGACCCAGGGGAAACAAGTCACATGATAAATGATGAAACGTTTTTTAACATAAATTGATTACAGTGCAAAAGACAAAGTCTACCTAGCAAATGAGAAAAGTATCACAGCGGAAGGTAACGGTCAAGGGTTCTTGAATTGCATCACACCGTCAGGGGGTAAGCAAAGCATCCTTGTAAATAATGTTCTGTATGTTCCATGTCTAGAAGTAAGCCTCCTATCAGTGAAAACCCTTGCTAAAAAGGGACTCAGAGTCCAATTCTGAGGCAATGAATGCACAATTCGAAACAGAAAACAAATCCTAGCAAAAGGAAGGATGAATGAACACCTGTACAAACTCATCACTGCAAGCGAACGAGCCATTGCAACAACTTATAATGTACACGATAAGTGTATCCCCCTGTGTCACAGAAGATTGGGGCATCAAAACAAAGAAGCCATAAAGGATTTTGGAAAGAGCGGTCTATCAGAAGGTATGACAATTTTCCTTGCCACAAGCTCATGAAATGCATGTGTTGTATCAAAGCAAAGGCCACACGTACACAACTTCCACAGACCAGTCAAAAAAGACCACTTAAGCCATGGAACTCATATACAGTGACGTGTGTGAACCAATGAAAACCCCCACACCTAGCGGGAACAGATATTTACTGTCCTTCATTGACGATTATTCCAGATACACAATGACATATCTACTGAAGCACAAAAGCAAGACATCAGACAGACTTCAAGAATTTGTAGCTATGACCAGCCACAAATTTTAAAGGAAACCAGGAATAATACACACTGACAATGGAGGGGAATATATGGAAATTAAGTTTAATCATACCTAAAGAAATTAGGTAATATACACCAAAACACTGTACCATACATTTCCAAACAAAATGACTTAGCAGAAAGGAAATAATGCACTCTCACAGAAATGTGGATACATTTAGGCCTCATGGAAGGCTTGTTTTTAATATACTCTTCCTTTCCTTGTTTTTAACATTTTAATCGTTGTTGTGAGGTATAAGTACCTAATAAATTAAATATTGTATATATTTAAATTTACTCCCAATACTACTTTATAAATATTAAAAACACACCCTTATGTAATGAGTGTTAATTTATTCTAGTATTCTAGTATTATTAGATATAATGATCACTGGGCTGGGCATGTTTACTGCATTTATACATTTTAAAGCACCCATTTTCATCACAGCACATTGCTGTACAAGAACAGAGTCACTTTAATATTTGAATGATCAAATAATTTAATTTCACTAGATTTTGCGGTTTATTCAAAACATGTGTTATATAAAATAGTTGCCAAAGGAGCGTTATTATTTACTACAAAAGAAGCAGAATGTCACCGCCTGATTTGGGGACTAGGCTCACAACAATTCTCTCTCTATTTTGTTCAGATCTCAGCATCCAGCATGCAATTCAGATGACAGTATCATGCCTGAAGTGGCAGACACACACCCTGTACCCTTGATTAGTACAAGCAGACTCCGACACCACTCAATACAGGGATCTATGCATGACTGACTCTCAAAGCCATATAAATTTGTTAGAATCTTTAACCCTTTGTACACTGGATATAAAAAGTCTACACACCCCTGTTAATATGCCAGGTTTCTGTGCTGTAAAAAAGGAGACAAAGATAAATAATTTCAGAACTTTTTACACATTTAATGTGACCTATAAACTGTACAACTCAATTGAAAAACAAACTGAAATCTTTAAGGTAGAGGGAAGAAAAAAAAAGAAAAATAATGTGGTTGCATGAGTCTGCACACCATTTTCTAACTGGGGATGTAGCTGTGTTCAGAATTAAGCAATCACATTCCAAATTGTGTTAAATAGAAGTCAGCATACACCTGCCATCATTTAAAGTGCCTTTGATTAACCCCAAATAAAGTTCAGCTGCTCTAGTTGGTCTTTCCTGAAATTTTCTTAGTCGCATCCCACAGCAAAAGCCATGGTGCACAGAGAGCTTCCAAAGCATCAGAGGGATCTCATTGTTAAAAGGTATCAGTCAGGAGAAGGGTACAAAAGAATTTCAAAAGGCATTAGATATACCATGGAACACAGTGAAGACAGTCATCATCAAGTGGAGAAAATATGGCACAACAGTGACATTACCAAGAACTGGAGCTCCCTCCAAAATTGATGAAAAGACGAGAAGAAAACTGGTCTGGGAGGCTAACAAGAGGCCTACAGCAACATTAAAGGAGCTGCAGGAATATCTGGCAAGTACTAGCTGTGTGGTACATGTGACAACAATCTCCCGTATTCTTCATATGTCTGGGCTATGGGGTAGAGTGGCAAGACGAAAGCCTTTTCTTTTACGAAGAAAAACATCCAAGCCAGGATACATTTTGCAAAAACACATCTGAAGTCTCCCAAAAGCATATGGGAAAAGGTGTTATGGTCTGATAAAACCAAGTTTGAACTGTTTGACCGTAATTCCAAAAGATTTGTTTGGCGCAAAAACAACACTGCACATTACCAAAAGAACACCATACCCACAGTGAAGCATGGTGGTGGCAGCATTATGCTTTGGCGCTGTTTTTCTTCAGCTGGAACTGGGTCCTTAGTTAAGATAGAGGGAATTATGAACAGTTCCAAATACCAGTCAATATTGGCACAAAACCTTCAGGCTTCTGGTAGAAAGCTGAACATGAAGAGGAACTTCCTCTTTCAGCATGACAACGACCCAAAGCATACATCCAAATCAACAAAGAAATGGCTTCACCAGAAGATTAAAGTTTTAGAATGGCCCAGCCAGAGCCCAGACCTGAATCCGATTGAAAATCCGTGGGGTGATTTGAAGAGGGTTGTGCACAGGAGATGCCCTCGCAATCTGACAGATTTGGAGTGTTTTTGCAAAGAAGAGTGGGCAAATCTTGCCAAGTCAAAACTCATACCCAAAAAGACTGAGTGCTGTAATAAAATCAAAAGGTGCTTCAACAAAGTATTAGTTTAAGGGTGTGCATACTTATGCAACCATATTATTTTATTTTCTATTTTTTCTTTTCTCTACCGAAAAAAGTTATTAGTTTGTTTTTAAAGTTTCATTTTATAGGTCACATTAAAGGTGGAAAAAGTTCTGAAATGATTTATCTTTGTCTCATTTGATTTACAGCACAGAAACCGGACATTTTAACTGGGGTGTGTAGACTTTTTATATCCACTGTATATCCCAGATATGACTGCATTAACCTTATATTATCTAAGCATATCCTATGGACTATTTCTAACACAGATACATTATTTTAATGTTAATCAATGACAGTACTATATGCATGTATTACATTTGTTATATAACTACATGTATGCATTAGACCCATGATATACTGTAACTGTTAAGCAAGCTGCTAGCATATTCGAAACACACATATAGTATCTGATTAGCCCCAAACAGTCCACTGGGCCCTTCTGTTCATTACAGTCATATAATCAGAGTCCTGACCTCAACCCGATTGAGATGCTGTGGCATGACCTCAAGAAAGCGATTCACACCAGACATCCCAAGAATATTGCTGAACTGAAACAGTTCTGTAAAGAGGAACGGTCAAGAATTACTCCTGACCGTTGTGCACGTCTGATCTGCAACTACAGGAAACGTTTGGTTGAAGTTATTGCTGCCAAAGGAGGTTCAACCAGTTATTAAATCCAAGGGTTCACATACTTTTTCCACCTGCACTGTGAATGTTTACATGGTGTGTTCAATAACAACATGGTAACATTTAATTCTTTGTGTGTTATTAGTTTAAGCAGAGTGTGATTGACTATTGCTGTGATTTAGATGAAGATCAGATCACATTTTATGACCAATTTGTGCAGAAATCCATATCATTCCAAAGGGTTCACATACTTTTGCTTGCAACTGTAACTGTTAAGCAAGCTGCTAGCATATTCGAAACACACATATAGTATCTGATTAGCCCCAAACAGTCCACTGGGCCCTTCTATTCATTACAGTCATATAATCATGCACATACTATTGAGATGTGGTGTTGGGAAATACTGTACTGCATGTTTAATTGTGTCCAGTTGATAAGGAGTTAACTAATTTAGAATGTTACAAGGTGATCTGTAAATGACAGGTGAGTTTCAGTTGTTATATAATATGTTATAAAAATGTTTGCTGTCTATCCAAACAAGTAAAGCCTTACATGCTTCTTAACTATCTACCAGTGTCTCTTTTTGAGGCATAACTCTTGTTTCCTCACTCAGTATTTACTGGGATTATAGATGCAACACTTACGTATTTGTGGTTTTCCTTTAGTGTCTTTGCCCATCACCTGTTAGTTATGCATCAAACAGAGACACTGGTAGGTAGTGAAGAACCATATTAGGCTTTACTTGTTTGGATAGACAGCAAAAATGTAAATAAAGGAAGAAAGACAAAAACCAAGTAAAGAAAACAAAGAACATCCTTCCTTTGCGTACCAACAAGTTCATATACTTATATAAATGGTACTCTGAACTGCACAGTGCCATCTACAGCTCAAGAGCAGAGTGCATACATATTATGCAGTACATGCTGTTGTATTTTCCAACAAGTGAGGCTGACAGAGGGGGAGAGAGAGAGACATGAGGGGAGACTGACAGAGGGGGAGAGAGAGACAGAGGGGGGCTGAGAGGGGGAGAGAGAGACAGAGGGGGGCTGAAAGGGGGGGAGAGAGAGACAGAGGGGGGCTGAAAGAGGGGGGGAGAAATGAGGAGAGACTGACAGAGGGGGAGAGAGAGACAGAGGGGGGGCTGAGGGGGGGGAGAGAGACATGAGGGGAGACTGACAGAGGGGGAGAGAGAGACAGAGGGGGGCTCAGAGGGGTGGGGAGAGAGACATGAGGAGAGACTGACAGAGGGGAAGAGAGAAATAGATGGGGGCTGAAAGAGGGGGGGAGACATGAGGGGAGACTGACAGAGAGGGAGAGAGAGACAGAGGGGGGCTGAGAGGGGGGGGGAGAGAGACATGAGGGGAGACTGACAGAGGGGGAGAGAGAGACAGAGGGGGGCTCAGAGGGGGGGGGAGAGAGACATGAGGGGAGACTGACAGAGGGGTTGAGAGAGACAGAGGGGGGCTGAAAGAGGGGGGGGAGACATGAGGGGAGACTGACAGAGAGGGAGAGAGAGACAGAGGGGGGCTGAGAGCGGGGGAGAGAGACATGAGGGGAGACTGACAGAGGGGGAGTGAGAGACAGAGGGGGCTGAGAGAGGGGGGAGAAAGACATGAGGGGAGACTGACAGAGGGGCAGAGAGAGACAGAGAGGGTCTAAGAGGGGGGGAGAGAGACATGAGGGGAGACTGACAGAGGGGGAGAGAGAGACAGAGAGGGGATGAAAGAGGGGGGGGGGGGACATGAGGGGAGACTGACAGAGGGGGAGTGAGAGACAGAGGGGGCTGAGAGAGGGGGGAGAAAGACATGAGGGGAGACTAACAGAGGGGAGAGAGAAATAGATGGGGGCTGAGAGAGTGGGGGGGGGGGGAGACACAAGGGTGCTACCAGAGGGGGAGAGAGAGACATGAGTGGGGCTGACAGAGGGGAAGAGAGGCAAAGTAAAAGAGGCAGATGGGGGAGAGAGGCACTAGAGGGGAGGAAGGCAGAGAAGTGGAGGCAGATAGAGAAGGAGAGAGGCACAGGATTCCGCAGATAGAGGGGAAGAGAGGCACAGGAGGGGAGGCAGATAGAGGGGGAGAGTGGCACAGGAGGGGTGGCAGATAGAGGAGAGAGGAACACGTAGAGAGGCTGACAGAGTGGTTGGGGGGAGACGCAAAGGAGGAGAGGCTGACAGAGGGGGAGAGAGGCAGAAGAGGGGAGGCAGATGGAGAAGAGAGGGACAGGAGGTAGGCTGAAAGGGGGGAAGGTACATGAGGAGAGGCAGATAGATGGGGAGAGAGGCATATGTGAGAGGCAAATAGAGTGGGAGATAGGCATAGGAGGGGCCATACAGAGGGGAAGAGAGGCACAGGAGGGGAGGCTTACAGAAGGTGAGAGAGGCACAGGAGCTTAAGCTGCCAGAGGGAGCGAGAGGTACAGGAGGGGAGGGTGAGAGAAGGGGAGAGAGGCACAGGAGGAGAGGGTGATAGAGAGGGAGATAGGCACAGGAGGGGAGGCTTACTGAAGGGGACAGAGGCACATGAGGGGAGAGTCTGACAGAGGGGGAGAATGGCACAGGAGGGGAAGCTGATAGAGGGGGAGAGAGGCAAAGGAGGGGGGTGACAGAGGAGGAGAGAGGCACAGGAGGGGAGGCTGACAGAAGGGGAGAGAGGCAAAAGAGGGGAGGGAGGCAGAGGGCGAGAGAAACACAGGAAGAGAGGCATATACGGGGAGGGAGGCAGAGAAGAGGAGGCAGATAGAGGAGGAGAGAGGCACAGTAGGAAAGGCTGGCAGAGGGGAAAAGACGCAATAGGAAGGGATGCAAATAGAGGGGGAGAGACGCAAAGGAGGGGCAGATAAAGGGGGAGAGAGGCACCGGAGGGGAGCAGATATAAGGGAAGAGAGGCACAGGAGGGGGCAGATAGTGTTATCTTTATTTATAATAATAATAATAGCTGCACATACGGGAAATTATGGTAGTGTGCAATCTGCCAAGCAGTGAAAAAGAAATACAAGAAATATGGAAGGAGAGACTGCCTAACAAATTACACCTTTAAATCTTGGCTTTGTATCTCAAGGTACAGCATCCATAGTGTATAAATGAACCAATAGACCAGGAATTATTAGATAAAATATAACCTTTATTGATCATATATATAACATTGACACAATGAACGGTTAAAAGTTAAATTAACTTTGTTAGGCACTCTCTCCTGCTTTATTTCTCATGTTGGGAAATACAACAGCATGTACTGTATGTTTAATTGTATCCAGTTGATAAGGAGTTAACTAATTTAGAAGGATACAAGGTGATCTGTAACTGACAGGTGAGTTTCAGTTTTTATATGATATGTTATAAAAAAAAAGTTTGAAGCACAGCAGGGGAGGCAGATAGAGAGGGAAAGAGGCACAGGATTGGAGGCTAAGAGAGGTACAGGAGGGGGGGGGAGTGGCACAGGGGGGGGGGGGGGGGGTGAGAGAAGCACAGGAGAAGAGGCTGACAGTGGAATAGTGAGGCACCGGAGACGAGGCAGAGAGAGAGAAGGCACCGGGGGAGAGGCAGATAAAGGCAGAGAGTGGCACAGGAGTAGAGGCAGATAGAAGGGGAAGAGGCACAGGAGTAGAGGACCTTTCCTTTTAGCTGACCTCCCGAACTGTAAGGGTTTGTGTTAGGAAATAAACTCTAAATTTTCAATCCTATGATTACATTGTGCAATGCTGAGATGCAGAATATGACACAAGAAGTTAATATATTAAAAACTCATTTTTAAGTAAAAATTGATTTTCCAAATCCCATGAGTTTTTCACTCTAATGACGGTGTGTCATAATCCTTATAAAGTAATATTGGGAGTAAAGTTATATATATACAATATTTCATTTATTAGGTACTTATACCTCACAACGACGATTAAAGTGTTAAAAACAAGGAAAGGAAGGGTATATTAAAAACAAGCCTTCCATGAGGCCTAAAAAGGGCCATTTAGGCCTCATGGAAGGCTTGTTTTTAATATACCCTTCCTTTCCTTGTTTTTAACACTTTAATCGTTGTTGTGAGGTATAAGTACCTAATAAATGAAATATTGTATATATTTAACTTTACTCCCAATACTACTTTATAAATATTAAAAACACACCCTTATGTAATGAGTGTTAATCTATTCTAGTATTCTAGTATTATTAGATATAATGATCACTGGGCTGGGCATGTTTACTGCATTTATACATTTTAAAGCACCCATTTTCATCACAGCACATTGCTGTACAAGAACAGAGTCACTTTAATATTTGAATGATCAAATAATTTAATTTCACTAGATTTTGCGGTTTATTCAAAACATGTGTTATATAAAATAGTTGCCAAAGGAGCGTTATTATTTACTACAAAAGAAGCTGAATGTCACCGCCTGATTTGGGGACTAGGCTCACCCCAATTCTCTCTCTATTTTGTTCAGATCTCTGCATCCAGCAGACAATTCAGATGACAGCATCATGCCTGAAGTGGCAGACACACACCTTGTACCCTTGATTAGTACAAGCAGACTCTGACACCACTCAATACAGGGATCTATGCATGACTGATTCTCAAAGCCATATAAATTTGTTAGAATCTTTAACCCTTTGTACAGTGGATATAAAAAGTCTACACACCCCTGTTAAAATGTCAGGTTTCTGTGCTGTAAAAAATGAGACAAAGATAAATAATTTCAGAACTTTTTACACATTAAATGTGACCTATAAACTGTACAACTCAATTGAAAAACAAACTGAAATCTTTAAGGTAGAGGGAAGAAAAAAAGAAAGAAAAATAATGTGGTTGCATAAGTCTGCACACCCTTTTCTAACTGGGGATGTAGCTGTGTTCAGAATTAAGCAATCACATTCCAAATCATGTTAAATAGGAGTCAGCATAAACCTGCCATCATTTAATGTGCCTCTAAATAACCCCAAATAAAGTTCAGCTGCTCTAGTTGGTCTTTCCTGAAATTTTCTTAGTCGCATCCCACAGCAAAAGCCATGGTGCACAGAGAGCTTCCAAAGCATCAGAGGGATCTCATTGTTAAAAGGTATCGGTCAGGAGAAGGGTACAAAAGAATTTCCAAGGCATTAGATATACCATGGAACACAGCGAAGTCATCATCAAGTGGAGAAAATATGGCACATCAGTGACATTACCAAGAACAGGAGCTCCCTCCAAAATTGATGAAAAGACGAGAAGAAAACTGGTCTGGGAGGCTACCAAGAGGCCTACAGCAACATTAAAGGAGCTGCAGGAATATCTGGCAAGTACTAGCTGTGTGGTACATGTGACAACAATCTCCTGTATTGTTCATATGTCTGGGCTATGGGCTAGAGTGGCAAGACGAAAGCCTTTTCTTACGAAGAAAAATATCCAAGCCAGGCTACATTTTGCAAAAACACATCTGAAGTCTCCCAAAAGCATATGGGAAAAGGTGTTATGGTCTGATAAAACCAAGGTTGAACTTTTTTTACGATAATTCCAAAATATATGTTTGGCGCAAAAACAACACTACACATTACCAAAAGAACACCATACCCACAGTGAAGCATGGTGGTGGCAGCATTATGCTTTGGGGCTGTTTTTCTTCAGCTGGAACTGAGGCCTTAGTTAAGATAGAGGGATTTATGAACAGTTCCAAATACCAGTCAATATTGGCACAAAACCTTCAGGCTTCTGGTAGAAAGCTGAACATGAAGAGGAACTTCATCTTTCAGCATGACAACGACCCAAAGCATACATCCAAATCAACAAAGGAATGGCTTCACCAGAAGAAGATTAAAGTTTTGGAATGGCCCAGCCAGAGCCCAGACCTGAATCCGATTAAAAATCCGTGGGGTGATCTGAAGAGGGCAGTGCACAGGAGATACCCCGGCAATCTGACAGATTTGGAGTGTTTTTGCAAAGAAGAGTCGGCAAATCTTGCCAAGTCAAAATGTGTCATGCTGATAGATTCATACCCAAAAAGACTGATTGCTGTAATAAAATCAAAAGGTGCTTCAACAAAGTATTAGTTTAAGGGTGTGCATACTTATGCAACCATATTATTTTATTTTCTATTTTTTCTTTTCTCTACCGAAAAAAGTTTTTAGTTTGTTTTTAAAGTTTCATTTTATAGGTCACATTAAAGGTGGAGAAAGTTCTGAAATGATTTATCTTTGTCACATTTGATTTACAGCACAGAAACCTGACATTTTAACTGGGGTGTGTAGACTTTTTATATCCACTGTATATCCCAGATATGACTGCATTAACCTTATATTATCTAAGCATATCCTATGGACTATTTCTAACACAGATACATTATTTTAATGTTAATCAATGACAGTACTATATGCATATATTACATCCGTTATATAACTACATGTATGCATTACACCCATGATATACAGTTGCAAGCAAAAGTATGTGAACCCTTTGGAATGATATGGATTTCTGCACAAATTGGATACCACAGAGGAAGCCACTGCTGTCCAAACAAAACATTGCTGCATGTTTACAGTTTGCACAAGAGCACCTGGATGTTCCACAGCAGAACTGGCAAAATATTCTGTGGACAGATGAAACCAAAGTTGAGTTGCTTGGAAGAAACACACAACACTATGTGTGGAGAAACAGAGGCACAGCACACCAACATCAAAACCTCATCCCAACTGTGAAGTACGGTGGTGAGGGCATCATGGTTTGAGGCTGCTTTGCTGCGTCAAGGCCTGGACGGATTGCTATCATTGAAGGAAAAATGAATTCCAAAGTTTATCAAGACATTTTGAAGGAGAACTTAAGGCCATCTTTCCACCAGCTGAAGCTCAACAGAAGATGGGTGTTGCAACAGGACAATGACCCAAAGCATAGAAGTAAATCAACAACAGAATGACTTAAAAAAAAGAAAATATGCCTTCTGAAGTGGCCCAGTCAGAGTCCTGACCTCAACCCGATTGAGATGCTGTGGCATGACCTCAAGAAAGCGATTCACACCAGACATCCCAAGAATATTGCTGAACTGAAACAGTTCTGTAAAGAGGAATGGTCAAGAATTACTCTTGACCGTTGTGCACGTCTGATCTGCAACTACAGGAAACGTTTAGTTGAAGTTATTGCTGCAAAAGGAGGTTCAATCAGTTATTAAATCCAAGGGTTCACATACTTTTTCCACCTGCACTGTGAATGTTTACATGGTGTGTTCAATAACAACATGGTAACATTTAATTCTTTGTGTGTTATTAGTTTAAGCAGAGTGTGATTGACTATTGCTGTGATTTAGATGAAGATCAGATCACATTTTATGACCAATTTGTGCAGAAATCCATATCATTCCAAAGGGTTCACATACTTTTGCTTGCAACTGTAACTGTTAAGCAAGCTGCTAGCATATTCGAAACACACATATAGTATCTGATTAGCCACAAACAGTCCACTGGGCCCTTCTGTTCATTACAGTCATATAATCATGCACATACTATTGAGATGTGGTGTTGGGAAATACAACAGCATGTACTGCATGTTTAATTGTGTCCAGTTGATAAGGCGTTAACTAATTTAGAATGTTACAAGGTGATCTGTAACTGACAGGTGAGTTTCAGTTATATAATATGGTATAAAAATGTTTGCTGTCTATCCAAACAAGTAAAGCCTTACATGCTTCTTAACTATCTACCAGTGTCTCTTTTTGATGCATAACTCTTGTTTCCTCACTCAGTATTTACAGGGATTATAGATGCAACACTTACGTATTTGTGGTTTTCCTTTAGTGTCTTTGCCCATCACCTGTTAGTTATGCATCAAACAGAGACACTGGTAGGTAGTGAAGAACCATATTAGGCTTTACTTGTTTGGATAGACAGCAAAAATGTAAATAAAGGAAGAGGGACAAAAACCAAGTAAAGAAAACAAAGAACATCCTTCCTTTGCGTACCAACAAGTTCATATACTTATATAAATGGTACTCTGAACTGCACAGTGCCATCTACAGCTCAAGAGCAGAGTGCATACATATTATGCAGTACATGCTGTTGTATTCCCCAACAAGTGAGGCTGACAGAGGGGGAGAGAGAGACATGAGGGGAGACTGACAGAGGGGGAGAGAGACATGAGGGGAGACTGACAGAGGGGGAGAGAGAGACAGAGGGGGGCGGAGAGGGGGGAGAGAGACATGAGGGGAGACTGACAGAGGGGGAGAGAGAGACAGAGGGGGGCTGAAAGAGGGGGGAGACATGAGGGGAGACTGACAGAGGGGGAGTGAGAGACAGAGGGGGCTGAGAGAGGGGGGAGAAAGACATGAGGTGAGACTAACAGAGGGGAGAGAGAAATAGATGGGGGCTGAGAGAGAGGGGGGGGGGGAGAGAGACACAAGTGTGCTACCAGAGGGGGAGAGAGAGACATGAGTGGGGCTGACAGAGGGGAAGAGAGGCAAAGTAAAAGAGGCAGATGGGGGAGAGAGGCACTAGAGGGGAGGGAGGCAGAGAAGTGGAGGCAGATAGTGAAGGAGAGAGGCACAGGATTCCGCAGATAGAGGGTGAGAGAGGCACAGGAGGGGAGGCAGATAGAGGGGGATAGAGGCACAGGAGGTGTGGCAGATAGAGGAGAGAGGAACACGTAGCGAGGCTGACAGAGTGGGGGGGGGGGGAGACGCAAAGGAGGAGAGGCTGACAGAGGGGGAGAGAGGCAGAAGAGGGGAGGCAGATGGAGAGGAGAGAGGCACAGGAGGTAGGCTGAAAGGGGGGAAGGTACATGAGGAGAGGCAGATAGATGGGGAGAGAGGCATATGTGGGAGGCAAATAGAGGAGGAGAGATTCACAGGATGGGGCATACAGGGTGGGGGGCACAGCACAGGAGGCTGACAGAAGGTGAGAGAAAGGGCATAGGAGGGGATGCTGAAAGAAGTTGAGAGAGGCACTGGAGGTGAGGCTGATAGGGGGGAGAGAGGCACAGGTGAGGAGGCAAATAGTAGGAGAGAGGCACAGGACACAAGGTTGACAAAGAAAGGGAAGAGAGACATGAGGGGGCTGACAGAGGGAGAGAGAGAGAGACACGAAGGGGCTAAAAAAGGGGCAGAGAGGGACAGGAGGTAGGCTGAAAGGGGGGGGGGATACATGAGGGGAGGCAGATAGATGTGAAGAGAGAGGCATAGGAGGGGCCATACAGAGGGGGAGAGAGGCACAGGAGGGGAGGCTTACAGAAGGTAAGAGAGGCACAGGAGCTTAGGCTGCCAGAGGGAGCGAGAGGTACAGGAGGGGAGGGTGACAGAAGGGGAGAGAGGCACAGGAGGAGAGTGTGATAGAGAGGGAGATAGGCACAGGAGGGGAGGCCTACTGAAGGGGACAGAGGCACATGAGGGGAGAGTCTGACAGAGGGGGAGAATGGCACAGGAGGGGAAGCTGATAGAGGGGGAGAGTGGCAAAGGAGGGGGTGACAGAGGAGGAGAGAGGCACAGGAGGGGAGGCTGACTGAAGGGGAGAGAGGCAAAAGAGGGGAGGGAGGCAGAGGGCGAGAGAAACACAGGAAGAGGGGCATATAAGGGGAGGGAGGCAGAGAAGAGGTGGCAGATAGAGGAGGAGAGAGGCACAGTAGGAAACGCTGGCAGAGGGGAAAAGAGGCAATAGGAAGGGATGCAAATAGAGGGGGAGAGACGCAAAGGAGGGGCAGATAGTGGGGGAGAGAGGCACCGGAGGGGAGCAGATATAAGGGAAGAGAGGCACAGGAGGGGGCAGATAGTATTATCTTTATTTATAATAATAATAATAATAGCTGCACATACGGGAAATTATGGTAGTGTGCAATCTGCCAAGCAGTAAAAAAGAAATACAAGAAATATGGAAGGAGAGAGTGCCTAACAAAGTACACCTTTAAATCTTGGCTTTGTATCTCAAGGTACAGCATCCATAGTGTATAAATGAACCAATAGACCAGGAATTATTAGATAAAATATAACCTTTATTGATCATATATATAACATTGACACAAGTTAAAAAAATTAACGGTTAAAAGTTAAATTAACTTTGTTAGGCACTCTCTCCTGCTTTATTTCTCATGTTGGGAAATACAACAGCATGTACTGTATGTTTAATTGTATCCAGTTGATAAGGAGTTAACTAATTTAGAAGGATACAAGGTGATCTGTAACTGACAGGTGAGTTTCAGTTTTTATATGATATGTTATAAAAAAAAGTTTAGTGCCTATACAAACAAGTAAAGCCTAATATGCTTCTTAATGATCTACCAGTGTCTCTTTTTAAGGCATAACTCTTGTTTCCTCACTCAGTATTTACTGGGATTATAGATGCAACACTTACTTATTTGTGGTTTTCCTTTAGTTTCCGGGCCCATAACCTGTTAGTTATGCATCAAAAAGAGACACTGATAGATAGTGAAGAACCATATTAGGCTTTACTTGTTTGGATAGACAGCAACACTTTATAACATATCAGTTACCGGAAACAGCAGCCAGCAGGGTGAAAGGTAAAAGGGAAGAGAGACAAAAACCAAGTAAAGAAAATAAAGAAATTCCTTCCTGTGCGTACCAACAAGTTCATATACTTATGTAGAAGGGGAGAGAGGCAATAGGAGTGGAGGCAAATAGAGGAGAAAGGGGAAGGAGGGGGGAAGATAGAGGGGAAGAGAGGCACAGAAGGGGGGCAGATAGAGGGGAAGAGAGGCACAGGTGGGGGTAGAGAGAGGTACAGGAATAGGCAGATAGATCGGTAGAGAAGCACAGCAGGGGAGGCAGATAGAGAGGGAAGGAGGCACAGGATTGGAGGCTGAGAGAGGTACAGGAGGGTGGGAGAGGCATGGGTGGGGGTGGGGAGAGAAGCACAGGAGAAGAGGCTGACAGTGGAATAGTGAGGCACCGGAGACGAGGCAGAGAGAGAGAGAGAAGGCACCGGGGGATAGGCATATAAAGGCAGAGAGTGGCACAGGAGTAGAGGCAGATAGAAGGGGAAGAGGCACAGGAGTAGAGGCAGGGACCTTTCCTTTTAGCTGACCTCCCGAACTGTAAGGGTTTGTGTTAGGAAATAAACTCTAAATTTTTAATCCTATGATTACATTGTGCAATGCTGAGATGCAGAATATGACACAAGAAGTTAATATATTAAAAACTCATTTTTAAGTAAAAATAGATTTTCCAAATCCCAGGAGTTTTTCACTCTAATGACGGTGTGTCATAATTCTTATAAAGTAGTATTGGGAGTAAAGGTATATATATACAATTTTTCATTTATTAGGTACTTATACCTCACAACGATGATTAAAATGTTAAAAACAAGGAAAGGATGGGTATATTAAAAACAAGCCTTCCATGAGGCCTAAAAAGGGCCATTTAGGCCTCATGGAAGGCTTGTTTTTAATATACCCTTCCTTTCCTTGTTTTTAACATTTTAATCGTCGTTGTGAGGTATAAGTACCTAATAAATGAAATATTGTATATATTTAACTTTACTCCCAATACTACTTTATAAATATTAAAAACACACCCTTATGTAATGAGTGTTAATTTATTCTAGTATTCTAGTATTATTAGATATAATGATCACTGGGCTGGGCATGTTTACTGCATTTATACATTTTAAAGCACCCATTTTCATCACAGCACATTGCTGTACAAGAACAGAGTCACTTTAATATTTGATTGATCAAATAATTTAATTTCACTAGATTTTGTGGTTTATTCAAAACAGGTGTTATATAAAATAGTTGCCAAAGGAGCGTTATTATTTACTACAAAAGAAGCTGAATGTCACCGCCTGATTTGGGGACTAGGCTCACCCCAATTCTCTCTCTATTTTGTTCAGATCTCAGCATCCAGCAGACAATTCAGATGACAGCATCATGCCTGAAGTGGCAGACACACACCCTGTACCCTTGATTAGTACAAGCAGACTCCGACACCACTCAATACAGGGATCTATGCATGGCTGACTCTCAAAGCCATATCAATTTGTTAGAATCTTTAACCCTTTGTACAGTGGATATAAAAAGTCTACACACCCCTGTTAAAATGTCAGGTTTCTGTGCTGTAAAAAATAAGACAAAGATAAATAATTTCAGAACTTTTTACACATTTAATGTGACCTATAAACTGTACAACTCAATTGAAAAACAAACTGAAATCTTTAAGGTAGAGGGAAGAAAAAAAAAAGAAAAATAATGTGGTTGCATAAGTCTGCACACCCTTTTCTAACTGGGGATGTAGCTGTGTTCAGAATTAAGCAATCACATTCCAAATCATGTTAAATAGGAGTCAGCATAAACCTGCCATCATTTAAAGTGCCTCTGATTAACCCCAAATAAAGTTCAGCTGCTCTAGTTGGTCTTTCCTGAAATGTTCTTAGTCGCATCCCACAGCAAAAGCCATGGTGCACAGAGAGCTTCCAAAGCATCAGAGGGATCTCATTGTTAAAAGGTATCAGTCAGGAGAAGGGTACAAAAGAATTTCCAAGGCATTAGATATACCATGGAACACAGTGAAGACAGTCATTGTCAAGTGGAGAAAATATGGCACAACAGTGACATTACCAAGAACTGGAGCTCCCTCCAAATGTGATGAAAAGACGAGAAGAAAACTGGTCTGGGAGGCTACCTAGAGGCCTACAGCAACATTAAAGGAGCTGCAGGAATATCTGGCAAGTACTAGCTGTGTGGTACATGTGACAACAATCTCCCGTATTCTTCATATGTCTGGGCTATGGGGTAGAGTGGCAAGACGAAAGCCTTTTCTTACGAAGAAAAACATCCAAGCCAGGCTACATTTTGCAAAAACACATCTGAAGTCTCCCAAAAGCATATGGGAAAAGGTGTTATGGTCTGATAAAACCAAGGTTGAACTTTTTTACGATAATTCCAAAATATATGTTTGGCGCAAAAACAACACTGCACATTACCAAAAGAACACCATACCCACAGTGAAGCATGGTGGTGGCAGCATTATGCTTTGGGGCTGTTTTTCTTCAGCTGGAACTGAGGCCTTAGTTAAGATAGAGGGATTTATGAACAGTTCCAAATACCAGTCAATATTGGCACAAAACCTTCAGGCTTCTGCTAGAAAGCTGAACATGAAGAGGAACTTCATCTTTCAGCATGACAACGACCCAAAGCCTACATCCAAATCAACAAAGGAATGGCTTCACCAGAAGAAGATTAAAGTTTTGGAATGGCCTAGCTAGAGCCCAGACCTGAATCTGATTGAAAATCCGTGGGGTGATCTGAAGAGGGCTGTGCACAGGATATGCCCCCGCAATCTGACAGATTTGGAGTGTTTTTGCAAAGAAGAGTCGGCAAATCTTGCCAAGTCAAAATGTGTCATGCTGATAGACTCATACCCAAAAAGACTGAGTGCTGTAATAAAATCAAAAGGTGCTTCAACAAAGTATTAGTTTAAGGGTGTGCATACTTATGCAACCATATTATTTTATTTTCTATTTTTTCTTTTCTCTACCGAAAAAAGTTTTTAGTTTGTTTTTAAAGTTTCATTTTATAGGTCACATTAAAGGTGGAAAAAGTTCTGAAATTATTTATCTTTGTCTCATTTGATTTACAACACGGAAACCTGACATTTTAACTGGGGTGTGTAGACTTTTTATATCCACTGTATATCCCAGATATGACTGCATTAACCTTATATTATCTAAGCATATCCTATAGACTATTTCTAACACAGATACATTATTTTAATGTTAATCAATGACAGTGCTATATGCATATATTACATCCGTTATATAACTACATGTATGCATTACACCCATGATATACAGTTGCAAGCAAAAGTATGTGAACCCTTTGGAATGATATGGATTTCTGCACAAATTGGATACCACAGAGGAAGCCACTGCTGTCCAAACAAAACATTGCTGCACGTTTACAGTTTGCACAAGAGCACCTGGATGTTCCACAGCAGAACTGGCAAAATATTCTGTGGACAGATGAAACCAAAGTTGAGTTGCTTGGAAGAAACACACAACACTATGTGTGGAGAAACAGAGGCACAGCACACCAACATCAAAACCTCATCCCAACTGTGAAGTACGGTGGTGGGGGGCATCATGGTTTGAGGCTGCTTTGCTGCGTCAAGGCCTGGACGGATTGCTATCATTGAAGGAAAAATGAATTCCAAAGTTTATCAAGACATTTTGAAGGAGAACTTAAGGCCATCTTTCCACCAGCTGAAGCTCAACAGAAGATGGGTGTTGCAACAGGACAATGACCCAAAGCATAGAAGTAAATCAACAACAGAATGACTTAAAAAGAAGAAAATATGCCTTCTGAAGTGGCCCAGTCAGAGTCCTGACCTCAACCCGATTGAGATGCTGTGGCATGACCTCAAGAAAGCGATTCACACCAGACATCCCAAGAATATTGCTGAACTGAAACAGTTCTGTAAAGAGGAATGGTCAAGAATTACTCTTGACCGTTGTGCACGTCTGATCTGCAACTACAGGAAACGTTTAGTTGAAGTTATTGCTGCAAAAGGAGGTTCAATCAGTTATGAAATCCAAGGGTTCACATACTTTTTCCACCTGCACTGTGAATGTTTACATGGTGTGTTCAATAACAACATGGTAACATTTAATTCTTTGTGTGTTATTAGTTTAAGCAGAGTGTGATTGACTATTGCTGTGATTTAGATGAAGATCAGATCACATTTTATGACCAATTTGTGCAGAAATCCATATCATTCCAAAGGGTTCACATACTTTTGCTTGCAACTGTAACTGTTAAGCAAGCTGCTAGCATATTCGAAACACACATATAGTATCTGATTAGCCACAAACAGTCCACTGGGCCCTTCTGTTCATTACAGTCATATAATCATGCACATACTATTGAGATGTGGTGTTGGGAAATACAACAGCATGTACTGCATGTTTAATTGTGTCCAGTTGATAAGGCGTTAACTAATTTAGAATGTTACAAGGTGATCTGTAACTGACAGGTGAGTTTCAGTTGTTATATAATATGGTATAAAAATGTTTGCTGTCTATCCAAACAAGTAAAGCCTTACATGCTTCTTAACTATCTACCAGTTTTTTTTTTTTTTGATGCATAACTCTTGTTTCCTCACTCAGTATTTACAGGGATTATAGATGCAACACTTACGTATTTGTGGTTTTCCTTTAGTGTCTTTGCCCATCACCTGTTAGTTATGCATCAAACAGAGACACTGGTAGGTAGTGAAGAACCATATTAGGCTTTACTTGTTTGGATAGACAGCAAAAATGTAAATAAAGGAAGAGGGACAAAAACCAAGTAAAGAAAACAAAGAACATCCTTCCTTTGCGTACCAACAAGTTCATATACTTATATAAATGGTACTCTGAACTGCACAGTGCCATCTACAGCTCAAGAGCAGAGTGCATACATATTATGCAGTACATGCTGTTGTATTTCCCAACAAGTGAGGCTGACAGAGGGGGAGAGAGAGACATGAGGGGAGACTGACAGAGGGGGAGAGAGACATGAGGGGAGACTGACAGAGGGGGAGAGAGAGACAGAGGGGGGCTGAGAGGGGGGGAGAGAGACATGAGGGGAGACTGACAGAGGGGGAGAGAGAGACAGAGGGGGGCTGAAAGAGGGGGGAGACATGAGGGGAGACTGACAGAGGGGGAGTGAGAGACAGAGGGGGCTGAGAGAGGGGGGAGAAAGACATGAGGTGAGACTAACAGAGGGGAGAGAGAAATAGATGGGGGCTGAGAGAGAGGGGGGGGGGGGGGGAGAGAGACACAAGTGTGCTACCAGAGGGGGAGAGAGAGACATGAGTGGGGCTGACAGAGGGGAAGAGAGGCAAAGTAAAAGAGGCAGATGGGGGAGAGAGGCACTAGAGGGGAGGGAGGCAGAGAAGTGGAGGCAGATAGAGAAGGAGAGAGGCACAGGATTCCGCAGATAGAGGGTGAGAGAGGCACAGGAGGGGAGGCAGATAGAGGGGGAGAGAGGCACAGGAGGGGTGGCAGATAGAGGAGAGAGGAACACGTAGCGAGGCTGACAGAGTGGGGGGGGGGACGCAAAGGAGGAGAGGCTGACAGAGGGGGAGAGAGGCAGAAGAGGGGAGGCAGATGGAGAGGAGAGAGGCACAGGAGGTAGGCTGAAAGGGGGGAAGGTACATGAGGAGAGGCAGATAGATGGGGAGAGAGGCATATGTGGGAGGCAAATAGAGGAGGAGAGATTCACAGGATGGGGCATACAGAGGGGGGGGCACAGCACGGGAGGCTGACAGAAGGTGAGAGAAAGGGCATAGGAGGGGATGCTGAAAGAAGTTGAGAGAGGCACTGGAGGTGAGGCTGATAGGGGGGAGAGAGGCACAGGTGAGGAGGCAAATAGTAGGAGAGAGGCACAGGACACAAGGTTGACAAAGAAAGGGAAGAGAGACATGAGGGGGCTGACAGAGGGAGAGAGAGAGAGACACGAAGGGGCTAATAAAGGGGCAGAGAGGGACAGGAGGTAGGCTGAAAGGGGGGGGGATACATGAGGGGAGGCAGATAGTTGTGAAGAGAGAGGCATAGGAGGGGGCATACAGAGGGGGAGAGAGGCACAGGAGGGGAGGCTTACAGAAGGTAAGAGAGGCACAGGAGCTTAGGCTGCCAGAGGGAGCGAGAGGTACAGGAGGGGAGGGTGACAGAAGGGGAGAGAGGCACAGGAGGAGAGTGTGATAGAGAGGGAGATAGGCACAGGAGGGGAGGCCTACTGAAGGGGTCAGAGGCACATGAGGGGAGAGTCTGACAGAGGGGGAGAATGGCACAGGAGGGGAAGCTGATAGAGGGGGAGAGTGGCAAAGGAGGGGGTGACAGAGGAGGAGAGAGGCACAGGAGGGGAGGCTGACTGAAGGGGAGAGAGGCAAAAGAGGGGAGGGAGGCAGAGGGCGAGAGAAACACAGGAAGAGGGGCATATAAGGGGAGGGAGGCAGAGAAGAGGTGGCAGATAGAGGAGGAGAGAGGCACAGTAGGAAACGCTGGCAGAGGGGAAAAGAGGCAATAGGAAGGGATGCAAATAGAGGGGGAGAGACGCAAAGGAGGGGCAGATAGTGGGGGAGAGAGGCACCGGAGGGGAGCAGATATAAGGGAAGAGAGGCACAGGAGGGGGACAGATAGTATTATCTTTATTTATAATAATAATAATAGCTGCACATACGGGAAATTATGGTAGTGTGCAATCTGCCAAGCAGTAAAAAAGAAATACAAGAAATATGGAAGGAGAGAGTGCCTAACAAAGTACACCTTTAAATCTTGGCTTTGTATCTCAAGGTACAGCATCCATAGTGTATAAATGAACCAATAGACCAGGAATTATTAGATAAAATATAACCTTTATTGATCATATATATAACATTGACACAAGTTAAAAAAATGAACGGTTAAAAGTTAAATTAACTTTGTTAGGCACTCTCTCCTGCTTTATTTCTCATGTTGGGAAATACAACAGCATGTACTGTATGTTTAATTATATCCAGTTGATAAGGAGTTAACTAATTTAGAAGAATACAAGGTGATCTGTAACTGACAGGTGAGTTTCAGTTTTTATATGATATGTTATAAAAAAAAGTTTGCTGCCTATACAAACAAGTAAAGCCTAATATGCTTCTTAATGATCTACCAGTGTCTCTTTTTAAGGCATAACTCTTGTTTCCTCACTCAGTATTTACTGGGATTATAGATGCAACACTTACTTATTTGTGGTTTTCCTTTAGTTTCCGGGCCCATAACCTGTTAGTTATGCATCAAAAAGAGACACTGATAGATAGTGAAGAACCATATTAGGCTTTACTTGTTTGGATAGACAGCAACACTTTATAACATATCAGTTACCGGAAACAGCAGCCAGCAGGGTGAAAGGTAAAAGGGAAGAGAGACAAAAACCAAGTAAAGAAAATAAAGAAATTCCTTCCTGTGCGTACCAACAAGTTCATATACTTATATAGAAGGGGAGAGAGGCAATAGGAGGGGAGGCAAATAGAGGAGAAAGGGGAAGGAGGGGGGAAGATAGAGGGGAAGAGAGGCACAGAAGGGGGGCAGATAGAGGGGAAGAGAGGCACAGGTGGGGGGTAGAGAGAGGTACAGGAATAGGCAGATAGATCGGTAGAGAAGCACAGCAGGGGAGGCAGATAGAGAGGGAAAGAGGCACAGGATTGGAGGCTGAGAGAGGTACAGGAGGGGGGGGAGTGGCACGGGGGGGGGGGGTGAGAGAAGCACAGGAGAAGAGGCTGATAGAGGAATAGTGAGGCACCAGAGACGAGGCAGAGAGAGAGAGAGAAGGCACCGGGGGAGAGGCATATAAAGGCAGAGAGTGGCACAGGAGTAGAGGCAGATAGAAGGGGAAGAGGCACAGGAGTAGAGGCAGGGACCTTTCCTTTTAGCTGACCTCCCGAACTGTAAGGGTTTGTGTTAGGAAATAAACTTTTCAATCCTATGATTACATTGTTCAATGCTGAGATGCAGAATATGACACAAGAAGTTAATATATTAAAAACTCATTTTTAAGTACAAATTGATTTTCCAAATCCCATGAGTTTTTCACTCTAATGACGGTGTGTCATAATTCTTATAAAGTAGTATTGGGAGTAAAGGTATATATATACAATATTTCATTTATTAGGTACTTATACCTCACAACGACGATTAAAATGTTAAAAACAAGGAAAGGATGGGTATATTAAAAACAAGCCTTCCATGAGGCCTAAAAAGGGCCATTTAGGCCTCATGGAAGGCTTGTTTTTAATATACCCTTCCTTTCCTTGTTTTTAACATTTTAATCGTCGTTGTGAGGTATAAGTACCTAATAAATGAAATATTGTATATATTTAACTTTACTCCCAATACTACTTTATAAATATTAAAAACACACCCTTATATAATGAGTGTTAATTTATTCTAGTATTCTAGTATTATTAGATATAATGATCACTGGGCTGGGCATGTTTACTGCATTTATACATTTTAAAGCACCCATTTTCATCACAGCACATTGCTGTACAAGAACAGAGTCACTTTAATATTTGATTGATCAAATAATTTAATTTCACTAGATTTTGTGGTTTATTCAAAACAGGTGTTATATAAAATAGTTGCCAAAGGAGCGTTATTATTTACTACAAAAGAAGCTGAATGTCACCGCCTGATTTGGGGACTAGGCTCACCCCAATTCTCTCTCTATTTTGTTCAGATCTCAGCATCCAGCAGACAATTCAGATGACAGCATCATGCCTGAAGTGGCAGACACACACCTTGTACCCTTGATTAGTACAAGCAGACTCTTACACCACTCAATACAGGGATCTATGCATGACTGACTCTCAAAGCCATATAAATTTGTTAGAATCTTTAACCCTTTGTACAGTGGATATAAAAAGTCTACACACCCCTGTTAAAATGTCAGGTTTCTGTGCTGTAAAAAATGAGACAAAGATAAATAATTTCAGAACTTTTTACACATTTAATGTGACCTATAAACTGTACAACTCAATTGAAAAACAAACTGAAATCTTTAAGGTAGAGGGAAGAAAAAAAAAAAAGAAAAATAATGTGGTTGCATAAGTCTGCACACCCTTTTCTAACTGGGGATGTAGCTGTGTTCAGAATTAAGCAATCACATTCCAAATCATGTTAAATAGGAGTCAGCATAAACCTGCCATCATTTAAAGTGCCTCTGATTAACCCCAAATAAAGTTCAGCTGCTCTAGTTGGTCTTTCCTGAAATGTTCTTAGTCGCATCCCACAGCAAAAGCCATGGTGCACAGAGAGCTTCCAAGGCATCAGAGGGATCTCATTGTTAAAAGGTATCAGTCAGGAGAAGGGTACAAAAGAATTTCCAAGGCATTAGATATACCATGGAACACAGTGAAGACAGTCATCGTCAAGTGGAGAAAATATGGCACAACAGTGACATTACCAAGAACTGTAGCTCCCTCCAAAATTGATGAAAAGACGAGAAGAAAACTGGTCTGGGAGGCTACCTAGAGGCCTACAGCAACATTAAAGGAGCTGCAGGAATATCTGGCAAGTACTAGCTGTGTGGTACATGTGACAACAATCTCCCGTATTCTTCATATGTCTGGGCTATGGGGTAGAGTGGCAAGACGTAAGCCTTTTCTTACGAAGAAAAACATCCAAGCCAGGCTACATTTTGCAAAAACACATCTGAAGTCTCCCAAAAGCATATGGGAAAAGGTGTTATGGTCTGATAAAACCAAGGTTGAACTTTTTTACGATAATTCCAAAATATATGTTTGGCGCAAAAACAACACTGCACATTACCAAAAGAACACCATACCCACAGTGAAGCATGGTGGTGGCAGCATTATGCTTTGGGGCTGTTTTTCTTCAGCTGGAACTGAGGCCTTAGTTAAGATAGAGGGATTTATGAACAGTTCCAAATACCAGTCAATATTGGCACAAAACCTTCAGGCTTCTGCTAGAAAGCTGAACATGAAGAGGAACTTCATCTTTCAGCATGACAACGACCCAAAGCCTACATCCAAATCAACAAAGGAATGGCTTCACCAGAAGAAGATTAAAGTTTTGGAATGGCCTAGCTAGAGCCCAGACCTGAATCTGATTGAAAATCCGTGGGGTGATCTGAAGAGGGCTGTGCACAGGAGATACCCCGCAATCTGACAGATTTGGAGTGTTTTTGCAAAGAAGAGTCGGCAAATCTTGCCAAGTCAAAATGTGTCATGCTGATAGACTCATACCCAAAAAGACTGAGTGCTGTAATAAAATCAAAAGGTGCTTCAACAAAGTATTAGTTTAAGGGTGTGCATACTTATGCAACCATATTATTTTATTTACTATTTTTTATTTTCTCTACCGAAAAAAGTTTTTAGTTTGTTTTTAAAGTTTCATTTTATAGGTCACATTAAAGGTGGAAAAAGTTCTGAAATTATTTATCTTTGTCTCATTTGATTTACAACACAGAAACCTGACATTTTAACTGGGGTGTGTAGACTTTTTATATCCACTGTATATCCCAGATATGACTGCATTAACCTTATATTATCTAAGCATATCCTATAGACTATTTCTAACACAGATACATTATTTTAATGTTAATCAATGACAGTGCTATATGCATATATTACATCCGTTATATAACTACATGTATGCATTACACCCATGATATACAGTTGCAAGCAAAAGTATGTGAACCCTTTGGAATGATATGGATTTCTGCACAAATTGGATACCACAGAGGAAGCCACTGCTGTCCAAACAAAACATTGCTGCACGTTTACAGTTTGCACAAGAGCACCTGGATGTTCCACAGCAGAACTGGCAAAATATTCTGTGGACAGATGAAACCAAAGTTGAGTTGCTTGGAAGAAACACACAACACTATGTGTGGAGAAACAGAGGCACAGCACACCAACATCAAAACCTCATCCCAACTGTGAAGTACGGTGGTGGGGGCATCATGGTTTGAGGCTGCTTTGCTGCGTCAAGGCCCTGGACTGATTGCTATCATTGAAGGAAAAATGAATTCCAAAGTTTATCAAGACATTTTGAAGGAGAACTTAAGGCCATCTTTCCACCAGCTGACGCTCAACAGAAGATGGGTGTTGCAACAGGACAATGACCCAAAGCATAGAAGTAAATCAACAACAGAATGACTTAAAAAGAAGAAAATATGCCTTCTGAAGTGGCCCAGTCAGAGTCCTGACCTCAACCCGATTGAGATGCTGTGGCATGACCTCAAGAAAGCGATTCACACCAGACATCCCAAGAATATTGCTGAACTGAAACAGTTCTGTAAAGAGGAATGGTCAAGAATTACTCTTGACCGTTGTGCACGTCTGATCTGCAACTACAGGAAAAGTTTAGTTGAAGTTATTGCTGCAAAAGGAGGTTCAATCAGTTATTAAATCCAAGGGTTCACATACTTTTTCCACCTGCACTGTGAATGTTTACATGGTGTGTTCAATAACAACATGGTAACATTTAATTCTTTGTGTGTTATTAGTTTAAGCAGAGTGTGATTGACTATTGCTGTGATTTAGATGAAGATCAGATCACATTTTATGACCAATTTGTGCAGAAATCCATATCATTCCAAAGGGTTCACATACTTTTGCTTGCAACTGTAACTGTTAAGCAAGCTGCTAGCATATTCGAAACACACATATAGTATCTGATTAGCCACAAACAGTCCACTGGGCCCTTCTGTTCATTACAGTCATATAATCATGCACATACTATTGAGATGTGGTGTTGGGAAATACAACAGCATGTACTGCATGTTTAATTGTGTCCAGTTGATAAGGAGTTAACTAATTTAGAATGTTACAAGGTGATCTGTAACTGACAGGTGAGTTTCAGTTGTTATATAATATGTTATAAAAATGTTTGCTGTCTATCCAAACAAGTAAAGCCTTACATGCTTCTTAACTATCTACCAGTGTCTCTTGTTGATGCATAACTCTTGTTTCCTCACTCAGTATTTACTGGGATTATAGATGCAACACTTACGTATTTGTGGTTTTCCTTTAGTGTCTTTGCCCATCACCTGTTAGTTATGCATCAAACAGAGACACTGGTAGGTAGTGAAGAACCATATTAGGCTTTACTTGTTTGGATAGACAGCAAAAATGTAGATAAAGGAAGAGATACAAAAACCAAGTAAAGAAAACAAAGAACATCCTTCCTTTGCGTACCAACAAGTTCATATACTTATATAAATGGTACTCTGAACTGCACAGTGCCATCTACAGCTCAAGAGCAGAGTGCATACATATTATGCAGTACATGCTAATGTATTTCCCAACAAGTGAGGCTGACAGAGGGGTAGAGAGAGACACGAGGGGAGACTGACAGAGGGGGAGAGAGAGACAGAGGGGGGCTGAGAGGGGGGGGAGAGAGAGACATGAGGGGGAGACTGACAGAGGGGGAGAGAGAGACAGAGGGGGGCTGAGAGGGGGGGGAGAGAGACATGAGGGGAGACTGACAGAGGGGAAGAGAGAGACAGAGGGGGGGGGGTGAGAGGGAGGGGGGGAGAGAGACATGAGGGGGAGACTGACAGAGGGGGAGAGAGAGACATGAGTGGAGACTGACAGAGGGGAGAGAGAAATAGATGGGGGCTGAGAGAGAGGGGGGGGGGGAGAGAGACAAGTGTGCTACCAGAGGGGGAGAGAGAGACATGAGTGGGGCTGACAGAGGGGAAGAGAGGCAAAGTAAAAGAGACAGATGGGGGAGAGAGGCACTAGAGGGGAGGGAGGCAGAGAAGTGGAGGCAGATAGAGAAGGAGAGAGGCACAGGGGGGGAGGCAGATAGAGGGGGAGAGAGGCACCGGAGGGTTGGCAGATAGAGGAGAGAGGAACACGTAGCGAGGCTGACAGAGTGGGGGGGGGGGAGACGCAAAGGAGGAGAGGCTGACAGAGGGGGAGAGAGGCAGAAGAGGGGAGGCAGATGGAGAGGAGAGAGGCACAGGAGGTAGGCTGAAAGGGGGGAAGGTACATGAGGAGAGGCAGATAGATGGGGAGAGAGGCATATGTGGGAGGCAAATAGAGGAGGAGAGATTCACAGGATGGGGCATACAGGGGGGGGGGCACAGCACAGGAGGCTGACAGAAGGTGAGAGAAAGGGCATAGGAGGGGATGCTGAAAGAAGTTGAGAGAGGCACTGGAGGTGAGGCTGATAGGGGGGGAGAGAGGCACAGGTGAGGAGGCAAATAGTAGGAGAGAGGCACAGGACACAAGGTTGACAAAGAAAGGGAAGAGAGACATGAGGGGGCTGACAGAGGGAGAGAGAGAGAGACACGAAGGGGCTAAAAAAGGGGCAGAGAGGGACAGGAGGTAGGCTGAAAGGCGGGGGGGATACATGAGGGGAGGCAGATAGATGTGAAGAGAGAGGCATAGGAGGGGCCATACAGAGGGGGAGAGAGGCACAGGAGGGGAGGCTTACAGAAGGTAAGAGAGGCACAGGAGCTTAGGCTGCCAGAGGGAGCGAGAGGTACAGGAGGGGAGGGTGACAGAAGGGGAGAGAGGCACAGGAGGAGAGTGTGATAGAGAGGGAGATAGGCACAGGAGGGGAGGCCTACTGAAGGGGACAGAGGCACATGAGGGGAGAGTCTGACAGAGGGGGAGAATGGCACAGGAGGGGAAGCTGATAGAGGGGGAGAGTGGCAAAGGAGGGGGTGACAGAGGAGGAGAGAGGCACAGGAGGGGAGGCTGACTGAAGGGGAGAGAGGCAAAAGAGGGGAGGGAGGCAGAGGGCGAGAGAAACACAGGAAGAGGGGCATATAAGGGGAGGGAGGCAGAGAAGAGGTGGCAGATAGAGGAGGAGAGAGGCACAGTAGGAAACGCTGGCAGAGGGGAAAAGAGGCAATAGGCCGGGATGCAAATAGAGGGGGCGCGACGCAAAGGAGGGGCAGATAGTGGGGGAGAGAGGCACCGGAGGGGAGCAGATATAAGGGAAGAGAGGCACAGGAGGGGGACAGATAGTATTATCTTTATTTATAATAATAATAATAATAGCTGCACATACGGGAAATTATGGTAGTGTGCAATCTGCCAAGCAGTAAAAAAGAAATACAAGAAATATGGAAGGAGAGAGTGCCTAACAAAGTACACCTTTAAATCTTGGCTTTGTATCTCAAGGTACAGCATCCATAGTGTATAAATGAACCAATAGACCAGGAATTATTAGATAAAATATAACCTTTATTGATCATATATATAACATTGACACAAGTTAAAAAAATTAACGGTTAAAAGTTAAATTAACTTTGTTAGGCACTCTCTCTGCTTTATTTCTCATGTTGGGAAATACAACAGCATGTACTGTATGTTTAATTGTATCCAGTTGATAAGGAGTTAACTAATTTAGAAGAATACAAGGTGATCTGTAACTGACAGGTGAGTTTCAGTTTTTATATGATATGTTATAAAAAAAAGTTTGCTGCCTATACAAACAAGTAAAGCCTAATATGCTTCTTAATGATCTACCAGTGTCTCTTTTTAAGGCATAACTCTTGTTTCCTCACTCAGTATTTACTGGGATTATAGATGCAACACTTACTTATTTGTGGTTTTCCTTTAGTTTCCGGGCCCATAACCTGTTAGTTATGCATCAAAAAGAGACACTGATAGATAGTGAAGAACCATATTAGGCTTTACTTGTTTGGATAGACAGCAACACTTTATAACATATCAGTTACTGGAAACAGCAGCCAGCAGGGTGAAAGGTAAAAGGGAAGAGAGACAAAAACCAATTAAAGAAAATAAAGAAATTCCTTCCTGTGCATACCAACAAGTTCATATACTTATGTAGAAGGGGAGAGAGGCAATAGGAGTGGAGGCAAATAGAGGAGAAAGGGGAAGGAGGGGGGAAGATAGAGGGGAAGAGAGGCACAGAAGGGGGGCAGATAGAGGGGAAGAGAGGCACAGGTGGGGGGTAGAGAGAGGTACAGGAATAGGCAGATAGATCGGTAGAGAAGCACAGCAGGGGAGGCAGATAGAGAGGGAAAGAGGCACAGGATTGGAGGCTGAGAGAGGTACAGGAGGGGGGGAGAGGCATGGGTGGGGGGGGGGGAGAGAAGCACAGGAGAAGAGGCTGACAGTGGAATAGTGAGGCACTCGAGACGAAGGCAGAGAGAGAGAGAGAAGGCACCGGGGGAGAGGCATATAAAGGCAGAGAGTGGCACAGGAGTAGAGGCAGATAGAAGGGGAAGAGGCACAGGAGTAGAGGCAGGGACCTTTCCTTTTAGCTGACCTCCCGAACTGTAAGGGTTTGTGTTAGGAAATAAACTCTAAATTTTTAATCCTATGATTACATTGTGCAATGCTGAGATGCAGAATATGACACAAGAAGTTAATATATTAAAAACTCATTTTTAAGTAAAAATTGATTTTCCAAATCCCATGAGTTTTTTCACTCTAATGACGGTGTGTCATAATTCTTATAAAGTAGTATTGGGAGTAAAGGTATATATATACAATTTTTCATTGATTAGGTACTTATACCTCACAACGACGATTAAAATGTTAAAAACAAGGAAAGGATGGGTATATTAAAAACAAGCCTTCCATGAGGCCTAAAAAGGGCCATTTAGGCCTCATGGAAGGCTTGTTTTTAATATACCCTTCCTTTCCTTGTTTTTAACATTTTAATCGTCGTTGTGAGGTATAAGTACCTAATAAATGAAATATTGTATATATTTAACTTTACTCCCAATACTACTTTATAAATATTAAAAACACACCCTTATGAAATGAGTGTTAATTTATTCTAGTATTCTAGTATTATTAGATATAATGATCACTGGGCTGGGCATGTTTACTGCATTTATACATTTTAAAGCACCCATTTTCATCACAGCACATTGCTGTACAAGAACAGAGTCACTTTAATATTTGAATGATCAAATAATTTAATTTCACTAGATTTTGCGGTTTATTCAAAACATGTGTTATATAAAATAGTTGCCAAAGGAGCGTTATTATTTACTACAAAAGAAGCTGAATGTCACCGCCTGATTTGGGGACTAGGCTCACCCCAATTCTCTCTCTATTTTGTTCAGATCTCAGCATCCAGCAGACAATTCAGATGACAGCATCATGCCTGAAGTGGCAGACACACACCCTGTACCCTTGATTAGTACAAGCAGACTCCTAACACCACTCAATACAGGGATCTATGCATGGACTGACTCTCAAAGCCATATCAATTTGTTAGAATCTTTAACCCTTTGTACAGTGGATATAAAAAGTCTACACACCCCTGTTAAAATGTCAGGTTTCTGTGCTGTAAAAAATAAGACAAAGATAAATAATTTCAGAACTTTTTACACATTTAATGTGACCTATAAACTGTACAACTCAATTGAAAAACAAACTGAAATCTTTAAGGTAGAGGGAAGAAAAAAAAAAAAGAAAAATAATGTGGTTGCATAAGTCTGCACACCCTTTTCTAACTGGGGATGTAGCTGTGTTCAGAATTAAGCAATCACATTCCAAATCATGTTAAATAGGAGTCAGCATAAAACCTGCCATCATTTTAAAGTGCCTCTGATTAACCCCAAATAAAGTTCAGCTGCTCTAGTTGGTCTTTCCTGAAATGTTCTTAGTCGCATCCCACAGCAAAAGCCATGGTGCACAGAGAGCTTCCAAAGCATCAGAGGGATCTCATTGTTAAAAGGTATCAGTCAGGAGAAGGGTACAAAAGAATTTCCAAGGCATTAGATATACCATGGAACACAGTGAAGACAGTCATCGTCAAGTGGAGAAAATATGGCACAACAGTGACATTACCAAGAACTGGAGCTCCCTCCAAAATTGATGAAAAGACGAGAAGAAAACTGGTCTGGGAGGCTACAAGAGGCCTACAGCAACATTAAAGGAGCTGCAGGAATATCTGGCAAGTACTAGCTGTGTGGTACATGTGACAACAATCTCCCGTATTCTTCATATGTCTGGGCTATGGGGTAGAGTGGCAAGACGAAAGCCTTTTCTTACAAAGAAAAACATCCAAGCCAGGCTACATTTTGCAAAAACACATCTGAAGTCTCCCAAAAGCATATGGGAAAAGGTGTTATGGTCTGATAAAACCAAGGTTGAACTTTTTTACGATAATTCCAAAATATATGTTTGGCGCAAAAACAAACACTGCACATACCAAAAAGAACACCATACCCACAGTGAAGCATGGTGGTGGCAGCATTATGCTTTGGGGCTGTTTTTCTTCAGCTGGAACTGAGGCCTTAGTTAAGATAGAGGGATTTATGAACAGTTCCAAATACCAGTCAATATTGGCACAAAACCTTCAGGCTTCTGCTAGAAAGCTGAACATGAAGAGGAACTTCATCTTTCAGCATGACAACGACCCAAAGCTACATCCAAATCAACAAAGGAATGGCTTCACCAGAAGAAGATTAAAGATTTTGGAATGGCCTAGCTAGAGCCCAGACCTGAATCTGATTGAAAATCCGTGGGGTGATCTGAAGAGGGCTGTGCACAGGAGATGACCCCGCAATCTGACAGATTTGGAGTGTTTTTGCAAAGAAGAGTCGGCAAATCTTGCCAAGTCAAAATGTGTCATGCTGATAGACTCATACCCAAAAAGACTGAGTGCTGTAATAAAATCAAAAGGTGCTTCAACAAAGTATTAGTTTAAGGGGTGTGCATACTTATGCAACCATATTATTTTATTTTATTTTTTTTCTTTTCTCTACCGAAAAAAGTTTTTAGTTTGTTTTTAAAGTTTCATTTTATAGGTCACATTAAAGGTGGAAAAAGTTCTGAAATTATTTATCTTTGTCTCATTTGATTTACAACACAGAAACCTGACATTTTAACTGGGGTGTGTAGACTTTTTATATCCACTGTATATCCCAGATATGACTGCATTAACCTTATATTATCTAAGCATATCCTATAGACTATTTCTAACCCACAGATACAATTATTTTAATGTTAATCAATGGACAGTGCTATATGCATATATTACATTCCGTTATATACTACATGTATGCATTACACCCATGAATATACAGTTGCAAGCAAAAGTATGTGAACCCTTTGGAAATGATATGGATTTCTGCACAAATTGGATACCACAGAGGAAGCCACTGCTGTCCAATCAAAACATTGCTGCACGTTTACAGTTTGCACAAGAGCACCTGGAGTGTTCCCACAGCAGAACTGGCAAAATATTCTGTGGACAGATGAAACCAAAGTTGAGTTGCTTGGAAGAAACACACAACACTATGTGTGGAGAAAACAGAGGCACAGCACACCAACATCAAAACCTCATCCCAACTGTGAAGTACTGGTGGTGGGGGCCATCATGGTTTGAGGCTGCTTTGCTGCGTCAAGGCCCTGGCGGATTGCTATCATTGAAGGAAAAAATGAAATTCAAAGTTTATCAAGACATTTATGAAGAGAACTTAAGGGCCATCTTTCCACCAGCTGAAGCTCAACAGAGATGGGTGTTGCAACAGGACAATGACCCAAAGCATAGAAGTAAAATCAACAACAGAATGACTTAAAAAGAAGAAAATATGCCTTCTGAAGTGGCCTCAGTCAGAAGGTCCTGACCTCAACCCCGATTGAGATGCTGAGGCATGACCTCAAGAAAAGCGATTCACCACCAGACATCCCAAGAATATTGCTGAACTGAAACAGTTCTGTAAAGAGGAATGGTCAAGAATTACTCTTGACCGTTGTGCACGTCTGATCTGCAACTACAGGAACGTTTAGTTGAAGTTATTGCTGCAAAAGGGAGTTCAATCAGTTATTAAATCCAAGGGTTCACATACTTTTTCCACCTGCACTGTGAATGTTTACATGGTGTGTTCAATAACAACATGGTAAACATTTAATTCTTTGTGTGTTAGTTATTGTAAGCAGAGTGTGATTGACTATTGCTGTGATTTAGATGAAGATCAGATCACATTTTATGACCCAATTTGTGCAAGAATCCATATCATTCCAAAGGGTTCACATACTTTTGCTTGCAACTGTAACTGTTAAGCAAGCTGCTAGCATGTTCGAAACACACATATTGTATCTGATTAGCCCACAACAGTCCACTGGGCCCCCTCTCTGTTTCCATTACAGTCATATAATCAATGCACATACTATTGAGATGTGGTGGTTGGGAAATACAACAGCATGTACTGCATGTTTAATTGTGTCCAGTTGATAACGGCGTTAACTAATTTAGAATGTTACAAGGAGATCTGTAACTGACAGGTGAGTTTCAGTTGTTATTAATATGTTATAAAAATGTTTGCTGTCTATCCAAACAAGTAAAGCCCTTACATGCTTCTTAACTTATCCTACCAGTTTTTTTTTTTTTTTGATGCATAACTCTTGTTTCCTCACTCCATGTTTACTCATATTTACAGGGATTATAGATGCAACACTTACGGTATTTCGTGGTTTTCCTTTAGTGTCTTTGCCCATCACCTGTTAGTTTATGCATCAAACAGAGACCTGGTAGGTAGTGAAAGAACCATATTAGGCTTTACTTGTCTTGGATAGGACAGCAAAAATGTAAATAAAGGAAGAGGGACAAAAACCAAGTAAAGAAAAACAAAGAACATCCTTCCTTTGCGTACCAACAAGTTCATATACTTATATAAATGGTACTCTGAACTGCACAGTGCCCATCTACAGCTCAAGAGCAGAGTGCATACATTATTATGCAGTACATGCTGTTGTATTTTCCCAACAAGTGAGGCTGACAGAGGGGAGAGGAGAGACAAGAGGGAGGCTGACAGAGGGGGGGAGAGAGAATGAGGGGAGACTGACAGAGGGGGAGAGAGAGACAGGAGGGGGGCTCTGAGAGGGGGGGAGAGAGACATGAGGGGGAGACTGACAGAGGGGGAGAGAGAAGACAGAGGGGGGCTGAAGAGGGGGGAGACATGAGGGGAACTGACAGAGGGGGAGTGAGAGACAGAGGGGCTGAGAGAGGGGGAGAAAGACATGAGTGTAGACTAACAGAGGGGAGAGAGAAATAGATGGGGCTGAGAGAGGGGGGGGGGGGGGAGAGAGACACAAGTGTGCTACCAGAGGGGGAGAGAGAGACATGAGTGGGGCTGACAGAGGGAAGAGAGGCAAAGTAAAAGAGCAGATGGGGAGAGAGGCACTAGAGGGGAGGAGGCAGAGAAGTGGAGGCAGATAGAGAAGAGAGAGGCACAGGATTCCGCAGATAGAGGGTGAGAGAGGCACAGGAGGGGAGGCAGATAGGGGTAGAGAGGCACAGGAGGGTGGCAGATAGAGGAGAGAGGAACACGTAGCGAGGCTGACAGAGTGGGGGGGGGGGAGACGCAAAGGAGGAGAGGCTGACAGAGGGGGAGAGAGGCAGAAGAGGGAGGCAGATGGAGAGGAGAGGCACAGGAGGTAGGCTGAAAGGGGGGAAGGTACATGAGGAGAGGCAGATAGATGGGGAGAAGGCATATGTGGGAGGCAAATAGAGGAGGAGAGATTCACAGATGGGGCATACAGGGGGGGCACAGCACAGGAGGCTGACAGAAGTGAGAGAAAGGGCATAGGAGGGGATGCTGAAAGAAGTTGAGAGAGGCACTGGGTGAGGCTGATAGGGGGAGAGAGGCACAGGTGAGGAGGCAAATAGTAGAGAGAGGCACAGGACACAAGGTTGACAAAGAAAGGGAAGAGAGACATGAGGGGGCTGACAGAGGAGAGAGAGAGAGACACGAAGGGGCTAAAAAGGGGCAGAGGGACAGGAGTAGGCTGAAAGGGGGGGGGATACATGAGGGAGCAGATAGATGTGAAGAGAGAGGCATAGGAGGGGCCATACAGAGGGGAGAGAGGCACAGGAGGGGAGGCTTACAGAAGGTAAGAGAGGCACAGGAGCTTAGGCTGCCAGAGGGAGCGAGAGGTACAGGAGGGGAGGGTGACAGAAAGGGGAGAGAGGCACAGGAGGAGAGTGTGATAGAGAGGAGATAGGCACAGGAGGGGAGGCCTACTGAAGGGTCAGAGGCACATGAGGGGAAGTCTGACAGAGGGGAGAATGGCACAGGAGGGAAGCTGATAGAGGGGAGAGTGGCAAAGGAGGGGGTGACAGAGGAGAGAGAGGCACAGGAGGGGAGGCTGACTGAAGGGAGAGAGGCAAAAGAGGGGAGGGAGGCAGAGGGCGAGAGAAACACAGGAAGAGGGGCATAAAAGGGGAGGGAGGCAGAGAAGAGGTGGCAGATAGAGGAGGAGAGGCACAGTAGGAAACGCTGGCAGAGGGAAAAGAGGCAATAGGAAGGGATGCAAATAGAGGGGGAGAGACGCAAAGGAGGGGCAGATAGTGGGGGAGAAGGCACCGGAGGGGAGCAGATATAAGGGAAGAGAGGCACAGGAGGGGGACAGATAGTATTATCTTATATTTATAATAATAATAATAGCTGCACATACGGAAATTATGGTAGTGTGCAATCTGCCAAGCAGTAAAAAAGAAATACAAGAAATATGGAAGGAGAGAGTGCCTAACAAAGTACACCTTTAAATCTTGGCTTTGTATCTCAAGGTACAGCATCCATAGTGTATAAATGAACCAATAGACCAGGAATTATTAGATAAAATATAACCTTTATTGATCAAATATATAACATTGACACAAGTTAAAAAAATTAACGTTAAAAGTTAAATTAACTTTGTTAGGCACTCTCTCCTGCTTTATTTCTCATGTTGGGAAATACAACAGCATGTACTGTATGTTTAATTATATCCAGTTGATAAGGAGTTAACTAATTTAGAAGAATACAAGGTGATCTGTAACTGACAGGTGAGTTTCACGTTTTTATATGATATGTTATAAAAAAAAGTTTGCTGCCCTATACAAACAAGTAAAGCCTAATATGCTTCTTAATGATCTACCAGTGTCTCTTTTTAAGGCATAACTCTTGTTTCCTCACTCAGTATTTACTGGGATTATAGATGCAACACTTACTTATTTGTGGTTTTCCTTTAGTTTCCGGGCCCATAACTGATAGTTATGCATCAAAAAGAGACACTGATAGATAGTGAAGAACCATATTAGGCTTTACTTGTTTGGATAGACAGCAACACTCTTTATAACATATCAGTTACCGGAAACAGCAGCCAGCAGGGTGAAAGGTAAAAGGGAAAGAGAGACAAAAACCAAGTAAGAAAATAAAGAAAATTCCTTCCTGTGGTACCAACAAGTTCATATACTTATATAGAAGGGGAGAGAGGCAATAGGAGGGGAGGCAAATAGAGGAGAAAGGGGAAGGAGGGGGGAAGATAGAGGGGAAGAGAGGCACAGAAGGGGGGCAGATAGAGGGACGAGTGGCACAGGTGGGGGGGTAGAGAGAGGTACAGGAATAGGCAGATAGATCGGTAGAGAAGCACAGCAGGGGAGGCAGATAGAGAGGGAAAGAGGCACAGGATTGGAGGCTGAGAGAGGTACAGGAGGGGGGGAGTGGCACGGGGGGGTGGGTAGGAGAGAAGCACAGGAGAAGAGGCTGATAGAGGAATAGTGAGGCACAGAGACGAGCAGAGAGAGAGAGAGAGAGGCACCAGGGGGAGAGGCATATAAAGGCAGAGAGTGGCACAGGAGTAGAGGCAGATAGAAGGGGAAGAGGCACAGGAGTAGAGGCAGGGACCTTTCCTTTTAGCTGACCTCCCGAAACTGTAAGGGTTTGTGTTAGGAAATAAACTAATTTTTCAATCCTATGATTACATTGTGCAATGCTGAGATGCAGAATATGACACAAGAAGTTAATATATTAAAACTCATTTTTAAGTACAAATTGATTTTCCAAATCCCCAGGAGTTTTTCACTCTAATGACGGTGTGTCATAATTCTTATAAAGTAGTATTGGGAGTAAAGGTTATATATATACAATATTTTCATTTATTAGGTACTTATACCTCACAACGACGATTAAAATGTTAAAAACAAGGAAAGGATGGGTATATTAAAAACAAGCCTTCCATGAGGCCTAAAAAGGCCATTTAGGCCTCATGGAAGGCTTGTTTTTAATATACCCTTCCTTTCCTTGTTTTTAACATTTTAATCGTCGTTGTGAGGTATAGTACCTAATAAATGAAATATTGTATATATTTAACTTTACTCCCAATACTACTTTATAAATATTAAAAAACACACCCTTATATAATGAGTGTTAATTTATTCTAGTATTCTAGTATTATTAGATATAATGATCACTGGGCTGGGCATGTTTACTGCATTTATACATTTTAAAGCACCCATTTTCATACACAGCACATTGCTGTACAAGAACAGAGTCACTTTAATATTTGATTGATCAAATAATTTAATTTCACTAGATTTTGTGGTTTATTCAAAACAGGTGTTATATAAAATAGTTGCCAAAGGAGCGTTATTATTTACTACAAAAGAAGCTGAATGTCACCGCCTGATTTGGGGACTAGGCTCACCCCAATTCTCTCTCTATTTTGTTCAGATCTCAGCATCCAGCAGACAATTCAGATGACAGCATCATGCCTGAAGTGGCAGACACACACCCTTGTACCCTTGATTAGTACAAGCAGACTCCTACACCACTCAATACAGGGATCTATGCATGACTGACTCTCAAAAGCATATAAATTTGTTAGAATCTTTAACCCTTTGTACAGTGGATATAAAAAGTCTACACACCCCTGTTAAAATGTCAGGTTTCTGTGCTGTAAAAAATGAGACAAAGATAAATAATTTCAGAACTTTTTACACATTTAATGTGACCTATAAACTGTACAACTCAATTGGAAAAACAAACTGAAAATCTTTAAGGTAGAGGGAAGAAAAAAAAAAAGAAAAATAATGTGGTTGCATAAGTCTGCACACCCTTTTCTAACTGGGGATGTAGCTGTGTTCAGAATTAAGCAATCACATTCCAAATCATGTTAAATAGGAGTCAGCATAAACCTGCCATCATTTAAAGTGCCTCTGATTAACCCCAAATAAAGTTCAGCTGCTCTAGTTGGTCTTTCCTGAAATGTTCTTAGTCGCATCCCACAGCAAAAGCCATGGTGCACAGAGAGCTTCCAAAGGCATCAGAGGGATCTCATTGTTAAAAGGTATCAGTCAGGAGAAGGGTACAAAAGAATTTCCAAGGCATTAGATATACCATGGAACACAGTGAAGACAGTCATCGTCAAGTGGAGAAAATATGGCACAACCAGTGACATTACCAAGAACTGGAGCTCCCTCCAAATGTGATGAAAAGACGAGAAGAAAACTGGTCTGGAGGCTACCTAGAGGCCTACAGCAACATTAAAGGAGCTGCAGGAATATCTGGCAAGTACTAGCTGTGTGGTACATGTGACAACAATCTCCCGTATTCTTCATATGTCTGGGCTATGGGGTAGAGTGGCAAGACGTAAGCCTTTTCTTACGAAGAAAAACATCCAAGCCAGGCTACATTTTGCAAAAACACATCTGAAGTCTCCCAAAAGCATATGGGAAAAGGTGTTATGGTCTGATAAAACCAAGGTTGAACTTTTTTACGATAATTCCAAAATATATGTTTGGCGCAAAAAACAACACTGCACATTACCAAAAGAACACCATACCCACAGTGAAGCATGGTGGTGGCAGCATTATGCTTTGGGGCTGTTTTTCTTCAGCTGGAACTGAGGCCTTAGTTAAGATAGAGGGATTTATGAACAGTTCCAAATACCAGTCAATATTGGCACAAAACCTTCAGGCTTCTGCTAGAAAGCTGAACATGAAGAGGAACTTCATCTTTCAGCATGACAACGACCCAAAGCCTACATCCAAAATCAACAAAGGAATGGCTTCACCAGAAGAAGATTAAAGTTTTGGAATGGCCTAGCTAGAGCCCAGACCTGAATCTGATTGAAAATCCGTGGGGTGATCTGAAGAGGGCTGTGCACAGGAGATGCCCCCGCAATCTGACAGATTTGGAGTGTTTTTGCAAAGAAGAGTCGGCAAATCTTGCCAAGTCAAAATGTGTCATGCTGATAGACTCATACCCAAAAAGACTGAGTGCTGTAATAAAATCAAAAGGTGCTTCAACAAAGTATTAGTTTAAGGGTGTGCATACTTATGCAACCATATTATTTTATTTTATTTTTTTTTCTTTTCTCTACCGAAAAAAGTTTTTAGTTTGTTTTTAAAGTTTCATTTTATAGGTCACATTAAAGGTGGAAAAAGTTCTGAAATTATTTATCTTTGTCTCATTTGATTTACAACACAGAAACCTGACATTTTAACTGGGGTGTGTAGACTTTTTATATCCACTGTATATCCCAGATATGACTGCATTAACCTTATATTATCTAAGCATATCCTATAGACTATTTCTAACACAGATACATTATTTTAATGTTAATCAATGACAGTGCTATATGCATATATTACATCCGTTATATAACTACATGTATGCATTACACCCATGATATACAGTTGCAAGCAAAAGTATGTGAACCCTTTGGAATGATATGGATTTCTGCACAAATTGGATACCACAGAGGAAGCCACTGCTGTCCAAACAAAACATTGCTGCACGTTTACAGTTTGCACAAGAGCACCTGGATGTTCCACAGCAGAACTGGCAAAATATTCTGTGGACAGATGAAACCAAAGTTGAGTTGCTTGGAAGAAACACACAACACTATGTGTGTGAGAAAACAGAGGCACAGCACACCAACATCAAAACCTCATCCCAACTGTGAAGTACGGTGGTGGGGGCATCATGGTTTGAGGCTGCTTTGCTGCGTCAAGGCCTGGACGGATTGCTATCATTGAAGGAAAAATGAATTCCAAAGTTTATCAAGACATTTTGAAGGAGAACTTAAGGCCATCTTTCCACCAGCTGAAGCTCAACAGAAGATGGGTGTTGCAACAGGACAATGACCCAAAGCATAGAAGTAAATCAACAACAGAATGACTTAAAAAGAAGAAAATATGCCTTCTGAAGTGGCCCAGTCAGAGTCCTGACCTCAACCCGATTGAGATGCTGTGGCATGACCTCAAGAAAGCGATTCACACCAGACATCCCAAGAATATTGCTGAACTGAAACAGTTCTGTAAAGAGGAATGGTCAAGAATTACTCTTGACCGTTGTGCACGTCTGATCTGCAACTACAGGAAACGTTTAGTTGAAGTTATTGCTGCAAAAGGAGGTTCAATCAGTTATTAAATCCAAGGGTTCACATACTTTTTCCACCTGCACTGTGAATGTTTACATGGTGTGTTCAATAACAACATGGTAACATTTAATTCTTTGTGTGTTATTAGTTTAAGCAGAGTGTGATTGACTATTGCTGTGATTTAGATGAAGATCAGATCACATTTTATGACCAATTTGTGCAGAAATCCATATCATTCCAAAGGGTTCACATACTTTTGCTTGCAACTGTAACTGTTAAGCAAGCTGCTAGCATATTCGAAACACACATATAGTATCTGATTAGCCACAAACAGTCCACTGGGCCCTTCTGTTCATTACAGTCATATAATCATGCACATACTATTGAGATGTGGTGTTGGGAAATACAACAGCATGTACTGCATGTTTAATTGTGTCCAGTTGATAAGGCGTTAACTAATTTAGAATGTTACAAGGTGATCTGTAACTGACAGGTGAGTTTCAGTTGTTATATAATATGTTATAAAAATGTTTGCTGTCTATCCAAACAAGTAAAGCCTTACATGCTTCTTAACTATCTACCAGTTTTTTTTTTTTTTGATGCATAACTCTTGTTTCCTCACTCCCAGTTTACTCACTATTTACAGGGATTATAGATGCAACACTTACGTATTTGTGGTTTTCCTTTAGTGTCTTTGCCCATCACCTGTTAGTTATGCATCAAACAGAGACACTGGTAGGTAGTGAAGAACCATATTAGGCTTTACTTGTTTGGATAGACAGCAAAAATGTAAATAAAGGAAGAGGGACAAAAACCAAGTAAGAAAACAAAGAACATCCTTCCTTTGCGTACCAACAAGTTCATATACTTATATAAATGGTACTCTGAACTGCACAGTGCCATCTACAGCTCAAGAGCAGAGTGCATACATATTATGCAGTACATGCTGTTGTATTTCCCAACAAGTGAGGCTGACAGAGGGGGAGAGAGAGACAGAGGGGGGCTGAGAGGGGGGGAGAGAGACATGAGGGGAGACTGACAGAGGGGGAGAGAGAGACAGAGGGGGGCTGAGAGGGGGGGAGAGAGACATGAGGGGAGACTGACAGAGGGGGGAGAGAGACATGAGGGGGAGAGAGAGACAGAGAGGGGCTGAAAGAGAGGGGGGGAGACATGAGGGGAGACTGACAGGGGGAGTGAGAGACAGAGGGGGCTGAGAGAGAGGGGGGAGAAAGACATGAGGTGAGACTAACAGAGGGGAGAGAGAAATAGATGGGGGCCTGAGAGAGAGGGGGGGGGGGGAGAGAGACACAAGTGTGCTACCAGAGGGGGAGAGAGAGAGACATGAGTGGGGCTGACAAGAGGGAAGAGAGGCAAAGTAAAAGAGGCAGATGGGGGAGAGAGGCACTAGAGGGGAGGGAGGCAGAGAAGTGGAGGCAGATAGAGAAGGAGAGAGGCACACGGATTCCGCAGATAGAGGGTGAGAGAGGCACAGGACGGGGAGGCAGATAGAGGGGGAGAGAGGCACAGGAGGGGTGGCAGATAGAGGAGAGAGGAACAGGTAGCGAGGCTGACAGAGTGGGGCGGGGGGAGACGCAAAGGAGGAGAGGCTGACAGAGGGGGAGAGAGGCAAGAAGAGGGGAGGCAGATGGAGAGGAGAGAGGCACAGGAGGTAGGCTGAAAGGGGGGAAGGTACATGAGGAGAGGCAGGATAGATGGGGAGAGAGGCATATGTGGGAGGCAAATAGAGGAGGAGAGATTCACAGGATGGGGCATACAGAGGGGGGGCACAGCACGGGAGGCTGACAGAAGGTGAGAGAAAGGGCATAGGAGGGGATGCTGAAAGAAGTTGAGAGAGGCACTGGAGGTGAGGCTGATAGGGGGGAGAGAGGCACAGGTGAGGAGGCAAATAGTAGGAGAGAGGCACAGGACACAAGGTTGACAAAAGAAAGGGAAAGAGAGACATGAGGGGGCTGACAGAGGGAGAGAGAGAGAGACACGAAGGGGCTAATAAAGGGGCAGAGAGGGACAGGAGGTAGGCTGAAAGGGGGGGGGGATACATGAGGGGAGGCAGATAGTTGTGAAGAGAGAGGCATAGGAGGGGCCATACAGAGGGGGAGAGAGGCACAGGAGGGGAGGCTTACAGAAGGTAAGAGAGGCACAGGAGCTTAGGCTGCCAGAGGGAGCGAGAGGTACAGGAGGGGAGGGTGACAGAAGGGGAGAGAGGCACAGGAGGAGAGTGTGATAGAGAGGGAGATAGGCACAGGAGGGGAGGCCTACTGAAGGGGTCAGAGGCACATGAGGGGAGAGTCTGACAGAGGGGGAGAATGGCACAGGAGGGGAAGCTGATAGAGGGGGAGAGTGGCAAAGGAGGGGGTGACAGAGGAGGAGAGAGGCACAGGAGGGGAGGCTGACTGAAGGGGAGAGAGGCAAAAGAGGGGAGGGAGGCAGAGGGCGAGAGAAACACAGGAAGAGGGGCATATAAGGGGAGGGAGGCAGAGAAGAGGTGGCAGATAGAGGAGGAGAGAGGCACAGTAGGAAACGCTGGCAGAGGGGAAAAAGAGGCAATAGGAAGGGATGCAAATAGAGGGGGAGAGACGCAAAGGAGGGGCAGATAGTGGGGGAGAGAGGCACCGGAGGGGAGCAGATATAAGGGAAGAGAGGCACAGGAGGGGGGACAGATAGTATTATCTTTATTTATAATAATAATAATAGCTGCACATACGGGAAATTATGGTAGGGTGCAATCTGCCAAGCAGTAAAAAAGAAATACAAGAAATATGGAAGGAGAGAGTGCCTAAACAAAGTACACCTTTAAATCTTGGCTTTGTATCTCAAGGTACAGCATCCATAGTGTATAAATGAACCAATAGACCAGGAATTATTAGATAAAATATAACCTTTATTGATCATATATATAACATTGACACAAGTTAAAAAAATTAACGGTTAAAAGTTAAATTAACTTTGTTAGGCACTCTCTCCTGCTTTATTTCTCATGTTGAGGAAATACAACAGCATGTACTGTATGTTTAATTGTATCCAGTTGATAAGGAGTTAACTAATTTAGAAGAATACAAGGTGATCTGTAACTGACAGGTGAGTTTCAGTTTTTATATGATATGTTATAAAAAAAAGTTTGCTGCCTATACAAACAAGTAAAGCCTAATATGCTTCTTAACTATCTACCAGTGTCTCTTTTTAAGGCATAACTCTTGTTTCCTCACTCAGTATTTACTGGGATTATAGATGCAACACTTACTTATTTGTGGTTTTCCTTTAGTTTCCGGCCCATAACCTGTTAGTTATGCATCAAAAAGAGACACTGATAGATAGTGAAGAACCATATTAGGCTTTACTTGTTTGGATAGACAGCAACACTTTATAACATATCAGTTACCGGAAACAGCAGCCAGCAGGGTGAAAGGTAAAAGGGAAGAGAGACAAAAACCAAGTAAAGAAAATAAAGAAAATCCTTCCTGTGCGTACCAACAAGTTCATATACTTATGTAGAAGGGGAGAGAGGCAATAGGAGTGGAGGCAAAATAGAGGAGAAAGGGGAAGGAGGGGGGAAGATAGAGGGGAAGAGAGGCACAGAAGGGGGCAGATAGAGGGGAAGAGAGGCACAGGTGGGGGGTAGAGAGAGGTACAGGAATAGGCAGATAGATCGGTAGAGAAGCACAGCAGGGGAGGCAGATAGAGAGGGAAAGAGGCACAGGATTGGAGGCTGAGAGAGGTACAGGAGGGGGGGAGAGGCACTGGGTGGGGGGGGGGAGAGAAGCACAGGAGAAGAGGCTGATAGAGGAATAGTGAGGCACTAGAGACAAGGCAGAGAGAGAGAGAGAAGGCACCGGGGGAGAGAGGCATATAAAGGCAGAGAGTGGCACAGGAGTAGAGGCAGATAGAAGGGGAAGAGGCACAGGAGTAGAGGCAGGGACCTTTCCTTTTAGCTGACCTCCCGAACTGTAAGGGTTTGTGTTAGGAAATAAACTCTAAATTTTCAATCCTATGATTACATTGTGCAATGCTGAGATGCAGAATATGACACAAGAAGTTAATATATTAAAAACTCATTTTTAAGTAAAAATTGATTTTCCAAATCCCAGGAGTTTTTCACTCTAATGACGGTGTGTCATAATTCTTATAAAGTAGTATTGGGAGTAAAGGTATATATATACAATATTTCATTGATTAGGTACTTATACCTCACAACGACGATTAAAATGTTAAAAACAAGGAAAGGATGGGTATATTAAAAACAAGCCTTCCATGAGGCCTAAAAAGGGCCATTTAGGCCTCATGGAAGGCTTGTTTTTAATATACCCTTCCTTTCCTTGTTTTTAACATTTTAATCGTCGTTGTGAGGTATAAGTACCTAATAAATGAAATATTGTATATATTTAACTTTACTCCCAATACTACTTTATAAATATTAAAAACACACCCTTATGAAATGAGTGTTAATTTATTCTAGTATTCTAGTATTATTAGATATAATGATCACTGGGCTGGGCATGTTTACTGCATTTATACATTTTAAAGCACCCATTTTCATCACAGCACATTGCTGTACAAGAACAGAGTCACTTTAATATTTGATTGATCAAATAATTTAATTTCACTAGATTTTGCGGTTTATTCAAAACATGTGTTATATAAAATAGTTGCCAAAGGAGCGTTATTATTTACTACAAAAGAAGCTGAATGTCACCGCCTGATTTGGGGACTAGGCTCACCCCAATTCTCTCTCTATTTTGTTCAGATCTCAGCATCCAGCAGACAATTCAGATGACAGCATCATGCCTGAAGTGGCAGACACACACCCTGTACCCTTGATTAGTACAAGCAGACTCCAACACCACTCAATACAGGGATCTATGCATGGACTGACTCTCAAAGCCATATCAATTTGTTAGAATCTTTAACCCTTTGTACAGTGGATATAAAAAGTCTACACACCCCTGTTAAAATGTCAGGTTTCTGTGCTGTAAAAAATAAGACAAAGATAAATAATTTCAGAACTTTTTACACATTTAATGTGACCTATAAACTGTACAACTCAATTGAAAACAAACTGAAATCTTTAAGGTAGAGGGAAGAAAAAAAAAAAAGAAAAATAATGTGGTTGCATAAGTCTGCACACCCTTTTCTAACTGGGGATGTAGCTGTGTTCAGAATTAAGCAATCACATTCCAAATCATGTTAAATAGGAGTCAGCATAAACCTGCCATCATTTAAAGTGCCTCTGATTAACCCCAAATAAAGTTCAGCTGCTCTAGTTGGTCTTTCCTGAAATGTTCTTAGTCGCATCCCACAGCAAAAGCCATGGTGCACAGAGAACTTCCAAAGCATCAGAGGGATCTCATTGTTAAAAGGTATCAGTCAGGAGAAGGGTACAAAAGAATTTCCAAGGCATTAGATATACCATGGAACACAGTGAAGACAGTCATCGTCAAGTGGAGAAAATATGGCACAACAGTGACATTACCAAGAACTGGAGCTCCCTCCAAAATTGATGAAAAGACGAGAAGAAAACTGGTCTGGGAGGCTACCTAGAGGCCTACAGCAACATTAAAGGAGCTGCAGGAATATCTGGCAAGTACTAGCTGTGTGGTACATGTGACAACAATCTCCCGTATTCTTCATATGTCTGGGCTATGGGGTAGAAGTGGCAAGACGTAAGCCTTTTCTTACGAAGAAAAAACATCCAAGCCAGGCTACATTTTGCAAAAACACATCTGAAGTCTCCCAAAAGCATATGGGAAAAGGTGTTATGGTCTGATAAAACCAAGGTTGAACTTTTTTACGATAATTCCAAAATATATGTTTGGCGCAAAAACAACACTGCACATTACCAAAAGAACACCATACCCACAGTGAAGCATGGTGGTGGCAGCATTATGCTTTGGGGCTGTTTTTCTTCAGCTGGAACTGAGGCCTTAGTTAAGATAGAGGGATTTATGAACAGTTCCAAATACCAGTCAATATTGGCACAAAACCTTCAGGCTTCTGCTAGAAAGCTGAACATGAAGAGGAACTTCATCTTTCAGCATGACAACGACCCAAAGCCTACATCCAAATCAACAAAGGAATGGCTTCACCAGAAGAAGATTAAAGTTTTGGAATGGCCTAGCTAGAGCCCAGACCTGAATCTGATTGAAAATCCGTGGGGTGATCTGAAGAGGGCTGTGCACAGGAGATGCCCCCGCAATCTGACAGATTTGGAGTGTTTTTGCAAAGAAGAGTCGGCAAATCTTGCCAAGTCAAAATGTGTCATGCTGATAGACTCATACCCAAAAAGACTGAGTGCTGTAATAAAATCAAAAGGTGCTTCAACAAAGTATTAGTTTAAGGGTGTGCATACTTATGCAACCATATTATTTTATTTTATTTTTTTTCTTTTCTCTACCGAAAAAAGTTTTTAGTTTGTTTTTAAAGTTTCATTTTATAGGTCACATTAAAGGTGGAAAAAGTTCTGAAATTATTTATCTTTGTCTCATTTGATTTACAACACAGAAACCTGACATTTTAACTGGGGTGTGTAGACTTTTTATATCCACTGTATATCCCAGATATGACTGCATTAACCTTATATTATCTAAGCATATCCTATAGACTATTTCTAACACAGATACATTATTTTAATGTTAATCAATGACAGTGCTATATGCATATATTACATCCGTTATATAACTACATGTATGCATTACACCCATGATATACAGTTGCAAGCAAAAGTATGTGAACCCTTTGGAATGATATGGATTTCTGCACAAATTGGATACCACAGAGGAAGCCACTGCTGTCCAAACAAAACATTGCTGCACGTTTACAGTTTGCACAAGAGCACCTGGATGTTCCACAGCAGAACTGGCAAAATATTCTGTGGACAGATGAAACCAAAGTTGAGTTGCTTGGAAGAAACACACAACACTATGTGTGGAGAAACAGAGGCACAGCACACCAACATCAAAACCTCATCCCAACTGTGAAGTACGGTGGTGGGGGCATCATGGTTTGAGGCTGCTTTGCTGCGTCAAGGCCTGGACGGATTGCTATCATTGAAGGAAAAATGAATTCCAAAGTTTATCAAGACATTTTGAAGGAGAACTTAAGGCCATCTTTCCACCAGCTGAAGCTCAACAGAAGATGGGTGTTGCAACAGGACAATGACCCAAAGCATAGAAGTAAATCAACAACAGAATGACTTAAAAAGAAGAAAATATGCCTTCTGAAGTGGCCCAGTCAGAGTCCTGACCTCAACCCGATTGAGATGCTGTGGCATGACCTCAAGAAAGCGATTCACACCAGACATCCCAAGAATATTGCTGAACTGAAACAGTTCTGTAAAGAGGAATGGTCAAGAATTACTCTTGACCGTTGTGCACGTCTGATCTGCAACTACAGGAAACGTTTAGTTGAAGTTATTGCTGCAAAAGGAGGTTCAATCAGTTATGAAATCCAAGGGTTCACATACTTTTTCCACCTGCACTGTGAATGTTTACATGGTGTGTTCAATAACAACATGGTAACATTTAATTCTTTGTGTGTTATTAGTTTAAGCAGAGTGTGATTGACTATTGCTGTGATTTAGATGAAGATCAGATCACATTTTATGACCAATTTGTGCAGAAATCCATATCATTCCAAAGGGTTCACATACTTTTGCTTGCAACTGTAACTGTTAAGCAAGCTGCTAGCATATTCGAAACACACATATAGTATCTGATTAGCCACAAACAGTCCACTGGGCCCTTCTGTTCATTACAGTCATATAATCATGCACATACTATTGAGATGTGGTGTTGGGAAATACAACAGCATGTACTGCATGTTTAATTGTGTCCAGTTGATAAGGCGTTAACTAATTTAGAATGTTACAAGGTGATCTGTAACTGACAGGTGAGTTTCAGTTATATAATATGTTATAAAAATGTTTGCTGTCTATCCAAACAAGTAAAGCCTTACATGCTTCTTAACTATCTACCAGTTTTTTTTTTTTTTTGATGCATAACTCTTGTTTCCTCACTCCCAGTTTACTCACTATTTACAGGGATTATAGATGCAACACTTACGTATTTGTGGTTTTCCTTTAGTGTCTTTGCCCATCACCTGTTAGTTATGCATCAAACAGAGACACTGGTAGGTAGTGAAGAACCATATTAGGCTTTACTTGTTTGGATAGACAGCAAAAATGTAAATAAAGGAAGAGGGACAAAAACCAAGTAATGAAAACAAAGAACATCCTTCCTTTGCGTACCAACAAGTTCATTATACTTATATAAATGGTACTCTGAACTGCACAGTGCCATCTACAGCTCAAGAGCAGAGTGCATACATATTATGCAGTACATGCTGTTGTATTTCCCAACAAGTGAGGCTGACAGAGGGGGAGAGAGAGACAGAGGGGGGCTGAGAGGGGGGGGAGAGAGACATGAGGGGAGACTGACAGAGGGGGAGAGAGAGACAGAGGGGGGCTGAGAGGGGGGGAGAGAGACATGAGGGGAGACTGACAGAGGGGGAGAGAGACATGAGGGGGAGAGAGAGACAGAGAGGGGCTGAAAGAGGGGGGGAGACATGAGGGGAGACTGACAGGGGGAGTGAGAGACAGAGGGGGCTGAGAGAGGGGGGAGAAAGACATGAGGTGAGACTAACAGAGGGGAGAGAGAAATAGATGGGGGCTGAGAGAGAGGGGGGGGGGGGGAGAGAGACACAAGTGTGCTACCAGAGGGGGAGAGAGAGACATGAGTGGGGCTGACAGAGGGGAAGAGAGGCAAAGTAAAAGAGGCAGATGGGGGAGAGAGGCACTAGAGGGGAGGGAGGCAGAGAAGTGGAGGCAGATAGAGAAGGAGAGAGGCACAGGATTCCGCAGATAGAGGGTGAGAGAGGCACAGGAGGGGAGGCAGATAGAGGGGGAGAGAGGCACAGGAGGGGTGGCAGATAGAGGAGAGAGGAACAGGTAGCGAGGCTGACAGAGTGGGGCGGGGGAGACGCAAAGGAGGAGAGGCTGACAGAGGGGGAGAGAGGCAGAAGAGGGGAGGCAGATGGAGAGGAGAGAGGCACAGGAGGTAGGCTGAAAGGGGGGAAGGTACATGAGGAGAGGCAGATAGATGGGGAGAGAGGCATATGTGGGAGGCAAATAGAGGAGGAGAGATTCACAGGATGGGGCATACAGAGGGGGGGCACAGCACGGGAGGCTGACAGAAGGTGAGAGAAAGGGCATAGGAGGGGATGCTGAAAGAAGTTGAGAGAGGCACTGGAGGTGAGGCTGATAGGGGGGAGAGAGGCACAGGTGAGGAGGCAAATAGTAGGAGAGAGGCACAGGACACAAGGTTGACAAAGAAAGGGAAGAGAGACATGAGGGGGCTGACAGAGGGAGAGAGAGAGAGACACGAAGGGGCTAATAAAGGGGCAGAGAGGGACAGGAGGTAGGCTGAAAGGGGGGGGGGATACATGAGGGGAGGCAGATAGTTGTGAAGAGAGAGGCATAGGAGGGGCCATACAGAGGGGGAGAGAGGCACAGGAGGGGAGGCTTACAGAAGGTAAGAGAGGCACAGGAGCTTAGGCTGCCAGAGGGAGCGAGAGGTACAGGAGGGGAGGGTGACAGAAGGGGAGAGAGGCACAGGAGGAGAGTGTGATAGAGAGGGAGATAGGCACAGGAGGGGAGGCCTACTGAAGGGGTCAGAGGCACATGAGGGGAGAGTCTGACAGAGGGGGGAGAATGGCACAGGAGGGGAAGCTGATAGAGGGGGAGAGTGGCAAAGGAGGGGGTGACAGAGGAGGAGAGAGGCACAGGAGGGGAGGCTGACTGAAGGGGAGAGAGGCAAAAGAGGGGAGGGAGGCAGAGGGCGAGAGAAACACAGGAAGAGGGGCATATAAGGGGAGGGAGGCAGAGAAGAGGTGGCAGATAGAGGAGGAGAGAGGCACAGTAGGAAACGCTGGCAGAGGGGAAAAGAGGCAATAGGAAGGGATGCAAATAGAGGGGGAGAGACGCAAAGGAGGGGCAGATAGTGGGGGAGAGAGGCACCGGAGGGGAGCAGATATAAGGGAAGAGAGGCACAGGAGGGGGACAGATAGTATTATCTTTATTTATAATAATAATAATAGCTGCACATACGGGAAATTATGGTAGGGTGCAATCTGCCAAGCAGTAAAAAAGAAATACAAGAAATATGGAAGGAGAGAGTGCCTAACAAAGTACACCTTTAAATCTTGGCTTTGTATCTCAAGGTACAGCATCCATAGTGTATAAATGAACCAATAGACCAGGAATTATTAGATAAAATATAACCTTTATTGATCATATATATAACATTGACACAAGTTAAAAAAATTAACGGTTAAAAGTTAAATTAACTTTGTTAGGCACTCTCTCCTGCTTTATTTCTCATGTTGGGAAATACAACAGCATGTACTGTATGTTTAATTGTATCCAGTTGATAAGGAGTTAACTAATTTAGAAGAATACAAGGTGATCTGTAACTGACAGGTGAGTTTCAGTTTTTATATGATATGTTATAAAAAAAAGTTTGCTGCCTATACAAACAAGTAAAGCCTAATATGCTTCTTAACTATCTACCAGTGTCTCTTTTTAAGGCATAACTCTTGTTTCCTCACTCAGTATTTACTGGGATTATAGATGCAACACTTACTTATTTGTGGTTTTCCTTTAGTTTCCGGGCCCATAACCTGTTAGTTATGCATCAAAAAGAGACACTGATAGATAGTGAAGAACCATATTAGGCTTTACTTGTTTGGATAGACAGCAACACTTTATAACATATCAGTTACCGGAAACAGCAGCCAGCAGGGTGAAAGGTAAAAGGGAAGAGAGACAAAAACCAAGTAAAGAAAATAAAGAAATTCCTTCCTGTGCGTACCAACAAGTTCATATACTTATGTAGAAGGGGAGAGAGGCAATAGGAGTGGAGGCAAATAGAGGAGAAAGGGGAAGGAGGGGGGAAGATAGAGGGGAAGAGAGGCACAGAAGGGGGGCAGATAGAGGGGAAGAGAGGCACAGGTGGGGGGTAGAGAGAGGTACAGGAATAGGCAGATAGATCGGTAGAGAAGCACAGCAGGGGAGGCAGATAGAGAGGGAAAGAGGCACAGGATTGGAGGCTGAGAGAGGTACAGGAGGGGGGGAGAGGCATGGGTGGGGGGGGGGAGAGAAGCACAGGAGAAGAGGCTGATAGAGGAATAGTGAGGCACTAGAGACAAGGCAGAGAGAGAGAGAGAAGGCACCGGGGGAGAGGCATATAAAGGCAGAGAGTGGCACAGGAGTAGAGGCAGATAGAAGGGGAAGAGGCACAGGAGTAGAGGCAGGGACCTTTCCTTTTAGCTGACCTCCCGAACTGTAAGGGTTTGTGTTAGGAAATAAACTCTAAATTTTTAATCCTATGATTACATTGTGCAATGCTGAGATGCAGAATATGACACAAGAAGTTAATATATTAAAAACTCATTTTTAAGTAAAAATTGATTTTCCAAATCCCAGGAGTTTTTCACTCTAATGACGGTGTGTCATAATTCTTATAAAGTAGTATTGGGAGTAAAGGTATATATATACAATTTTTCATTGATTAGGTACTTATACCTCACAACGACGATTAAAATGTTAAAAACAAGGAAAGGATGGGTATATTAAAAACAAGCCTTCCATGAGGCCTAAAAAGGGCCATTTAGGCCTCATGGAAGGCTTGTTTTTAATATACCCTTCCTTTCCTTGTTTTTAACATTTTAATCGTCGTTGTGAGGTATAAGTACCTAATAAATGAAATATTGTATATATTTAACTTTACTCCCAATACTACTTTATAAATATTAAAAACACACCCTTATGAAATGAGTGTTAATTTATTCTAGTATTCTAGTATTATTAGATATAATGATCACTGGGCTGGGCATGTTTACTGCATTTATACATTTTAAAGCACCCATTTTCATCACAGCACATTGCTGTACAAGAACAGAGTCACTTTAATATTTGATTGATCAAATAATTTAATTTCACTAGATTTTGCGGTTTATTCAAAACATGTGTTATATAAAATAGTTGCCAAAGGAGCGTTATTATTTACTACAAAAGAAGCTGAATGTCACCGCCTGATTTGGGGACTAGGCTCACCCCAATTCTCTCTCTATTTTGTTCAGATCTCAGCATCCAGCAGACAATTCAGATGACAGCATCATGCCTGAAGTGGCAGACACACACCCTGTACCCTTGATTAGTACAAGCAGACTCCAACACCACTCAATACAGGGATCTATGCATGGCTGACTCTCAAAGCCATATCAATTTGTTAGAATCTTTAACCCTTTGTACAGTGGATATAAAAAGTCTACACACCCCTGTTAAAATGTCAGGTTTCTGTGCTGTAAAAAATAAGACAAAGATAAATAATTTCAGAACTTTTTACACATTTAATGTGACCTATAAACTGTACAACTCAATTGAAAAACAAACTGAAATCTTTAAGGTAGAGGGAAGAAAAAAAAAAAGAAAAATAATGTGGTTGCATAAGTCTGCACACCCTTTTCTAACTGGGGATGTAGCTGTGTTCAGAATTAAGCAATCACATTCCAAATCATGTTAAATAGGAGTCAGCATAAACCTGCCATCATTTAAAGTGCCTCTGATTAACCCCAAATAAAGTTCAGCTGCTCTAGTTGGTCTTTCCTGAAATGTTCTTAGTCGCATCCCACAGCAAAAGCCATGGTGCACAGAGAACTTCCAAAGCATCAGAGGGATCTCATTGTTAAAAGGTATCAGTCAGGAGAAGGGTACAAAAGAATTTCCAAGGCATTAGATATACCATGGAACACAGTGAAGACAGTCATCGTCAAGTGGAGAAAATATGGCACAACAGTGACATTACCAAGAACTGGAGCTCCCTCCAAAATTGATGAAAAGACGAGAAGAAAACTGGTCTGGGAGGCTACCTAGAGGCCTACAGCAACATTAAAGGAGCTGCAGGAATATCTGGCAAGTACTAGCTGTGTGGTACATGTGACAACAATCTCCCGTATTCTTCATATGTCTGGGCTATGGGGTAGAGTGGCAAGACGAAAGCCTTTTCTTACGAAGAAAAACATCCAAGCCAGGCTACATTTTGCAAAAACACATCTGAAGTCTCCCAAAAGCATATGGGAAAAGGTGTTATGGTCTGATAAAACCAAGGTTGAACTTTTTTACGATAATTCCAAAATATATGTTTGGCGCAAAAACAACACTGCACATTACCAAAAGAACACCATACCCACAGTGAAGCATGGTGGTGGCAGCATTATGCTTTGGGGCTGTTTTTCTTCAGCTGGAACTGAGGCCTTAGTTAAGATAGAGGGATTTATGAACAGTTCCAAATACCAGTCAATATTGGCACAAAACCTTCAGGCTTCTGCTAGAAAGCTGAACATGAAGAGGAACTTCATCTTTCAGCATGACAACGACCCAAAGCCTACATCCAAATCAACAAAGGAATGGCTTCACCAGAAGAAGATTAAAGTTTTGGAATGGCCTAGCTAGAGCCCAGACCTGAATCTGATTGAAAATCCGTGGGGTGATCTGAAGAGGGCTGTGCACAGGAGATACCCCGGCAATCTGACAGATTTGGAGTGTTTTTGCAAAGAAGAGTCGGCAAATCTTGCCAAGTCAAAATGTGTCATGCTGATAGACTCATACCCAAAAAGACTGAGTGCTGTAATAAAATCAAAAGGTGCTTCAACAAAGTATTAGTTTAAGGGTGTGCATACTTATGCAACCATATTATTTTATTTACTATTTTTTATTTTCTCTACCGAAAAAAGTTTTTAGTTTGTTTTTAAAGTTTCATTTTATAGGTCACATTAAAGGTGGAAAAAGTTCTGAAATTATTTATCTTTGTCTCATTTGATTTACAACTCAGAAACCTGACATTTTAACTGGGGTGTGTAGACTTTTTATATCCACTGTATATCCCAGATATGACTGCATTAACCTTATATTACCTAAGCATATACTATAGACTATTTCTAACACAGATACATTATTTTAATGTTAATCAATGACAGTGCTATATGCATATATTACATCCGTTATATAACTACATGTATGCATTACACCCATGATATACAGTTGCAAGCAAAAGTATGTGAACCCTTTGGAATGATATGGATTTCTGCACAAATTGGATACCACAGAGGAAGCCACTGCTGTCCAAACAAAACATTGCTGCACGTTTACAGTTTGCACAAGAGCACCTGGATGTTCCACAGCAGAACTGGCAAAATATTCTGTGGACAGATGAAACCAAAGTTGAGTTGCTTGGAAGAAACACACAACACTATGTGTGGAGAAACAGAGGCACAGCACACCAACATCAAAACCTCATCCCAACTGTGAAGTACGGTGGTGGGGGCATCATGGTTTGAGGCTGCTTTGCTGCGTCAAGGCCTGGACTGATTGCTATCATTGAAGGAAAAATGAATTCCAAAGTTTATCAAGACATTTTGAAGGAGAACTTAAGGCCATCTTTCCACCAGCTGACGCTCAACAGAAGATGGGTGTTGCAACAGGACAATGACCCAAAGCATAGAAGTAAATCAACAACAGAATGACTTAAAAAGAAGAAAATATGCCTTCTGAAGTGGCCCAGTCAGAGTCCTGACCTCAACCCGATTGAGATGCTGTGGCATGACCTCAAGAAAGCGATTCACACCAGACATCCCAAGAATATTGCTGAACTTAAACAGTTCTGTAAAGAGGAATGGTCAAGAATTACTCTTGACCGTTGTGCACGTCTGATCTGCAACTACAGGAAAAGTTTAGTTGAAGTTATTGCTGCAAAAGGAGGTTCAATCAGTTATTAAATCCAAGGGTTCACATACTTTTTCCACCTGCACTGTGAATGTTTACATGGTGTGTTCAATAACAACATGGTAACATTTAATTCTTTGTGTGTTATTAGTTTAAGCAGAGTGTGATTGACTATTGCTGTGATTTAGATGAAGATCAGATCACATTTTATGACCAATTTGTGCAGAAATCCATATCATTCCAAAGGGTTCACATACTTTTGCTTGCAACTGTAACTGTTAAGCAAGCTGCTAGCATATTCGAAACACACATATAGTATCTGATTAGCCACAAACAGTCCACTGGGCCCTTCTGTTCATTACAGTCATATAATCATGCACATACTATTGAGATGTGGTGTTGGGAAATACAACAGCATGTACTGCATGTTTAATTGTGTCCAGTTGATAAGGAGTTAACTAATTTAGAATGTTACAAGGTGATCTGTAACTGACAGGTGAGTTTCAGTTGTTATATAATATGTTATAAAAATGTTTGCTGTCTATCCAAACAAGTAAAGCCTTACATGCTTCTTAACTATCTACCAGTGTCTCTTGTTGATGCATAACTCTTGTTTCCTCACTCAGTATTTACTGGGATTATAGATGCAACACTTACGTATTTGTGGTTTTCCTTTAGTGTCTTTGCCCATCACCTGTTAGTTATGCATCAAACAGAGACACTGGTAGGTAGTGAAGAACCATATTAGGCTTTACTTGTTTGGATAGACAGCAAAAATGTAGATAAAGGAAGAGATACAAAAACCAAGTAAAGAAAACAAAGAACATCCTTCCTTTGCGTACCAACAAGTTCATATACTTATATAAATGGTACTCTGAACTGCACAGTGCCATCTACAGCTCAAGAGCAGAGTGCATACATATTATGCAGTACATGCTGTTGTATTTCCCAACAAGTGAGGCTGACAGAGGGGTAGAGAGAGACACGAGGGGAGACTGACAGAGGGGGAGAGAGAGACAGAGGGGGGCTGAGAGGGGGGGAGAGAGAGACATGAGGGGAGACTGACAGAGGGGGAGAGAGAGACAGAGGGTGGCTGAGAGGGGGGGGAGAGAGACATGAGGGGAGACTGACAGAGGGGGAGAGAGAGACAGGGGGGGGGGGTGAGAGGGAGGGGGGAGAGAGACATGAGGGGAGACTGACAGAGGGGGAGAGAGAGACATGAGTGGAGACTGACAGAGGGGAGAGAGAAATAGATGGGGGCTGAGAGAGAGGGGGGGGGGGAGAGAGACAAGTGTGCTACCAGAGGGGGAGAGAGAGACATGAGTGGGGCTGACAGAGGGGAAGAGAGGCAAAGTAAAAGAGACAGATGGGGGAGAGAGGCACTAGAGGGGAGGGAGGCAGAGAAGTGGAGGCAGATAGAGAAGGAGAGAGGCACAGGGGGGGAGGCAGATAGAGGGGGAGAGAGGCACCGGAGGGTTGGCAGATAGAGGAGAGAGGAACACGTAGCGAGGCTGACAGAGTGGGGGGGGGGGGGAGACGCAAAGAAGGAGAGGCTGACAGAGGGGGAGAGAGGCAGAAGAGGGGAGGCAGATGGAGAGGAGAGAGGCACAGGAGGTAGGCTGAAAGGGGGGAAGGTACATGAGGAGAGGCAGATAGATGGGGAGAGAGGCATATGTGGGAGGCAAATAGAGGAGGAGAGATTCACAGGATGGGGCATACAGGGTGGGGGGCACAGCACAGGAGGCTGACAGAAGGTGAGAGAAAGGGCATAGGAGGGGATGCTGAAAGAAGTTGAGAGAGGCACTGGAGGTGAGGCTGATAGGGGGGAGAGAGGCACAGGTGAGGAGGCAAATAGTAGGAGAGAGGCACAGGACACAAGGTTGACAAAGAAAGGGAAGAGAGACATGAGGGGGCTGACAGAGGGAGAGAGAGAGAGACACGAAGGGGCTAAAAAAGGGGCAGAGAGGGACAGGAGGTAGGCTGAAAGGCGGGGGGATACATGAGGGGAGGCAGATAGATGTGAAGAGAGAGGCATAGGAGGGGCCATACAGAGGAGGAGAGAGGCACAGGAGGGGAGGCTTACAGAAGGTAAGAGAGGCACAGGAGCTTAGGCTGCCAGAGGGAGCGAGAGGTACAGGAGGGGAGGGTGACAGAAGGGGAGAGAGGCACAGGAGGAGAGTGTGATAGAGAGGGAGATAGGCACAGGAGGGGAGGCCTACTGAAGGGGACAGAGGCACATGAGGGGAGAGTCTGACAGAGGGGGAGAATGGCACAGGAGGGGAAGCTGATAGAGGGGGAGAGTGGCAAAGGAGGGGGTGACAGAGGAGGAGAGAGGCACAGGAGGGGAGGCTGACTGAAGGGGAGAGAGGCAAAAGAGGGGAGGGAGGCAGAGGGCGAGAGAAACACAGGAAGAGGGGCATATAAGGGGAGGGAGGCAGAGAAGAGGTGGCAGATAGAGGAGGAGAGAGGCACAGTAGGAAACGCTGGCAAAGGGGAAAAGAGGCAATAGGAAGGGATGCAAATAGAGGGGGAGAGACGCAAAGGAGGGGCAGATAAAGGGGGAGAGAGGCACCGGAGGGGAGCAGATATAAGGGAAGAGAGGCATAGGAGGGGGCAGATAGTATTATCTTTATTTATAATAATAATAATAATAGCTGCACATACGGGAAATTATGGTAGTGTGCAATCTGCCAAGCAGTAAAAAAGAAATACAAGAAATATGGAAGGAGAGAGTGCCTAACAAAGTACACCTTTAAATCTTGGCTTTGTATCTCAAGGTACAGCATCCATAGTGTATAAATGAACCAATAGACCAGGAATTATTAGATAAAATATAACCTTTATTGATCATATATATAACATTGACACAAGTTAAAAAATTAACGGTTAAAAGTTAAATTAACTTTGTTAGGCACTCTCTCCTGCTTTATTTCTCATGTTGGGAAATACAACAGCATGTACTGTATGTTTAATTGTATCCAGTTGATAAGGAGTTAACTAATTTAGAAGGATACAAGGTGATCTGTAACTGACAGGTGAGTTTCAGTTTTTATATGATATGTTATAAAAAAAAGTTTGCTGCCTATACAAACAAGTAAAGCCTAATATGCTTCTTAATGATCTACCAGTGTCTCTTTTTAAGGCATAACTCTTGTTTCCTCACTCAGTATTTACTGGGATTATAGATGCAACACTTACTTATTTGTGGTTTTCCTTTAGTTTCCGGGCCCATAACCTGTTAGTTATGCATCAAAAAGAGACACTGATAGATAGTGAAGAACCATATTAGGCTTTACTTGTTTGGATAGACAGCAACACTTTATAACATATCAGTTACCGGAAACAGCAGCCAGCAGGGTGAAAGGTAAAAGGGAAGAGAGACAAAAACCAAGTAAAGAAAATAAAGAAATTCCTTCCTGTGCGTACCAACAAGTTCAATATACTTATGTAGAAGGGGAGAGAGGCAATAGGAGTGGAGGCAAATAGAGGAGAAAGGGGAAGGAGGGGGGAAGATAGAGGGGAAGAGAGGCACAGAAGGGGGGCAGATAGAGGGGAAGAGAGGCACAGGTGGGGGGTAGAGAGAGGTACAGGAATAGGCAGATAGATCGGTAGAGAAGCACAGCAGGGGAGGCAGATAGAGAGGGAAGGAGGCACAGGATTGGAGGCTGAGAGAGGTACAGGAGGGTGGGAGAGGCATGGGTGGGGGGGGGGGGGAGAGAAGCACAGGAGAAGAGGCTGACAGTGGAATAGTGAGGCACCGGAGACGAGGCAGAGAGAGAGAGAAGGCACCGGGGGAGAGGCAGATAAAGGCAGAGAGTGGCACAGGAGTAGAGGCAGATAGAAGGGGAAGAGGCACAGGAGTAGAGGCAGGGACCTTTCCTTTTAGCTGACCTCCCGAACTGTAAGGGTTTGTGTTAGGAAATAAACTCTAAATTTTTAATCCTATGATTACATTGTGCAATGCTGAGATGCAGAATATGACACAAGAAGTTAATATATTAAAAACTCATTTTTAAGTAAAAATAGATTTTCCAAATCCCAGGAGTTTTTCACTCTAATGACGGTGTGTCATAATTCTTATAAAGTAGTTTTGGGAGTAAAGGTATATATATACAATTTTTCATTGATTAGGTACTTATACCTCACAACGATGATTAAAATGTTAAAAACAAGGAAAGGATGGGTATATTAAAAACAAGCCTTCCATGAGGCCTAAATGGCCCTTTTTAGGCCTCATGGAAGGCTTGTTTTTAATATACCCTTCCTTTCCTTGTTTTTAACATTTTAATCGTCGTTGTGAGGTATAAGTACCTAATAAATGAAATATTGTATATATTTAACTTTACTCCCAATACTACTTTATAAATATTAAAAACACACCCTTATGTAATGAGTGTTAATTTATTCTAGTATTCTAGTATTATTAGATATAATGATCACTGGGCTGGGCATGTTTACTGCATTTATACATTTTAAAGCACCCATTTTCATCACAGCACATTGCTGTACAAGAACAGAGTCACTTTAATATTTGAATGATCAAATAATTTAATTTCACTAGATTTTGCGGTTTATTCAAAACATGTGTTATATAAAATAGTTGCCAAAGGAGCGTTATTATTTACTACAAAAGAAGCTGAATGTCACCGCCTGATTTGGGGACTAGGCTCACCCCAATTCTCTCTCTATTTTGTTCAGATCTCTGCATCCAGCAGACAATTCAGATGACAGCATCATGCCTGAAGTGGCAGACACACACCTTGTACCCTTGATTAGTACAAGCAGACTCTTACACCACTCAATACAGGGATCTATGCATGACTGACTCTCAAAGCCATATAAATTTGTTAGAATCTTTAACCCTTTGTACAGTGGATATAAAAAGTCTACACACCCCTGTTAAAATGTCAGGTTTCTGTGCTGTAAAAAATGAGACAAAGATAAATAATTTCAGAACTTTTTACACATTTAATGTGACCTATAAACTGTACAACTCAATTGAAAAACAAACTGAAATCTTTAAGGTAGAGGGAAGAAAAAAAAAAAAGAAAAATAATGTGGTTGCATAAGTCTGCACACCCTTTTCTAACTGGGGATGTAGCTGTGTTCAGAATTAAGCAATCACATTCCAAATCATGTTAAATAGGAGTCAGCATAAACCTGACATAAACATAATTTAAAGTGCCTCTGATTAACCCCAAATAAAGTTCAGCTGCTCTAGTTGGTCTTTCCTGAAATGTTCTTAGTCGCATCCCACAGCAAAAGCCATGGTGCACAGAGAGCTTCCAAAGCATCAGAGGGATCTCATTGTTAAAAGGTATCAGTCAGGAGAAGGGTACAAAAGAATTTCCAAGGCATTAGATATACCATGGAACACAGCGAAGTCATCATCAAGTGGAGAAAATATGGCACATCAGTGACATTACCAAGAACAGGAGCTCCCTCCAAAATTGATGAAAAGACGAGAAGAAAACTGGTCTGGGAGGCTACCAAGAGGCCTACAGCAACTTAAAGGAGCTGCAGGAATATCTGGCAAGTACTAGCTGTGTGGTACATGTGACAACAATCTCCTGTATTCTTCATATGTCTGGGCTATGGGGTAGAGTGGCAAGACGAAAGCCTTTTCTTACGAAGAAAAACATCCAAGCCAGGCTACATTTTGCAAAAACACATCTGAAGTCTCCCAAAAGCATATGGGAAAAGGTGTTATGGTCTGATAAAACCAAGGTTGAACTTTTTTACGATAATTCCAAAATATATGTTTGGCGCAAAAACAACACTGCACATTACCAAAAGAACACCATACCCACAGTGAAGCATGGTGGTGGCAGCATTATGCTTTGGGGCTGTTTTTCTTCAGCTGGAACTGAGGCCTTAGTTAAGATAGAGGGATTTATGAACAGTTCCAAATACCAGTCAATATTGGCACAAAACCTTCAGACTCCTGGTAGAAAGCTGAACATGAAGAGGAACTTCATCTTTCAGCATGACAACGACCCAAAGCATACATCCAAATCAACAAAGGAATGGCTTCACCAGAAGAAGATTAAAGTTTTGGAATGGCCCAGCCAGAGCACAGACCTGAATCTGATTGAAAATCCGTGGGGTGATCTGAAGAGGGCAGTGCACAGGAGATACCCTCGCAATCTGACAGATTTGGAGTGTTTTTGCAAAGAAGAGTCGGCAAATCTTGCCAAGTCAAAATGTGTCATGCTGATAGATTCATACCCAAAAAGACTGAGTGCTGTAATAAAATCAAAAGGTGATTCAACAAAGTATTAGTTTAAGGGTGTGCATACTTATGCAACCATATTATTTTATTTTCTATTTTTTCTTTTCTCTACCGAAAAAAGTTTTTAGTTTGTTTTTAAAGTTTCATTTTATAGGTCACATAAAAGGTGGAAAAAGTTCTGAAATGATTTATCTTTGTCACATTTGATTTACAGCACAGAAACCTGACATTTTAACTGGGGTGTGTAGACTTTTTATATCCACTGTATATCCCAGATATGACTGCATTAACCTTATATTATCTAAGCATATCCTATGGACTATTTCTAACACAGATACATTATTTTAATGTTAATCAATAACAGTACTATATGCATATATTACATCCGTTATATAACTACATGTATGCATTACACCCATGATATACAGTTGCAAGCAAAAGTATGTGAACCCTTTGGAATGATATGGATTTCTGCACAAATTGGATAACACAGAGGAAGCCACTGCTGTCCAAACAAAACATTGCTGCACGTTTACAGTTTGCACAAGAGCACCTGGATGTTCCACAGCAGAACTGGCAAAATATTCTGTGGACAGATGAAACCAAAGTTGAGTTGCTTGGAAGAAACACACAACACTATGTGTGGAGAAAAAGAGGCACAGCACACCAACATCAAAACCTTATCCCAACTGTGAAGTACGGTGGAGGGGGCATCATGGTTTGGGGCTGCTTTGCTGCATCAAGGCCTGGACGGATTGCTATCATTGAAGGAAAAATGAATTCCAAAGTTTATCAAGACATTTTGAAGGAGAACTTAAGGCCATCTTTCCACCAGCTGAAGCTCAACAGAAGATGGGTGTTGCAACAGGACAATGACCCAAAGCATAGAAGTAAATCAACAACAGAATGACTTAAACAGAAGAAAATATGCCTTCTGAAGTGGCCCTGTCAGAGTCCTGACCTCAACCCGATTGAGATGCTGTGGCATGACCTCAAGAAAGCGATTCACACCAGACATCCCAAGAATATTGCTGAACTGAAACAGTTCTGTAAAGAGGAATGGTCAAGAATTACTCTTGACTGTTGTGCACGTCTGATCTGCAACTACAGCAAACGTTTGGTTGAAGTTATTGCTGCCAAAGGGGGTTCAACCAGTTATTAAATCCAAGGGTTCACATACTTTTTCCACCTGCACTGTGAATGTTTACATGGTGTGTTCAATAACAACATGGTAACATTTAATTCTTTGTGTGTTATTAGTTTAAGCAGAGTGTGATTGACTATTGCTGTGATTTAGATGAAGATCAGATCACATTTTATGACCAATTTGTGCAGAAATCCATATCATTTCAAAGGGTTCACATACTTTTGCTTGCAACTGTAACTGTTAAGCAAGCTGCTAGCATATTTGAAACACACATATAGTATCTGATTAGCCCCAAACAGTCCACTGGGCCCTTCTGTTCATTACAGTCATATAATCATGCACATACTATTGAGATGTGGTGTTGGGAAATACAACAGCATGTACTGCATGTTTAATTGTGTCCAGTTGATAAGGAGTTAACTAATTTAGAATGTTACAAGGTGATTTGTAACTGACAGGTGAGTTTCAGTTGTTATATAATATGGTATAAAAATGTTTGCTGTCTATCCAAACAAGTAAAGCCTTACATGCTTCTTAACTATCTACCAGTGTCTCTTTTTGATGCATAACTCTTGTTTCCTCACTCAGTATTTACTGGGATTATAGATGCAACACTTACGTATTTGTGGTTTTCCTTTAGTGTCTTTGCCCATCACCTGTTAGTTATGCATCAAACAGAGACACTGGTAGGTAGTGAAGAACCATATTAGGCTTTACTTGTCTGGATAGACAGCAAAAATGTAAATAAAGGAAGAGGGACAAAAACCAAGTAAAGAAAACAAAGAACATCCTTCCTTTGCGTACCAACAAGTTCATATACTTATATAAATGGTACTCTGAACTGCACAGTGCCATCTACAGCTCAAGAGCAGAGTGCATACATATTATGCAGTACATGCTGTTGTATTTCCCAACAAGTGAGGCTGACAGAGGGGGAGAGAGAGACAGAGGGGGGCTGAGAGGGGGGGAGAGAGACATGAGGGGAGACTGACAGAGGGGGAGAGAGAGACAGAGGGGGGCTGAAAGAGGGGGGGAGACATGAGGGGAGACTGACAGAGGGGGAGAGAGAGACAGAGGGGGGCTGAAAGAGGGGGGAGACATGAGGGGAGGCAGATAGATGTGAAGAGAGAGGCATAGGAGGGGCCATACAGAGGGGGAGAGAGGCACAGGAGGGGAGGCTTACAGAAGGTAAGAGAGGCACAGGAGCTTAGGCTGCCAGAGGGAGCGAGAGGTACAGGAGGGGAGGGTGACAGAAGGGGAGAGAGGCACAGGAGGAGAGTGTGATAGAGAGGGAGATAGGCACAGGAGGGGAGGCTTACTGAAGGGGACAGAGGCACATAAAGGGAGAGTCTGACAGAGGGGGAGAATGGCACAGGAGGGGAAGCTGATAGAGGGGGAGAGTGGCAAAGGAGGGGGTGACAGAGGAGGAGAGAGGCACAGGAGGGGAGGCTGACTGAAGGGGAGAGAGGCAAAAGAGGGGAGGGAGGCAGAGGGCGAGAGAAACACAGGAAGAGGGGCATATAAGGGGAGGGAGGCAGAGAAGAGGTGGCAGATAGAGGAGGAGAGAGGCACAGTAGGAAACGCTGGCAGAGGGGAAAAGAGGCAATAGGAAGGGATGCAAATAGAGGGGGAGAGACGCAAAGGAGGGGCAGATAGTGGGGGAGAGAGGCACCGGAGGGGAGCAGATATAAGGGAAGAGAGGCACAGGAGGGGGACAGATAGTATTATCTTTATTTATAATAATACTAATAGCTGCACATACAGGAAATTATGGTAGTGTGCAATCTGCCAAGCAGTGAAAAAGAAATACAAGAAATATGGAAGGAGAGAGTGCCTAACAAAGTACACCTTTAAATCTTGGCTTTGTATCTCAAGGTACAGCATCCATAGTGTATAAATGAACCAATAGACCAGGAATTATTAGATAAAATATAACCTTTATTGATCATATATATAACATTGACACAAGTTAAAAAAATGAACGGTTAAAAGTTAAATTAACTTTGTTAGGCACTCTCTCCTGCTTTATTTCTCATGTTGGGAAATACAACAGCATGTACTGTATGTTTAATTGTATCCAGTTGATAAGGAGTTAACTAATTTAGAAGAATACAAGGTGATCTGTAACTGACAGGTGAGTTTCAGTTTTTATATGATATGTTATAAAAAAAAGTTTGCTGCCTATCCAAACAAGTAAAGCCTAATATGCTTCTTAATGATCTACCAGTGTCTCTTTTTAAGGCATAACTCTTGTTTCCTCACTCAGTATTTACTGGGATTATAGATGCAACACTTACTTATTTGTGGTTTTCCTTTAGTTTCCGGGCCCATAACCTGTTAGTTATGCATCAAAAAGAGACACTGATAGATAGTGAAGAACCATATTAGGCTTTACTTGTTTGGATAGACAGCAACACTTTATAACATATCAGTTACTGGAAACAGCAGCCAGCAGGGTGAAAGGTAAAAGGGAAGAGAGACAAAAACCAAGTAAAGAAAATAAAGAAATTCCTTCCTGTGCGTACCAACAAGTTCATATACTTATGTAGAAGGGGAGAGAGGCAATAGGAGTGGAGGCAAATAGAGGAGAAAGGGGAAGGAGGGGGGAAGATAGAGGGGAAGAGAGGCACAGAAGGAGGGCAGATAGAGGGGAAGAGAGGCACAGGTGGGGGGTAGAGAGAGGTACAGGAATAGGCAGATAGATCGGTAGAGAAGCACAGCAGGGGAGGCAGATAGAGAGGGAAAGAGGCACAGGATTGGAGGCTGAGAGAGGTACAGGAGGGTGGGAGTGGCACGGGGGGGGGGGGGGGGGGAGAGAAGCACAGGAGAAGAGGCTGACAGTGGAATAGTGAGGCACCGGAGACGAGGCAGAGAGAGAGAGAGAAGGCACCGGGGGAGAGGCATATAAAGGCAGAGAGTGGCACAGGAGTAGAGGCAGATAGAAGGGGAAGAGGCACAGGAGTAGAGGCAGGGACCTTTCCTTTTAGCTGACCTCCCGAACTGTAAGGGTTTGTGTTAGGAAATAAACTCTAAATTTTTAATCCTATGATTACATTGTGCAATGCTGAGATGCAGAATATGACACAAGAAGTTAATATATTAAAAACTCATTTTTAAGTAAAAATAGATTTTCCAAATCCCATGAGTTTTTCACTCTAATGACGGTGTGTCATAATTCTTATAAAGTAGTATTGGGAGTAAAGGTATATATATACAATTTTTCATTTATTAGGTACTTATACCTCACAACGACGATTAAAATGTTAAAAACAAGGAAAGGAAGGGTATATTAAAAACAAGCCTTCCATGAGGCCTAAAAAGGGCCATTTAGGCCTCATGGAAGGCTTGTTTTTAATATACCCTTCCTTTCCTTGTTTTTAACATTTTAATCGTCGTTGTGAGGTATAAGTACCTAATAAATGAAATATTGTATATATTTAACTTTACTCCCAATACTACTTTATAAATATTAAAAACACACCCTTATGTAATGAGTGTTAATTTATTCTAGTATTCTAGTATTATTAAATATAATGATCACTGGGCTGGGCATGTTTACTGCATTTATACATTTTAAAGCACCCATTTTCATCACAGCACATTGCTGTACAAGAACAGAGTCACTTTAATATTTGAATGATCAAATAATTTAATTTCACTAGATTTTGCGGTTTATTCAAAACATGTGTTATATAAAATAGTTGCCAAAGGAGCGTTATTATTTACTACAAAAGAAGCTGAATGTCACCGCCTGATTTGGGGACTAGGCTCACCCCAATTCTTTCTCTGTTTTGTTCAGATCTCTGCATCCAGCAGACAATTCAGATGACAGCATCATGCCTGAAGTGGCAGACACACACCTTGTACCCTTGATTAGTACAAGCAGACTCTTACACCACTCAATACAGGGATCTATGCATGACTGACTCTCAAAGCCATATAAATTTGTTAGAATCTTTAACCCTTTGTACAGTGGATATAAAAAGTCTACACACCCCTGTTAAAATGTCAGGTTTCTGTGCTGTAAAAAATGAGACAAAGATAAATAATTTCAGAACTTTTTACACATTTAATGTGACCTATAAACTGTACAACTCAATTGAAAAACAAACTGAAATCTTTAAGGTAGAGGGAAGAAAAAAAAAAAAGAAAAATAATGTGGTTGCATAAGTCTGCACACCCTTTTCTAACTGGGGATGTAGCTGTGTTCAGAATTAAGCAATCACATTCCAAATCATGTTAAATAGGAGTCAGCATAAACCTGACATAAACATCATTTAAAGTGCCTCTGATTAACCCCAAATAAAGTTCAGCTGCTCTAGTTGGTCTTTCCTGAAATTTTCTTAGTCGCATCCCACAGCAAAAGCCATGGTGCACAGAGAGCTTCCAAAGCATCAGAGGGATCTCATTGTTAAAAGGTATTAGTCAGGAGAAGGGTACAAAAGAATTTCCAAGGCATTAGATATACCATGGAACACAGCGAAGTCATCATCAAGTGGAGAAAATATGGCACATCAGTGACATTACCAAGAACAGGAGCTCCCTCCAAAATTGATGAAAAGACGAGAAGAAAACTGGTCTGGGAGGCTACCAAGAGGCCTACAGCAACTTAAAGGAGCTGCAGGAATATCTGGCAAGTACTAGCTGTGTGGTACATGTGACAACAATCTCCTGTATTCTTCATATGTCTGGGCTATGGGGTAGAGTGGCAAGACGAAAGCCTTTTCTTACGAAGAAAAACATCCAAGCCAGGCTACATTTTGCAAAAACACATCTGAAGTCTCCCAAAAGCATATGGGAAAAGGTGTTATGGTCTGATAAAACCAAGGTTGAACTTTTTTACGATAATTCCAAAATATATGTTTGGCGCAAAAACAACACTGCACATTACCAAAAGAACACCATACCCACAGTGAAGCATGGTGGTGGCAGCATTATGCTTTGGGGCTGTTTTTCTTCAGCTGGAACTGAGGCCTTAGTTAAGATAGAGGGATTTATGAACAGTTCCAAATACCAGTCAATATTGGCACAAAACCTTCAGGCTCCTGGTAGAAAGCTGAACATGAAGAGGAACTTCATCTTTCAGCATGACAACGACCCAAAGCATACATCCAAATCAACAAAGGAATGGCTTCACCAGAAGAAGATTAAAGTTTTCGAATGGCCCAGCCAGAGCACAGACCTGAATCTGATTGAAAATCCGTGGGGTGATCTGAAGAGGGCAGTGCACAGGAGATACCCCGGCAATCTGACAGATTTGGAGTGTTTTTGCAAAGAAGAGTCGGCAAATCTTGCCAAGTCAAAATGTGTCATGCTGATAGATTCATACCCAAAAAGACTGAGTGCTGTAATAAAATCAAAAGGTGCTTCAACAAAGTATTAGTTTAAGGGTGTGCATACTTATGCAACCATATTATTTTATTTTCTATTTTTTCTTTTCTCTACCGAAAAAAGTTTTTAGTTTGTTTTTAAAGTTTCATTTTATAGGTCACATAAAAGGTGGAAAAAGTTCTGAAATGATTTATCTTTGTCACATTTGATTTACAGCACAGAAACCTGACATTTTAACTGGGGTGTGTAGACTTTTTATATCCACTGTATATCCCAGATATGACTGCATTAACCTTATATTATCTAAGCATATCCTATGGACTATTTCTAACACAGATACATTATTTTAATGTTAATCAATAACAGTACTATATGCATATATTACATCCGTTATATAACTACATGTATGCATTACACCCATGATATACAGTTGCAAGCAAAAGTATGTGAACCCTTTGGAATGATATGGATTTCTGCACAAATTGGATACCACAGAGGAAGCCACTGCTGTCCAAACAAAACATTGCTGCACGTTTACAGTTTGCACAAGAGCACCTGGATGTTCCACAGCAGAACTGGCAAAATATTCTGTGGACAGATGAAACCAAAGTTGAGTTGCTTGGAAGAAACACACAACACTATGTGTGGAGAAAAAGAGGCACAGCACACCAACATCAAAACCTTATCCCAACTGTGAAGTACGGTGGAGGGGGCATCATGGTTTGGGGCTGCTTTGCTGCATCAAGGCCTGGACGGATTGCTATCATTGAAGGAAAAATGAATTCCAAAGTTTATCAAGACATTTTGAAGGAGAACTTAAGGCCATCTTTCCACCAGCTGAAGCTCAACAGAAGATGGGTGTTGCAACAGGACAATGACCCAAAGCATAGAAGTAAATCAACAACAGAATGACTTAAACAGAAGAAAATATGCCTTCTGAAGTGGCCCTGTCAGAGTCCTGACCTCAACCCGATTGAGATGCTGTGGCATGACCTCAAGAAAGCGATTCACACCAGACATCCCAAGAATATTGCTGAACTGAAACAGTTCTGTAAAGAGGAATGGTCAAGAATTACTCTTGACTGTTGTGCACGTCTGATCTGCAACTACAGGAAACGTTTGGTTGAAGTTATTGCTGCCAAAGGGGGTTCAACCAGTTATTAAATCCAAGGGTTCACATACTTTTTCCACCTGCACTGTGAATGTTTACATGGTGTGTTCAATAACAACATGGTAACATTTAATTCTTTGTGTGTTATTAGTTTAAGCAGAGTGTGATTGACTATTGCTGTGATTTAGATGAAGATCAGATCACATTTTATGACCAATTTGTGCAGAAATCCATATCATTTCAAAGGGTTCACATACTTTTGCTTGCAACTGTAACTGTTAAGCAAGCTGCTAGCATATTTGAAACACACATATAGTATCTGATTAGCCCCAAACAGTCCACTGGGCCCTTCTATTCATTACAGCAATATAATCATGCACATACTATTGAGATGTGGTGTTGGGAAATACAACAGCATGTACTGCATGTTTAATTGTATCCAGTTGATAAGGAGTTAACTAATTTAGAATGTTACAAGGTGATCTGTAAATGACAGGTGAGTTTCAGTTGTTATATAATATGGTATAAAAATGTTTGCTGTCTATCCAAACAAGTAAAGCCTTACATGCTTCTTAACTATCTACCGGTGTCTCATGTTGATGCATAACTCTTGTTTCCTCACTCAGTATTTACTGGAATTATAGATGCAACACTTACGTATTTGTGGTTTTCCTTTAGTGTCTTTGCCCATCACCTGTTAGTTATGCATCAAACAGAGACACTGGTAGGTAGTGAAGAACCATATTAGGCTTTACTTGTTTGGATAGACAGCAAAAATGTAAATAAAGGAAGAGAGACAAAAACCAAGTAAAGAAAACAAAGAACATCCTTCCTTTGCGTACCAACAAGTTCATATACTTATATAAATGGTACTCTGAACTGCACAGTGCCATCTACAGCTCAAGAGCAGAGTGCATACATATTATGCAGTACATGCTGTTGTATTTCCCAACAAGTGAGGCTGACAGAGGGGGAGAGAGAGACAGAGGGGGGCTGAGAGGGGGGGAGAGAGACATGAGGGGAGACTGACAGAGGGGGAGAGAGAGAGACAGAGGGGGGCTGAAAGAGGGGGGGAGACATGAGGGGAGACTGACAGAGGGGGAGAGAGAGACAGAGGGGGGCTGAAAGAGGGGGGAGACATGAGGGGAGACTGACAGAGGGGGAGAGAGAGACAGAGGGGGGCTGAAAGAGGGGGGAGACATGAGGGGAGGCAGATAGATGTGAAGAGAGAGGCATAGGAGGGGCCATACAGAGGGGGAGAGAGGCACAGGAGGGGAGGCTTACAGAAGGTAAGAGAGGCACAGGAGCTTAGGCTGCCAGAGGGAGCGAGAGGTACAGGAGGGGAGGGTGACAGAAGGGGAGAGAGGCACAGGAGGAGAGTGTGATAGAGAGGGAGATAGGCATAGGAGGGGAGGCTTACTGAAGGGGACAGAGGCACATAAAGGGAGAGTCTGACAGAGGGGGAGAATGGCACAGGAGGGGAAGCTGATAGAGGGGGGAGAGTGGCAAAGGAGGGGGTGACAGAGGAGGAGAGAGGCACAGGAGGGGAGGCTGACTGAAGGGGAGAGAGGCAAAAGAGGGGAGGGAGGCAGAGGGCGAGAGAAACACAGGAAGAGGGGCATATAAGGGTAGGGAGGCAGAGAAGAGGAGGCAGATAGAGGAGGAGAGAGGCACAGTAGGAAAGGCTGGCAGAGGGGAAAAGAGGCAATAGGAAGGGATGCAAATAGAGGGGAGAGACGCAAAGGAGGGGCAGATAGAGGGGGAGAGAGGGACCGGAGGGGAGCAGATATAAGGGAAGAGAGGCACAGGAGGGGGCAGATAGTATTATCTTTATTTATAATAATACTAATAGCTGCACATACGGGAAATTATGGTAGTGTGCAATCTGCCAAGCAGTGAAAAAGAAATACAAGAAATATGGAAGGAGAGAGTGCCTAACAAATTACACCTTTAAATCTTGGCTTTGTATCTCAAGGTACAGCATCCATAGTGTATAAATGAACCAATAGACCAGGAATTATTAGATAAAATATAACCTTTATTGATCATATATATAACATTGACACAAGTTAAAAAAATTAACGGTTAAAAGTTAAATTAACTTTGTTAGGCACTCTCTCCTGCTTTATTTCTCATGTTGGGAAATACAACAGCATGTACTGTATGTTTAATTGTATCCAGTTGATAAGGAGTAAACTAATTTAGAAGGATACAAGGTGATCTGTAAGTGACAGGTGAGTTTCCCTTTTTTATATGATATGTTATAAAAAAAAGTTTGCTGCCTATCCAAACAAGTAAAGCCTAATATGCTTCTTAATGATCTACCAGTGTCTCTTTTTAAGGCATAACTCTTGTTTCCTCACTCAGGCCCTCATTCAATTGCAATTTGGCCAATTGAATAGGGGTCAAAATAAGCACATAACATTTTTTTTAAAGAAGTTTTTAGTTAGTAAACATCTATCTAAAAGGAAGGTTTTCACTAACTAAAAACTTCTTTAAAAAATATATGCTATGTGCTTATTTAGAGCCCTATTCAATTGGCCAAATCACAATTGAATGAGGCCCTCAGTATTTACTGGGATTATAGATGCAACACTTACTTATTTGTGGTTTTCCTTTAGTTTCCGGGCCCATAACCTGTTAGTTATTCATCAAAAAGAGACACTGATAGATAGTGAAAAACCATATTAGGCTTTACTTGTTTGGATAGACAGCAACACTTTATAACATATCAGTTACCGGAAACAGCAGCCAGCAGGGTGAAAGGTAAAAGGGAAGAGAGACAAAAACCAAGTAAAGAAAATAAAGAAATTCCTTCCTGTGCGTACCAACAAGTTCATATACTTATATAGAAGGGGAGAGAGGCAATAGGAGGGGAGGCAAATAGAGGAGAAAGGGGAAGGAGGGGGGAAGATAGAGGGGAAGAGAGGCACAGAAGGGGGGCAGATAGAGGGGAAGAGAGGCACAGGTGGGGGGTAGAGAGAGGTACAGGAATAGGCAGATAGATCGGTAGAGAAGCACAGCAGGGGAGGCAGATAGAGAGGGAAAGAGGCACAGGATTGGAGGCTGAGAGAGGTACAGGAGGGGGGGAGTGGCACGGGGGGGGGGGTGAGAGAAGCACAGGAGAAGAGGCTGATAGAGGAATAGTGAGGCACCAGAGACGAGGCAGAGAGAGAGAGAGAAGGCACCGGGGGAGAGGCATATAAAGGCAGAGAGTGGCACAGGAGTAGAGGCAGATAGAAGGGGAAGAGGCACAGGAGTAGAGGCAGGGACCTTTCCTTTTAGCTGACCTCCCGAACTGTAAGGGTTTGTGTTAGGAAATAAACTTTTCAATCCTATGATTACATTGTGCAATGCTGAGATGCAGAATATGACACAAGAAGTTAATATATTAAAAACTCATTTTTAAGTAAAAATTGATTTTCCAAATCCCATGAGTTTTTCACTCTAATGACGGTGTGTCATAATTCTTATAAAGTAGTATTGGGAGTAAAGTTATATATATACAATATTTCATTTATTAGGTACTTATACCTCACAACGACGATTAAAATGTTAAAAACAAGGAAAGGATGGGTATATTAAAAACAAGCCTTCCATGAGGCCTAAAAAGGGCCATTTAGGCCTCATGGAAGGCTTGTTTTTAATATACCCTTCCTTTCCTTGTTTTTAACATTTTAATCGTCGTTGTGAGGTATAAGTACCTAATAAATGAAATATTGTATATATTTAACTTTACTCCCAATACTACTTTATAAATATTAAAAACACACCATTATGAAATGAGTGTTAATTTATTCTAGTATTCTAGTATTATTAGATATAATGATCACTGGGCTGGGCATGTTTACTGCATTTATACATTTTAAAGCACCTATTTTCATCACAGCACATTGCTGTACAAGAACAGAGTCACTTTAATATTTGAATGATCAAATAATTTAATTTCACTAGATTTTGCGATTTATTCAAAACATGTGTTATATAAAATAGTTGCCAAAGGAGCGTTATTATTTACTACAAAAGAAGCTGAATGTCACCGCCTGATTTGGGGACTAGGCTCACCCCAATTCTCTCTCTATTTTGTTCAGATCTCAGCATCCAGCAGGCAATTCAGATGACAGCATCATGTCTGAAGTGGCAGACACACACCCTGTACCCTTGATTAGTACAAGCAGACTCTGACACCACTCAAAACAGGGATCTATGCATGGCTGACTCTCAAAGCCATATAACATTTGTTAGAATCTTTAACCCTTTGTACAGTGGATATAGAAAGTCTACACACCCCTGTTAAAATGTCGGGTTTCTGTGCTGTAAAAAATGAGACAAAGATAAATAATTTCAGAACTTTTTACACATTTAATGTGACCTATAAACTGTACAACTCAATTGAAAAACAAACTGAAATCTTTAAGGTAGAGGGAAGAAAAAAAAAAGAAAAATAATGTGGTTGCATAAGTCTGCACACCCTTTTCTAACTGGGGATGTAGCTGTGTTCAGAATTAAGCAATCACATTCCAAATCATGTTAAATGGGAGTCAGCATACACCTGCCATCATTTAAAGTGCCTCTGATTAACCCCAAATAAAGTTCAGCTGCTCTAGTTGGTCTTTCCTGAAATTTTCTTAGTCGCATCCCACAGCAAAAGCCATGGTGCACAGAGAGCTTCCAAAGCATCAGAGGGATCTCATTGTTAAAAGGTATCAGTCAGGAGAAGGGTACAAAAGAATTTCCAAGGCATTAGGTATACCATGGTACACAGTGAAGACAGTCACCATCAAGTGGAGAAAATATGGCACAACAGTGACATTACCAAGAACTGGAGCTCCCTCCAAAATTGATGAAAAGACGAGAAGAAAACTGGTCTGGGAGGCTACCAAGAGGCCTACAGCAACATTAAAGGAGCTGCAGGAATATCTGGCAAGTACTAGCTGTGTGGTACATGTGATAACAATCTCCCGTATTCTTCATATGTCTGGGCTATGGGGTAGAGTGGCAAGACGAAAGCCTTTTCTTACGAAGAAAAACATCCAAGCCAGGCTACATTTTGCAAAAACACATCTTAAGTCTCCCAAAAGCATATGGGAAAAGGTGTTATGGTCTGATAAAACCAAGGTTGAACTTTTTTACGATAATTCCAAAATATATGTTTGGCGCAAAAACAACACTGCACATTACCAAAAGAACACCATACCCACAGTGAAGCATGGTGGTGGCAGCATTATGCTTTGGGGCTGTTTTTCTTCAGCTGGAACTGAGGCCTTAGTTAAGATAGAGGGATTTATGAACTGTTCCAAATACCAGTCAATATTGGCACAAAACCTTCAGGCTTCTGGTAGAAAGCTGAACATGAAGAGGAACTTCCTCTTTCAGCATGACAACGACCCAAAGCATTCATTCAAATCAACAAAGGAATGGCTTCACCAGAAGAAGATTAAAGTTTTGGAATGGCCCAGCCAGAGCCCAGACCTGAATCCGATTGAAAATCCGTGGGGTGATCTGAAGAGGGCTGCGCACAGGAGATGCCCTCGCAATCTGACAGATTTGGAGTATTTTTGTAAAGAAGAGTCGGCAAATCTTGCCAAGTCAAAATGTCTCATGCTGATAGACTCATACCCAAAAAGACTGAGTGCTGTAATAAAATCAAAAGGTGCTTCAACAAAGTATTAGTGTAAGGGTGTGCATACTTATGCAACCATATTATTTTATTTTCTATTTTTTCTTTTCTCTACCGAAAAAAGTTTTTAGTTTGTTTTTAAAGTTTCATTTTAAAGGTCACATTAAAGGTGGAAAAAGTTCTGAAATTATTTATCTTTGTCTCATTTGATTTACAGCACAGAAACCCGACATTTTAACTGGGGTGTGTAGACTTTTTATATCCACTGTATATCCCAGATATGACTGCATTAATCTTATATTATCTAAGCATATCCTATGGACTATTTCTAACACAGATACATTATTTTAATGTTAATCAATGACAGTACTATATGCATATATTACATCCGTTATATAACTACATGTATGCATTACACCCATGATATACAGTTGCAAGCAAAAGTATGTGAACCCTTTGGAATGATATGGATTTCTGCACAAATTGGATACCACAGAGGAAGCCACTGCTGTCCAAACAAAACATTGCTGCATGTTTACAGTTTGCACAAGAGCACCTGGATGTTCCACAGCAGAACTGGCAACATATTCTGTGGACAGATGAAACCAAAGTTGAGTTGCTTGGAAGAAACACACAACACTGTGGGCCTCATTCTATTACCGGCCGCAGGCTTTCCGGCTATTCTATTCCCCTCCGGCCGGGGACTCCGGCAGGCTTGCGGCCGGCGCCTTGCTATCCCTTGCGGCCGATCGCGCCGGAGGAAAGCCTTTGATCTAAATCGGCCGTAAGAAAAGCCTGGTTGCAATTCTATTGCTCCGGGAACTCTGTTTGCAAGGCTAAAAACGAGCCGCAGCTTACTTGCAGCAAACAGGTCTCGCTAGCACCAATTAAGCACATAAAATAGCTCAAATAAAGCCATCCTGCACTTTGCGGAGTCTATAAAGTGATATTCGGTGTTATCAAAAATAGCACATAATTACCCTATACTCAAATCCGTAAAATATATATTTTTTAATATTCGTAAAATATACATGTAAAAAGTCCAGAGTGCTTGGAGCACCTCAGACAGGCCCACGCCGCAGCCGGAAAATAAACAGTTAATTTGAACTCGGGTTTGGGCTGATGTGCAAGCTTGAGAGGGGGTTACTTTTAATCCTCATGTCCCCCAATATGATCCCTAGCATTTACAAAGCTGTACAGTGCAGGCTTGAATTTATTTTTGCGTTTTTAGATTTCTGAGCTTACGGCCGGTTTCAAGATACCCCCGCAAGGAATCGCAGCCTTACGGCCGGTTTATGGCCGGTAATAGAATGAGGCCCTATGTGTGGAGAAAAAGAGGCACAGCACACCAACATCAAAACCTCATCCCAACTGTGAAGTACGGTGGTGGGGGCATCATGGTTTGGGGCTGCTTTGCTGCGTCAAGGCCTGGGCGGATTGCTATCATTGAAGGAAAAATGAATCCCAAAGTTTATCAAGACATTTTGAAGGAGAACTTAAGGCCATCTTTCCACCAGCTAAAGCTCAACAGAAGATGGGTGTTGCAACAGGACAATGACCCAAAGCATAGAAGTAAATCAACAACAGAATGGCTTAAACAGAAGAAAATATGCCTTCTGAAGAAGCCCAGTCAGAGTCCTGACCTCAACCCGATTGAGATGCTGTGGCATGACCTCAAGAAAGCGATTCACACCAGACATCCCAAGAATATTGCTGAACTGAAACAGTTCTGTAAAGAGGAATGGTCAAGAATTACTCCTGACCGTTGTGCACGTCTGATCTGCAACTACAGCAAACGTTTGGTTGAAGTTATTGCTGCAAAAGGAGGTTCAACCAGTTATTAAATCCAAGGGTTCACATACTTTTTCCACCTGCACTGTGAATGTTTACATGGTGTGTTCAATAACAACATGGTAACATTTAATTCTTTGTGTGTTATTAGTTTAAGCAGAGTGTGATTGACTATTGCTGTGATTTAGATGAAGATCAGATGACATTTTATGACCAATTTATGCAGAAATCCATATCATTCCAAAGGGTTCACATACTTTTGCTTGCAACTGTAACTGTTAAGCAAGCTGCTAGCATATTCGAAACACACATATAGTATCTGATTAGCCCCAAACAGTCCACTGGGCCCTTCTGTTTATTACAGTCATATAATCATGCACATACTATTGAGATGTGGTGTTGGGAAATACAACAGCATGTACTGCATGTTTAATTGTGTCCAGTTGATAAGGAGTTAACTAATTTAGAATGTTACAAGGTGATCTGTAACTGACAGGTGAGTTTAAGTTGTTATATAATATGTTATAAAAATGTTTGCTGTCTATCCAAACAAGTAAAGCCTTACATGCTTCTTAACTATCTACCAGTGTCTCTTGTTGATGCATAACTCTTGTTTCCTCACTCAGTATTTACTGGGATTATAGATGCAACACTTACGTATTTGTGGTTTTCCTTTAGTGTCTTTGCCCATCACCTGTTAGTTATGCATCAAACAGAGACACTGGTAGGTAGTGAAGAACCATATTAGGCTTTACTTGTTTGGATAGACAGCAAAAATGTAAATAAAGGAAGAGAGACAAAAACCAAGTAAAGAAAACAAAGAACATCCTTCCTTTGCGTACCAACAAGTTCATATACTTATATAAATGGTACTCTGAACTGCACAGTGCCATCTACAGCTCAAGAGCAGAGTGCATACATATTATGCAGTACATGCTGTTGTATTTCCCAACAAGTGAGGCTGACAGAGGGGGAGAGAGAGACATGAGGGGAGACTGACAGAGGGGGAGAGAGAGACAGAGGGGGGGGCGTGAGAGGGGGGTGGGAGAGAGACATGAGGGGAGACTGACAGAGGGGGAGAGAGAGACATGAGGGGGGCTGAAAGAGGGGGGGAGACATGAGGGGAGACTGACAGAGGGGGGGGGGGGTGATAAAGGAGGGGGCTAAGAGAGGGGGGAGAAAGACATGAGAGGAGACTAACAAAGGGGAGAGAGAAATAGGTGGGGGCTGAAAGAGGGGGGGGATAGAGACACAAGGGTGCTACCAGAGGGGGAGAGAGAGACATGAGTGGGGCTGACAGAGGGGAAGAGAGGCAAAGTAAAAGAGGCAGATGGGGGAGAGAGGCACTAGAGGGGAGGGAGGCAGAGGAGTGGAGGCAGATAGAGAAGGAGAGAGGCACAGGATTCCGCAGATAGAGGGGGAGAGAGGCACAGAAGGGGAGGCAGATAGAGGGGAGAGAGGCTGACAGAGGGACAGAGGTACAGGAAGAGAGGCAGATAGAGGGGGAGAGAGGCACAGGAGGGGAGGCAGATAGAAGAGAGAGGAACACGTAGTGAGGCTGACAGAGTGGGGGGGGGGGGGAGAGACAGAGGGGAGACTGACAGAGGGGGAGAGAGAGACAGAGGGGGGCTGAAAGAGGGGGGGAGACATGAGGGGAGACTGACAGAGGGGGAGTGAGAGACAGAGGGGGGCTGAGAGGGGGGGAGAGAGACATGAGGGGAGACTGACAGAGGGGGAGAGAGAGACAGATGGGGGCTGAAAGAGGGGGGGAGACATGAGGGGAGACTGACAGAGGGGGAGTGAGAGACAGAGGGGGCTGAGAGAGGGGGGAGAAAGACATGAGGGGAGACTAACAGAGGGGGAGAGAGAGACAGAGGGGGGCTGAGAGGGTTGGGGAGAGAGACATGAGGGGAGACTGACAGAGGGGGAGAGAGAGACAGAGGGGAGACTGACAGAGGGGGAGTGAGAGACAGAGGGGGCTGAGAGAGGGGGGGAGAGAGACATGAGGGGAGACTGACAGAGTAGGAGTGAGAGACAGAGGGGGCTGAGAGAGGGGGGGAGAGAGACATGAGGGGAGACTGACAGAGGGGGAGAGAGAGACAGAGGGGGGCTGAGAGGGGGGGAGAGAGACATGAGGGGAGACTGACAGAGGGGGAGTGAGAGACAGAGGGGGCTGAGAGAGGGGGGGGAGAGAGACATGAGGGGAGACTGACAGAGGGGGAGAGAGAGACAGAGGGGGGCTGAAAGAGGGGGGAGACATGAGGGGAGACTGACAGGGGGAGTGAGAGACAGAGGGGGCTGAGAGAGGGGGGAGAAAGACATGAGGGGAGACTAACAGAGGGGAGAGAGAAATAGATGGGGGCTGAGAGAGGGGGGGAGAGAGACACAAAAGTGCTACCAGAGGGGGAGAGAGAGACATGAGTGGGGCTGACAGAGGGGAAGAGAGGCAAAGTAAAAGAGGCAGATGGGGGAGAGAGGCACTAGAGGGGAGGGAAGCAGAGAAGTGGAGGCAGATAGAGGGGGAGAGAGGCACAGGATTCCGCAGATAGAGGGGGAGAGAGGCACAGGAGGGGAGGCAGATAGAGGGGGAGAGAGGCACAGGAGGGGAGGCTGACAGTGGAATAGTTAGGCACCGTAGACGAGGCAGAAAGAGAGAGAGAAGGCACCGGGGGAGAGGCAGATAAAGGCAGAGGGTGGCACAGGAGTAGAGACAGATAAAAGGGGAAGAGGCACAGGAGTAGAAGCAGGGACCTTTCCTTTTAGCTGACCTCCCGAACTGTAAGGGTTTGTGTTAGGAAATAAACTCTAAATTTTTAATCCTATGATTACATTGTGCAATGCTGAGATGCAGAATATGACACAAGAAGTTAATATATTAAAAACTCATTTTTAAGTAAAATTGATTTTCCAAATCCCATGAGTTTTTCACTCTAATGACGGTGTGTCATAATTCTTATAAAGTAGTATTGGGATTAAAGTTATATATATACAATATTTCATTTATTAGGTACTTATACCTCACAACGACGATTAAAATGTTAAAAACAAGGAAAGGAAGGGTATATTAAAAACAAGCCTTCCATGAGGCCTAAAAAGGGCCATTTAGGCCTCATGGAAGGCTTGTTTTTAATATACCCTTCCTTTCCTTGTTTTTAACATTTTAATCGTCGTTGTGAGGTATAAGTACCTAACAAATGAAATATTGTATATATTTAACTTTACTCCCAATACTACTTTATAAATATTAAAAACACACCCTTATGTAATGAGTGTTAATTTATTCTAGTATTCTAGTATTATTAGATATAATGATCACTGGGCTGGGCATGTTTACTGCATTTATACATTTTAAAGCACCCATTTTCATCACAGCACATTGCTGTACAAGAACAGAGTCACTTTAATATTTGAATGATCAAATAATTTAATTTCACTAGATTTTCCGGTTTATTCAAAACATGTGTTATATAAAATAGTTGCCAAAGGAGCGTTATTATTTACTACAAAAGAAGCTGAATGTCACCGCCTGATTTGGGGACTAGGCTCATCCCAATTCTCTCTCTATTTTGTTCAGATCTCTGCATCCAGCAGGCAATTCAGATGACAGCATCATGACTGAAGTGGCAGACACACACCTTGTACCCTTGATTAGTACAAGCAGACTCCACACCACTCAATACAGGGATCTATGCATGACTGACTCTCAAAGCCATATACATTTGTTAGAATCTTTAACCCTTTGTACAGTGGATATAAAAAGTCTACACACCCCTGTTAAAATGTCAGGTTTCTGTGCTGTAAAAAATAAGACAAAGATAAATAATTTCAGAACTTTTTACACATTTTATGTGACCTATAAACTGTACAACTCAATTGAAAAACAAACTGAAATTTTTAAGGTAGAGGGAAGAGAAAAAAAAAAGAAAAATAATGTGGTTGCATGAGTCTGCACACCCTTTTCTAACCGGGGATGTAGCTGTGTTCAGAATTAAGCAATCACATTCCAAATCATGTTAAATAGGAGTCAGCATACACCTGCCATCATTTAAAGTGCCTCTGATTAACCCCAAATAAAGTTCAGCTGCTCTAGTTGATCTTTCCTGAAATTTTCTTAGTCGCATCCCACAGCAAAAGCCATGGTGCACAGAGAGCTTCCAAAGCATCAGAGGGAGCTCATTGTTAAAAGGTATCAGTCATGAGAAGGGTACAAAAGAATTTCCAAGGCATTAGATATACCATGGAACACAGTGAAGACAGTCACCATCAAGTGGAGAAAATATGGCACAACAGTGACATTACCAAGAACTGGAGCTCCCTCCAAAATGGATGAAAAGACGAGAAGAAAACTGGTCTGGGAGGCTACCAAGAGGCCTACAGCAACATTAAAGGAGCTGCAGGAATATCTGGCAAGTACTAGCTGTGTGGTACATGTGACAACAATCTCCCGTATTCTTCATATGTCTGGGCTATGGGGTAGAGTGGCAAGACGAAAGCCTTTTCTTACGAAGAAAAACATCCAAGCCAGGCTACATTTTGCAAAAACACATCTGAAGTCTCCCAAAAGCATATGGGAAAAGGTGTTATGGTCTGATAAAACCAAGGTTGAACTGTTTGACCATAATTCCAAAAGATATGTTTGGCGCAAAAACAACACTGCACATTACCAAAAGAACACCATACCCACAGTGAAGCATGGTGGTGGCAGCATTATGCTTTGGCGCTGTTTTTCTTCAGCTGGAACTGGGTCCTTAGTTAAGATAGAAGGATTTATGAACAGTTCCAAATACCAGTCAATATTGGCACAAAACCTTCAGGCTTCTGGTAGAAAGCTGAACATGAAGAGGAACTTCCTCTTTCAGCATGACAATGACCCAAAGCATACATCCAAATCAACAAAGGAATGGCTTCACCAGAAGATTAAAGTTTTGGAATGGCCCAGCCAGAGCCCAGACCTGAATCCGATTGAAAATCCGTGGGGTGATCTGAAGAGGCCTGTGCACAGGAGATGCCCTCGCAATCTGACAGATTTGGAGTGTTTTTGCAAAGAAGAGTCGGCAAATCTTGCCAAGTCAAAATGTGTCATGCTGATAGACTCATACCCAAAAAGACTGAGTGCTGTAATAAAATCAAAAGGTGCTTCAACAAAGTATTAGTTTAAGGGTGTGCATACTTATGCAACCATATTATTTTATTTTCTATTTTTTTTTTTCTCTACCGAAAAAAGTTTTTTGTTTGTTTTTAAAGTTTCATTTTATAGGTCACATTAAAGGTGGAAAAAGTTCTGAAATGATTTATCTTTGTCTCATTTGATTTACAGCACAGAAACCTGACATTTTAACTGGGGTGTGTAGACTTTTTATATCCACTGTATATCCCAGATATGACTGTATTAACCTTATATTATCTAAGCATATCCTATGGACTATTTCTAACACAGATACATTATTTTAATGTTAATCAATGACAGTACTATATGCATATATTACATCCGTTACATAACTACATTTATGCATTACACCCATGATATAACTGTTAAGCAAGCTGCTAGCATATTCGAAACACACATATAGTATCTGATTAGCCCCAAACAGTCCACTGGGCCCTTCTATTCATTACAGTAATATAATCATGCACATACTATTGAGATGTGGTGTTGGGAAATACAACAGCATGTACTGCATGTTTAATTGTGTCCAGTTGATAAGGAGTTAACTAATTTAGAATGTTACAAGGTGATCTGTAAATGACAGGTGAGTTTCAGTTGTTATATAATATGTTATAAAAATGTTTGCTGTCTATCCAAACAAGTAAAGCCTTACATGCTTCTTAACTATCTACCAGTGTCTCTTTTTGATGCATAACTCTTATTTCCTCACTCAGGTCCTCATTCTATTAGCAGCCGTAAATCGGCCGTAAGGCTGCGATTCCTTGCGGGGGTTCAGTTAACTCGCGATTCTATTATACGGCCCCGCAAGGATCTCCTTTTACGGCCGACCGCATATCTTGAAACCGGCCGTAAGCTGTGAAATCTAAAAACGCAAAAATAAATTCAAGCCTGCACTGTACAGCTCTGTAAATGCTAGGGATCATATTGGGGGATATTAGGATTAAAAGTAACCCACTCTCAAGCTTGCACATCAGCCCAAACCTGAGTTCAAATTGACTGTTTATTTTCCGGCTGCGGCGTGGGCGGGTCTGAGGTGCTCCAAGCACTCTGGACCTTTTACATGGATATTTTACGGATATTAAAAATAAAATATTTTACGGATTTGAGTATAGGATAATTATGTGCTATTTTTTCTAACACCAAAAATCCCTTTATAGTCTTCTCAAAGTGCAGGATGGCTTTATTTGAGCTATTTTATGTGCTTAATTGGTGCTAGCGGGACCTCTTTCCTGCAAGTAAGCTGCGACTCGCTTTTAGCCTTGCAGAGAGGTTTCCCGGAGCAATTGAATTGCAAATAGGAATTTCTTACGGCCGAATCTCTTGCGGCCGTTTTAGATCAAAGGCTTTCCTCGGCCGCAAGAGATAGCAAGGCACCGGCCGCAAGCCTGCCGGAGCCCCCGGCCGTAAGGGAATAGAATAGCCGAATAGCTTGCGGCCGGTCCTTGCGGCCCCGCAACGGCTGCGGCCGCTAATAGAATGAGGCCCTCAGTATTTACTGGGATTATAGATGCAACACTTACGTATTTGTGGTTTTCCTTTAGTGTCTTTGCCCATCACCTGTTAGTTATGCATCAAACAGAGACACTGGTAGGTAGTGAAGAACCATATTAGGCTTTACTTGTTTGGATAGACAGCAAAAATGTAAATAAAGGAAGAGAGACAAAAACCAAGTAAAGAAAAAAAGAACATCCTTCCTTTGCGTACCAACAATTTCATATACTTATATAAATGGTACTCTGAACTACACAGTGCCATCTACAGCTAAAGAGCAGAGTGCATACATATTATGCAGTACATGCTGTTGTATTTCCCAACAAGTGAGGCTGACAGAGGGGGAGAGAGAGACAGAGGGGAGACTGACAGAGGGGGAGAGAGAGACAGAGGGGGGCTGAAAGAGGGGGGGAGACAAGAGGGGAGACTGACAGAGGGGGAGTGAGAGACAGAGGGGGGCTGAGAGGGGGGGAGAGAGACATGAGGGGAGACTGACAGAGGGGGAGAGAGAGACAGATGGGGGCTGAAAGAGGGGGGGAGACATGAGGGGAGACTGACAGAGGGGGAGTGAGAGACAGAGGGGGCTGAGAGAGGGGGGAGTAAGACATGAGGGGAGACTAACAGAGGGGAGAGAGAAATAGATGGGGGCTGAGATAGGGGGGGAGAGAGACACAAGGGTGCTACCAGAGGGGGAGAGAGAGACATGAGTGGGGCTGACAGAGGGGAAGAGAGGCAAAGTAAAAGAGGCAGATGGGGGAGAGAGGCACCAGAGGGGAGGGAGGGAGAGGAGTGGAGGCAGATAGAGAAGGAGAGAGGCACAGGATTCCACAGATAGAGGGGGAGAGAGGCACAGGAGGGGAGGCAGATAGAAGGGGAGAGAGGCTGACAGAGGGACAGAGGTACAGGAAGAGAGGCAGATAGAGGGGGAGAGAGGCACAGGAGGGGAGGCAGATAGAAGAGAGAGGAACACGTAGTGAGGCTGACAGAGTGGGGGGGGGGGGAGAGGCAAAGGAGGAGAGGCTGACAGGGGGAGAGAGGCAGAAGAGGGGAGACAGATGGAGAGGAGAGAGGCACAGGAGGTAGGCTGAAAGTGGGGAAGGTACATGAGGAGAGGCAGATAGATGGGGAGAGAGGTATATGTGGGAGGCAAATAGAGGAGGAGAGATTCACAGGAAGGGGGATACAGGGGGCGGCACAGCACAGGAGGCTGACAGAAGGTGAGAGAAGGGCATAGGAGTGGATGCTGAAAGAAGTTGAGAGAGGCACTGGAGGTGAGGCTGATAGGGGGAGAGAGGCACAGGTGAGGAGGCAAATAGTAGGAGAGAGGCACAGGACACAAGGTGGACAAAGAAAGGGAAGAGAGACATGAGGGGGCTGACAGAGAGAGAGAGAGAGAGAGAGAGAGAGAGACATGAAGGGGCTAAAAGAGGGGCAGAGAGGCACAGGAGGAAGGCTGAAAGGGGGGGGGGCTACATGAGGGGAGGCAGATAGTTGTGAAGAGAGAGGCATAGGTGTGAGGCAAATAGAGGGTGAGAGAGGCACAGGAGGGGAGGCTTACAGAAGGTGAGAGAGGCACAGGAGCTTAGGCTGCCAGAGGGAGCGAGAGGTACAGGAGGGGAGGTTGACAGAAGGGGAGAGAGGCAAAGGAGGAGAGGGTGATATAGAGGGAGATAGGCACAGGTGGGGAGGCTTACTGAAGGGGAGAGAGGCACATGAGGGGAGAGTCTGACAGAGGAGGAGAATGGCACAGGAGGGGAAGCTGATAGAGGGGGAGAGAGGCAAAGGAGGGGGTTGACAGAGGGCGAGAGAAACACAGGAAGAGAGGCATATTAGGCGGAGGGAGGCAGATAGAGCAGTAGAGAGGCACAGTAGGAAAGGCTGGCAGAGGGGAAATGAGGCAATAGGAAGGGATGCAAATAGAGGGGGAGAGAAGCAAAGGAGGGGCAGATAGAGGGGGAGAGAGGCACCGGAGGGGAGCAGATATAAGGGAAGAGAGGCACAGGAGGGGGGCAGATAGAGGCGGATAGAGATACAGGAAGGGATGATTAAAAAAGGGAGAGAGAGGTACAGGAGGGGCAGATAGAGTGGTAGAGAGACATAGCAAGGGAGTCAGATAGAGGGGGAAAGAGGCACAGGATGGGAGGCTGACAGAGGGAGAGAGAGGTACAGGAGGGGTGCCAAATAGAGCTGGTCAGAGGAACAGGAAAGAGAGAGAAGCACAGGAGGGGGGGCTAACAGAGGAAGAGCGAGGCACCGGAGATGAGGCAGATAGATAGATAGAAGCACAGCGGTAGAGGCAGACAAAGGCAGAGAGAGGCACAGGTGTAGAAGCAGATAGAAGGGGGAGAGGCACAGGAGGAGAGACGGGGTCCGTTTCTCTTAGCTGACCTTTTGCAGTGGTGGCTATCAGCCTCTAGGTGGCGAGGGGGATACTTTAGTTAATTTCCTAGCTTTTGGGTTAGGAGAAGGGTTATGGTTTAAGTTTAGGATTAAGGGTTAGATGTTAGGGTTTAGGGCTAGGTGTTAGGGGTTAAGATTAGGGTTCAGTGTTAGGAGTTAGATTTAGGGTTAGGGTATTGGCAGATAATAGGCTAAACAATAACAAAAAAATCAATAACATTTCGCCCCTGCCACCTAGTTGCTTATGGCCGCCACTACTGGAGGCCAGCCAACAACTTTTACATTTTGCTTTCATCCGAGCATACTTTTTACTTTAAATAATCATCTCTCCATTACAACAATAATCTGGTTTTCACACAAAAAAAATCTAAAGTTCAAAGTGAGCTAGAGCTTCTCTATGCTGGCTGGATCAGTTAAAATTGTACAATGTTTCTTCAATTGCTGTTTATTATAGAATTCCTATTTTTTCCTATAATAGAGATGTATAAAAATATCCAGGTCAATAGTTTCCATTAAAAAAATTAATGTTGAGAGAAATATGGGACTGTATGGGTTTGTATTAGGAAATAAACTCTAAATATTTAATCCTATAATTAAATTGCGCAATGCTAAGATTATGACATGAGAAGCTCATATATTAAAAATACACCCTTAAGAAATGGGTGTTAATGTATTCTAATATTCTAGTATTATTATAGATAATGATCACTGGGCTGGGCATGTTTGCTGCATTTATAAATTTATAGGAACCAATTTTATCACAGCATATTGCTGTAAAAGAACAGAGTTACTTTAATATTTGAATTATCAAATCATTTCATTTCACTAGATTTTGTGGTTTATACAAAATATGTGTGTCTTTATATACTAATATTTAAATTTATTAAATTAACATAGTCATTATATTAGTCTTTAGCCCTAGAAAATTACTTTTATTTTGTTATGATGACACAATGAGTTATATATTACACTGTCCACTCCTCATTCCCAATGACATATGATTTGTAAGAATATGTGAAAAAAAATTGTCCTCTACTAAAGTTTTATGGCAAGCCTCATATTACTGGATGGACGGCTGGATCAGTTAGGAGTGATTACGAGTGATTTTTTCCCCCAAACCTACACATTCTCTTTAATCACAATTCATAATAATTTATAAATGAAAAAAATACTATAACTGTAAGATATTCAAAAATAAAAGCATTATGCTAAAATAAAACCATAAACCAAAATACATTTCTTATAGATCACCTATGTTATTTAATTATATATCTATTTGAGTTATGTGTGAACTACAATAGTGCATAATAGCAAAATATAAGAAATTAATGTATAATTTCTACAAATTACTATATATATTGTTTTTGGGCAGATATAGAAAATATAGTTAAACTGAAACAACGCTGCAGTCAACTTCACGAGGTACGTAACACACACTATGCGGCACGTACCACACTGATATTAACCACCATTTTACAGAAAAATGACAACTACTACGCATAAAATGTCGGCTGGAACGCAAATTGTACGCTGGAACGCAAATAGCGCATACGTATTGCGTTCTAACGGTCTGAGGCACCTCAAAGTTTATAAATACTGCTTACTTTCCAGAAAAATCTACATTTCTCCTCAGGTGATTAACGGAGAGGCTGGATAGTTAACTGCTGCTGTTACTTGAGAAGATAATTATTTCCTAATTTCCTACTTTACACTCTGCAAATTACAACTGAGAGGTAAGCTATAATATATTAAATTTTCTTACAAAGACAGCAAAAAAAAAAAAAAGACAAACTTTAACTATGAAAATGGGATTCATGTATAATGACATGTGACATGCACATTTATGTGTATAGGCCCTACAACAAACTAATGTTAACTCAAACTAATGAAACAAGTATATTCAAATGACATTAATTTACTGCAACTCATAGCAAAACAAATAGGACACTAATACATATGGAACCTGAAGCTGAATCTTTCCCTTTTTTTCACTATTCAAACAGACTCTCCATCAACAGCGTCACTCAAGAATTTGCACCGTGGCCTGTCAAAGAGAATCACTTTTAAAGAACAGAATGAAAGAAGAAAAGGTAAGATAGAAAAATACATTACATGCAGGAAAAGACCATGCTTTGCAAAATCACAAATAATAAATATACAATTAACCATTTAACTTTCTTTTTCAAACAGACACTACAAGAAGACTGGCGGATTAAGATTGGCAGGAGGGGACCCTCTGTCATTCGGACAAGAACAAGACTTCAATCAAGGTATAGTATAACAAGTACAAAAAAAAAAGAAATATATATGTTTAATGGCCGCCAATATGAAAATTAAAAGTAAAAAAAAAAAAAAAGCAATACAAATTCAATAAAGACCAAAACAACACAGTTCAACAAACTTCACAAAGACCTATACAATTTACAAAGAAAGACAGTTTCAGAGAAAAAAAGAGGTGGCCACAAAACAGGATAGCATTTGAAACATTAGCAACATACATAAAACAAAAGTATTCCTCCTCTTTACTGTAGAATAACCTCCAACCATCACCCACAAGCCAAATGCAGCAACCAAAAAGTGGTGAAAACAAGACAGGATAGAACAAAAAAGCACAACATGATATAGAAAAGGCAATTAACATTCCTTTTTACTGTCCAACAATGTGTAATCCTCACAAAGAAGACTAATTAAGCAAATAAAGCATGCAAAATGTGGTGGACACAAAACAGGATTGTACAAAAAATCACACAAACAAATTAATTCTTCTTTACTGTTTAACAACCTATAAGCCTTACAAAGAAGCCTAAATAAGCATACCAAAAGTGGTGGACACAAAACAGGATAATACTAAAAACATTGCGATCATATCCAAAATGGCAAAAACACTAATAATTACAGTAAAAAAAAAGGATAACTGTAATATACAAATAAAATTAAAGTATTTTAAAGTGTTGCACAAAAAACATCATAGCAGAAAAATTCACCATAACAGAGTAGACCAAAAAAATTAAATATGATATTCATTACAAATACATTCAAATCAAATAACATTTTGCTTTTTCTTTTACAACAGACACTGCGTGAAGAGCATCGTACGAAGAATTACAACAGCGGACCAAGAAATATTCTGCTTCAAATCACACTTCAAACAAGGTACAGTATAACAAGTAAAAAAAGAGAAAACTAAATAAACATGATTGCTCTGCATCCATGTCAGCAGAAAAAAAAGAAATCACCAACAACAATAAGAACCACTAATTATCACCTTTACCAAAATATTACTGACACATTTGTCATTTACCTGCTATTTGTCTTTTACGTACAACAACGTTTAACAGTAAACCCAAACTTCAATCTAGGCCAAAAAAAATAAGCAACATAAAACAGCATAGTCCAAAAAATAGTGAAAACACAGACTAAATAACATTTTTAATTCTCAATTCCCAGCCCTAATGTACAATATTAAGCATAAAACCTAACCACACAAATAAAATAGAAAACTAGAACAAATACTACTAACACCGAAAAAACAACAATACAAACCTTTTCACAGCCCCAACATATAAGCCTTTAAGTAAAATATAAAAATACTATTACAACAATCCCCTGCAGGACAAATTACAAAGACCAACTTTTGCCCTCTACTATGCCTATAAGCCAAAAGTACAACAAAAAAAGCAATTAACAAACAAAAACAAAAAATACATTTCAATTAACACTATACACCTACTACATCTAGAAGAAGCTATAATGTAATTACCATGAGTGTGCTATGCATGTAAAGCAAAAATTACAACCTACGACAGAAAGTAAGAGCAAAAAAATAAAACACACTTTTTTAACAATAGAAAGAAAGTTCAGGTACAATGAACTACAATCACATAGAAACAAACTGTTGCAAATCAAATATTTAAAAAAACAAACTTAACATCTCAAACTAAACTACATTATTATACTGATACACTATTTTATTTTACAGATTAACATGGCTGATAACGACAGCTAACAAGAAAAGATAAGACGTCAAGCTAGAGAACGACAACAAAGATGGGCCAACCAGCAGACACTGGAGCAGAAGGAAATTCGACGAGAAAAAGAACGCAAAAGAATTGCAAGCAAAAGACTATCAGCTGCAAAAATTAAAGATACACCAAAAAAAGCTACTAAAAAAACAAAGCATTTAGAACCTGTTCCTAAAACATCACATGACATTTTACCTGAAAAAATAAATGATATACTAAAAACAGCCACCAAAAAAACAAAGCATTTACAACCTGTTCCTGAAACATCACATGACATTTCAACTGATGTATTTGAAACTGAAACTAATATATGCTTTGCAAATTGTCCTTTACTTAAGTCTTTAGCAGTGGAGGTTCATAATTGTGAAGACATGAATACTCAATGTCAGTTTTGTGAGGCTTATCATTTTAAACAGGAGAGACCCAGAGATGGCCAATTTATTAGTTGCTGTCAAAAAGGCAAGGTCAAACTTCCAGAAAGAAAACAATTTACAATCTATTTACAAAACATTATGACTGAACCTACTTTTCCAAACTACAAAATGTTTAAGACAAACATAGGATCCTACAATAGTGCCCTATCCTTTGCATCTATGGGGGCAACATTAGCTGCGAATGTACCAGGTACCAGGACATGGTCCTTACTGTTTTAAAGTCCAAGGCCAAATTTACCATCGTATTTCCTACTTACATCCAGAGGAAGGAGCGCAAAGAAAATGTGCTCAACTATTTGTCCTAGATAAAATGGAAGCTGTTGACAAATGAATGTAGCTGCAAGAAACTAAAAAATGCTTCCCCAGTGTTTTTTATAGAGCTAGATAACATTATGGCCAATAACCCCTACACTAAAGCTTATAAAAAATTGGCAGAAGTAGAAAAGGAACAACAACTTCATGTAGAAAGACATCAATTACCAATCCCAAAGGTCAATATGGTGCTTAAAAGAGATAGACATACTGATAAACGCCGTTATAACTTGCCAACATCAAATGTGGTTGCAATGGTGTTTCAAAATGATGAAGGAGAACCACCATTTCAAAGAGACATTAGAATATATCCCAGAAATGAGGAGCAACCATTCATTAATATCAGTATCTTAAGTCCAAATTTACATCCAATGACATATCCCATTTTTTTCCCACACGGAGAAGCAGGTTGGCAACCAAAATTAACCCTTCCCAGTTACCCAAATGCTAAAGCCAGAATACGAAATAATGTTTCTATGCTTGAATTTAAAGTAGCTCAAATTGCCATTCAAAATACATTTAATCCAAATTTATGTGGTGGAAAACTAACACAACAATGGATTATTGATTCCTATTTGCAAGTTGAGGCCAATAATTTAAACTTCATAAAATATCAACAATATAAACTATGCATAGAACAATATTGTGGACTAATGGACTATGTTGCTGAGGTGGCTAAAAGCAGAGACATGACAGCTGGCAAAGCCCTCATTTTACCATATTCTTTTCAAGGATCTCCTTGAAATATGAGAGAATGATGCTATGGCTATTGTCGCAAATTTGGAAAACCTGATTTATTTATTACATTTACATGTAATACCCAATGGCCAGAAATTACACAAAATTTACTTCTTGCCCAAAGTCCTTCCAATAGACCAGATTTAGTAGCCAGAGTTTTTAAAATTAAATTAAATTAATTAATACGTGACATCACTATAAGTCACTTATTTGGAAGAAAAATTCACAAGCAATACAATTCTTATATATTGAAATTCCATATCACTATGTTTTTGTGAATGGATTATTCAGAGGAAATAAAAAAATACCAAGAATTTACACAGTCAGTCCAAGAGTTCTTGAACGTTTCTGCTTACGACTATTACTTTTAAATGTTCCTGGAGCACAAAGTTTTGAACACTTAAGAACTGTTAATGATATAGTATATGAATCCTTCCATTTAGCTGCAAGACATAGAAACTTACTAGCGGATGATACAGAATGGGAAAGATGTCTAGAAGTAGCAGCACTATGTCAAATGCCACGGCAGATGAGGGAACAATTTGCATTTATTTGTATCCTGGCAAATGCTCCAAATGTATTAGCTTTGTGGGACACATTTAAAAGTAATATGGCTGAAGACTTTATGCAACTATACAATGAACCTATTGCACACTTAAAAGCATTAATGGAAATCCAAGAAGTATTTTTAACTCATGGATTAAGTTGTGCAAGTTTTAATTTGCCTGATCCAGGTCTTATAGATGACATAAACTTTGAAGACTATGACATTCAACTCCAAGTACAAAGAACAGAAGAAAGACTTGCAACTTTAAATATGTTACAATTGCAAGCATTTAATGCCATTAAAAATGCAATAGATGATGACCTGGTGAGAGCGTTATTTCTATCTTGATGGACCTGGCGGATCAGGAAAAACATATCTATATAATTTATTAATGAGTTTTGTACGAGCACAAGGTCAAATAGCACTGCCGTTTGCCACTACTTGAATTGCTGCACTTTTGTTAGAAGATGGAAGAACTGTACATAGTGGGTTTAAACTGCCAGTGCCTATTTTAGAAACCTCTGTGTCAGATATTCGCATGACATCATTACAAGCAGAAAAACTGAAAAAAAGTAAGTTAATTATAATACAGTCAGGTCCATAAATATTGGGACATCGACACAATTCTAAACTTTTTGGCTCTATACACCACCACAGTGGATTTGAAATGAAACTAACAAGATGTGCTTTAACTGCAGACTTTCAGCTTTAATTTGAGGGTATTTACATCCAAATCAGGTGAACGGTGTAGGAATTACAACAGTTTGTATATGTGCCTCCCACTTTTTAAGGGACCAAAAGTAATGGGACAGATGATGTCATAAAACAAACTTTCACTTTTTAATACTTGGTTGCAAATCCTTTGCAGTCAATTACAGCATGAAGTCTGAAATGCATAGACATCACCAGACGCTGGGTTTCATCCCTGGTCTTCAGTTTCTGCTTGTTCTTGGGCCATTTTCCCTTCAGTTTTGTCTTCAGCAAGTGAAATGCATGCTCAATCGGATTCAGATCAGGTAATTGACTTGGCCTTTGCATAACATTCCACTTCTTTCCCTTAAAAAACTCTTTGGTTGCTTTTGCAGTATACTTTTGTCATTGTCCATCTGCACTGTAAAGCGCCGTCCAATGAGTTCTGAAGCATTTGGCTGAATATGAGCAGATAATATTGCCCAAAACACTTCAGAATTCATCCTGCTGCTTTTGTCAGCAGTCACATCATCAATAAATACAAGAGAGCCAGTTCCATTGGCAGCCATACATGCCCACGCCATGACACTACCATTACCATGCTTCACTGATGAGGTGGTATGCTTTGGATCATGAGCAGTTCCTTTCCGTCTCCATACTCTTCTCTTCCCATCACTCTGGTACAAGTTGATCTTAGTCTCATCTGTCCATAGGATGTTGTTCCAGAACTGTGAAGGCTTTTTTAGGTGTTGTTTGGAAAACTCTAATCTGGCCTTCCTGTTTTTGAGGCTCACCAATGGTTTACATCTTTTGGTGAACCCTCTGTATTTACTCTGGTGAAGTCTTCTCTTGATTGTTGACTTTGACACACATACACCTACCTCCTGGAGAGTGTTCTTGATCTGACCAACTGTTGTGAAGGGTGTTTTCTTCACCAGAGAAATAATTATTCGGTCATCCACCACAGTTGTTTTCGGTGGTCTTCCGGGTCTTTTGGTGTTGCTGAGCTCACCGGTGCCTTCTTTTTTTTAAAGTGTGTTCCAAACAGTTGATTTGGACACACCTAATGTTTTTGCTTTCTCTCTGATGTGTTTGTTTTGTTTTTTCAGCCTAATGATGGCTTGCTTCACTGATAGTGACAGCTCTTTGGGTCTCATATTGAGAGTTAACAGCAACAAATGCAAATAGCACACTTGAAATGAACACTGGAGCTTGTATCTGCTCTTTGTAAATGGAATAATGAGGGAATAACACACACCTGGCCATGGAACAGCTGAGCATGGAAATCGAACTGACATTATCAAAACATGTATGAAGTCAAGCACACTATGGAAACATTTTACCCATCTTCAACTGCAACAAAATATGAGATCAGAAGGCCAAAATGATTTCAATGATTGGCTTATTAAAATTGGAGAAGACAGAACAGTTGTCAAACACATAGATAACCGTGGTTACACATCGCGGAACAACTTTAAATTCTCGCATTCTCTTTTTAGAGAACTACTTTTCCACAGACAAAACTCTATGAGCCATTTAAAACAATTACTACACCAACAAACAAAGGTCAACCATTGAAAACTACAAATCAATAAAGAATTCAGTCATAATTCCTGGAAATACTGTTTATGCATGATAAGCCTCACAAAACACTTGCTTTGCATTATGTTGACAAATTCTGTTCCAATGTTAATTAACTATGTTACTGTTTCTAATGTTACCAGTTTAAAAAAAATATTTTCAAGTTCCTTACTTAGACGCATAAGAAAGTTCAAGTTTCCAAAAATATACTTTCAAGTTCCTTACTTAGACATATTACAAAGTTCATGTGAACAGCACAACCACGTTTTCAGGCGCAATGTAAATGTTGTCTTTTATGTTAAACATTAATCCAGGGAGTAATCCTATCGCCAGTTAATGGGATCAGGAAGGAATTCATTTTTTTCCCACTTTGAGACAATTGGCTACTTTTCAAAGAGGTTTTTTACTGTTTGCCTTCCTCTGGCTTCAATGTATATTTAATCAAACAATTGTTCAGATAGAACTTGCATGTTAAAAAAACATTACCTCAAGTTTACAATACTGATTAATTTAAAGTTCAACTGTTCTTACATTCAAATGTTAATACTTTTACTACAAAACTCTTTATCAGTTACTCAAGAAGAAAAGAAAATCTTAAAAAAATAAACATGGTTAATATAAGAATTGTACTTATTTCGACATAACTAAAACCTTACAAGTGTCAAATACGTATATTACTAACTAAACAAATTTACAAACATACACATCTCATTGCCGTCATTATTTGACGGGCAAGTCGCTAGTATATAATAAATTGAATGTATTATACACTTTTTAAGGTCATAATGTTTAAACACTTCTATAAAAGCCTTATTTTATAAAAATATAGCACAGGTGTTACAATCTGCTTCTTCAAGGGGGCTTGATATGAACCTAGTTCAAACCTACCCCAGAAGAATCATGTAGTTCCTGTTCTCTGTGGCACAAAAGATGGCTTCTGAAGAGGTACGGGCAGAGAATACTGCATACAGGCTACTAGTGGCCCATGGAAAGACCACTCCCCAAGTCAGGATACAACACACAGAAATAGCCTCACACTGTGGATATGTGAACACTATCTCTTTATTGAATGATCAAAACAACAAATTTGTACTCTCCAATACCACACCCTTGTGTACATTTGTGTATGTGTGATGTCAGCCCATTTGGCTTGCAACCTTGGGCTATCAAAGCTCTTGAGATCAAATTCACCAGATATCTATAGCTGGCTAGTGACAAAACTTTATGTTAAACTCAAGTGTTTGCTTAGGACTATTTGAAGTACATACATCTGTCTTGACCCAAGGTCTTCATGTGTGAGTGTGCAATGATCTGCAGCTAACTTCTATGCAGAACATTTTACCAATTCCACATATGTTCTATATAACATTTTCCCTCTTATAATATATTATAACTAGGATACATAATAACCATGAACATATAGCCACACAATAACACATAATCCCAATGCAACAATGTCATGCTCCCTTGGTCATATTTATAAATTGCTGGCAATATGAGTTCTTAAACAATTAAATCATTACACCAGGTAACTAAATAATTCTGACCATTACCTTTTTTTGTTTGCCTTTCTTTGGATTCATTCGGAATTCACATAATATAAGAATCTGAGAAGATCAAAAACTTTGCACTTGATGAACTAAAGCATTTTTTTACTTTAATAACTATGTAAAAATTATAATTTCTGTTACGTTATTGCTGGAAAATAGGACTGATTCAAATTATTAATTAAAGATGGAATGCTTACATTTTTGAAAAATGCTCAAATTTCATATGTCATCGATATGTCATTGTTTATGTGAATCTCTTATTTATAGAGTAAGTTTGTGGTTTAGTGCTATGGTATAAAGACAATAATCAGTACAATAACTAAATTGTACACTGCTGGGTATGTACAGACCTTCAAGAGAATTTGACATCTGTCCCTTCATATTTTGATAAAGTTGCCTCCTTAAAGGGCCATTTACTGATGTGTGAGTAATAACTGATAGCCAAGCACACAGAGGAGACAGTGATTGATCTCCGGACTCAGGAATGCACTGACCAGTTAACTCATTTAATTCCTGTTTAGGTAATTCCAGCATTCCATGCCTGTACAGATAGATGTATTATTTTTTTCCTTTTGTTCATGGCATAGAGCTGTAGCTGCAGCATCTACATTGATCAAATTCTAGAGAGGCAAGAGAGCAGAAACCTGAATTTTCTTCAGTATGTTCCAAAATTAACCCATTGCAAAGTCTGTTCCCTTCATTCTGGAAATATAAGCAATCTTACCATTAACTTAAATTGGGGACACACCATTGCAACCAGATGGACTGCAGTAATGCACAAGCAAGAGGGCATCCTGTTATTCATGTACACATTTTATTTTATTTCTCAGTGAAAAATGTACATATCTCAAAGAGTAAAAAAGTATTTCAACATGCTTTTAAGAGATTTACTGTGATGTGGTACAAATTGTGCTGAATTAAGTGACCCTTTAAATGTGTCTAATAGTAGCAATTATAGTAATCGCTAGGTGGTGATTGTTAATTACATTTGCAAGTTTTATATTATACTGGTTTTATCATACTATATTGCTGAAAATACTTAACATTTTCATCTTTTGAGGTAATCTTCCCAAACATTTCTGATTTTGTTGATTATGTATAAAGTTCCTAGCTTAAATGTGGTATTTTACTGAACTTCTTGTTATCTTCTTCATGCAGCTAATATATTATGCACATTATATCAAGAGTGCTATAATAGTTAATAGTTTGAATAATATTAATCCTTGCATTTGGTTTTACAAGACTTGGGTGTTCCTGATGGCTTTAGCATATGCTGTATGTTCATAACCGGAAGACGTGCTGCGGGGGTCAGCATCATCAGCAGGACTTATCAGAGCATAAAAACAAGTAAGGAGAGAGGGGGATATGTATTGGAGATGGGGTAAATGAGGAGGAGGTTATGGGGGAAGGGAGAGGATAAGGGGTTAAGGAGGATGAGGATGAGGGGGGAGGAGGAGGATGAGGGGGGTAGGAGGGAGGAGGATAAGGGGAAAAGGAGGAGGGGAACGCAGGAAGAGGAGAGCAGTGACAAGGGGGCAGGACAGAGCTACGGCAGCCCCGAGAGAGGAGAAGCGGCAACAGGGATAGCTGCATGGTGTGAGGGTGCACAGGCCAGGATTGGTGCAGGTATGTACCCAGTGGCACATTTTCTCTCATCTGGATGGATTAGATACGTTTTTTTTAACACAAAAACATAGGAGTTATCTTATACATGGGGCCATCTTATACAAAGAAAAATATGGTAAATACAATCACCTGTCATGAAGATATCATTTGAACCCCTTTTTGTGGGTGGATCAGAAAAGCTGTCTGTTAAATTTGCAAACTTCAATTCTATTTCACTGTTTGTTGCTGTTTAGTTATTCAGTCATGTCTGACTCTCAGTGACCTTATGGACCGCAGCACTGCAGGTACATCTGTAAGTCACCTCATCTATCCATCTCTGCCATCCCCTTCTTCATGTTACGTCAATCTTTTCCAGCATCAGAATCTTATCTAGGAAATCCTGCCGCCTTATGATGTAACCAAAATATTTGAACTTCATGATCATGTCTTCCATTGAACAGGTTGATTTCCTGAAGTACTGATTTATTGCAGTCCAAGGATTCTTAGCAGTTTTCTCCAACACCACAATTCAAAGGCATCAATTCTCCAGTGCTCAGCCTTCTTTATGGTCAAGCTCTCACATCCATATGTTACTCCATTAAATACCATAGTTATAACTATACAGACCTTTGTTGATAGTGTAATATCTTTACCTTTTACTAGCTTGTCCAAGCTTGCCATAGCTTTCCTCCCCATAAGCAAACTTCTTTTAATTTCATGACTACAGTCACCATCCGCAAAGATCTTAAGATCTCTCTTTTTTTACCCTCATCAGTAGGTCCTTTAGTTCCTCGTTATTTTCAGCCTTCAGAGTAGTATAATCCGCGTATCTGGGGTTGTTGATATTTTTTCCAGCAGCATTGATTACGGCTTTGGAATCATCCAGCCCGGCCTTACTTATGATGTACTCTGCGTATAGGTTGAATAAATAAGGGGACAATATACAACTCTGTCGCACACCTTTTCTGATCTTGAACCATTCTGTTGTCCCATGTTCAGTTCTGACTGTGGCTTCTTGATCCACATACAGATTCTTCATGAGGAGGAGGAGTTGATCTGGCACTCCCATCTTTTTAAAAAAAATGCCAAATGTTTTTGTGATCCAAACAGTCAAAGGCTTTAAAATAGTCTATGAAGCAGAGGTAAATGCTTTTTCTGGAACTCTCTTGCTTTCTCTATTATCGTTTGGACATTGGGAATTTGATCTAGTGTTCCTTTTCCTCTACAGAACCTGGCTTGCACATCTGGTAGTTCCAGGTCCATGTATTGTTGGACCTGAGTTTGTAGCGTATTAAGCATTACCTTGCTGGCATGTGAAATGAGTGCAATTGTTCAATAATTGGAGCACTCTATGGCACAGACTTTTTGTGGGATTGAGATTTTTCTCAGTTAAGAGAGAGAGATCCAATTTCATATATTTAGGATGGAAACTATCAAACAGTGTAGCACTTCAGAGATCCAGTCAATTTAGGGAAAATGTCACATGTTTGAGAAGAATTTAAGAAAAAAAACAGCAATAAGCCATTTACAGAAACATATTTTTAATTTAATTTGACTCAGATACAAAGTATGGAAAGCATGTTTTAACTAGGGTTAGTTAATTAATGTTATCCTCCTGAATATATTTATGACCTAAAAATTACACTTCTAAGAACATTCCACAAATTCCCAACTTCTGGAGTGCCCCCCTGTCCTGCTCTTCTCGCTTAACCTAGTAAAAACATTTACATAAAATTAAGAAAATCTGCCTAAAGAGTCCCTTTAAGTGTGGCATCCTGTTTCTGAGCATGTGCGGAGGGAACATGTCAAATACTAAGAGCCTTATTCAATTGCGATTTTACAGTTTTTAGTCAGTAAACTTGTATCCAAAATCAAGGTCTTCACTAACTAAAAACTTCTATAAAAAAATATGCTATGTGCTTATATAGAGCCCTATTCAATTGGCCAAATTGCAATTGAATGAGGCCCCAAGAGTTTTTGTAAATGATCGGGTGAGACAACAAAAATCCCCTTTCTCTTCCATTCGCTGTCCTCCACTCCTGAATATAAAGAAATATTAGCACACCTTCATTTTTCAAACCACCAGGAAGTGCTGAAGATAGCCAAAATGGAACATTTAGAGTCTTTTATACTAAAAGTTGATTTAAAATTGCAAGTTTTACATATTTCACAAATGTGAAGTTTTTTTTTTTTTTTAACTACAGCAGTCCTTTAACTGTATGATAAATAGCCTAATCATAAATCATCCAAAGTGAGATTATTAACTCAATGTTTTAAGCTTACTTGAATCCACTTTGTGCAATTATAGGACCAATGTAGTTCAAGAAAAACACAATGCTTGTCTAATATGTCAAATATGTATAATACTACCATCATTAGCAGCTGTATAAGCCATGGGCATAAAACATTTTTTGGGGAAAATCCTTTTATGAGTACAAGAATCAATTTTGTATTTCTTACATCATACCAGAGATAACTGGATAAGACTGAACTTGACACTCCTTCCCTCTCACTGCCCCAGAAGCAGGACATTTTTTTATGGAAGTTTGTTAAATCAATAGATGCAAGAACTGCTGTCAAGAAATGTAAACACATCCTTCTAATACACACTTCCTCCAAAGCATCATGGATACCTATGAGATCAAATACAGTCATAAAGCTTTATCTTTTTTTCTAGTTAAAAACTAGCTTTGTGACTTGTTACCTGCTTAATTGTTTTCTTAATTAGTTATTAGTTAGGTAAGTTGCAAATAAATATATTTTGTTAACAACAGAATGGCATACTTTTTATATAGTGTACTAAAAATACATTCAGATAATTTGATTTATGAACATTGTTTCTGTAAATATATCTTCTTAAAAAATGGCTGTAAACTGATTTTCTGTACAGATTTTTAACTTTTGTATGCAATTTTCCTTATGGCATACACTGATTTAGTACATCTCTTCAAATTTCGAAGGTGCTTCTATTATGTATGTATTATTATGTATTATGTATTAGTATTCTTGTGTGATCAATTTTGTCCCATTGTATAGTGACGGTGTAATACATATTTTCCCCTTGCTTTTTAAATTATTTGAACCATTTGGCAATACTTGGAATAGTACTATATGAGGGAGCTTCTTTACCTGCTTTGCACATTTTGCAGTAATGGGTGACCCAGGAAATACTTGGTGTTAGATGAAATATGGATCTCCACTTAAAATATTCTTGGTATTTTGCATTATCCTTGTCCAGCTTCAGGAGATAATCGGCCAATTCTTTGGGTGATTTGAAATCATCCACATGGATAAATGAGTCTGGAGGTATAAAACGCGCATAGTTTTCACGTGGAGGGCCCAATACAACTGGTACAGTCCCTGATGTGAGGGAATTTTTCCAAAGTTTCTCAGTGATGTAGTCTTGATGCAAAGAGTTTTCAAAGGCTAAGTAGAACTTATACGTTGAAATAACACTAGTATGGTTTGCCCTGGGAAGTTGCATCCGGTTCCTGCCATACACATCGATTGGGATGTATTTTCTCAGCTCTTCATAATATTTGACCCTGAGGTTATGTGGACTCCAGTTGCTGACTACCCAAGCCACAAACTTGGTCTTCTCAGGAATTGTGAAGTTGTGTACATCAGTATTCTTGTCCAACCAGCCATAATGACAGAATATATCAGAGTCAGCTCAATAAGATTTAGTGAGGTTAATAATATTATTCATAATGCCTAGGTTTGGGCTGTGTGTTGGGGATTCCAGGTTAAACCAAATCCAATACTGGTTTGAAGGCCTTGGCATCTGAGGTAGCTGATTTTTACTGTGGTAAACATCTCTGTGGTGAAAAACAAATGCATTGGCACCTGAGAATCAGTTTTGTATTTCTTACATCATACCAGAAGTATTGTTAGATAACTGGATAAGACTGAACTTGACACTCCTTCCCCCTCGCTGCCCCAGAAGCAGGATTTTTTTTATGGAAGTTTATTAAATCAATAGATGCAAGAACTGCTGTCATGAAATGTAAACACACTCTTCACATACACACTTCCTTCAAAGTATCATGGATACCTATGAGATCCAGTACAGTCTTAAAGCTTTATCTTTCTTTCTAGTTAAAAACTAGCTTTGGGACTTGTTACCTGCTTAATTATTTTATTAATTAGTTATTAGTTAGGTAATTTGCAAATAAATATATTTTGTTAATGACAGAATGGCATACTTTTTATACAGTGTACTAAAAATACATTCAGATAATTTGATTTATGAACATTGCTATATTTCTGTAAATATATCTTCTTAAAAAATGGCTGTAAACTGATTTTCTGACTTTGTACAGATTTTTAACTTTTGTATGCAATTTTCCTTATGGCATACACTGATTTAGTACATCTCTGCAAATGTCTAAGGTGCTTCTATTATGTATTTGTATTCTTGTGTAATACATATTTTCCCCTTGCTTTTTGAATTATTTGAACCATTTGGCAATACTTGGAATAGTTCTATATGAGGGAGCTTCTTTCAGTGCTTTGCACATTTTGCAGTAATGGGTGACCCAGGAAATACTTGGTGTTGGATGAAATATGGATCTCCACTTAAAATATTCTTGGTATTTTGCATTATCCTTGTCCAGCTTCAGGAGATAATCAGCCAATTCTTTGGGTGTTTTGAAATCATTCACATGGATAAATGAGTCTGGAGGTATAAAACGCTCATAGTTTTCACGTGGAGGGCCCAATACAACTGGTACAGTCCCTGATGTGAGGGAATTTTTCCAAAGTTTCTCAGTGATGTAGTCTTGATGCAAAGAGTTTTCAAAGGCTAAGTAGAACTTATACGTTGAAATAACACTAGTATGGTTTGCCCTGGGAAGTTGCATCCGGTTCCTGCCATACACATCGATTGGGATGTATTTTCTCAGCTCTTCATAATATTTGACCCTGAGGTTATGTGGACTCCAGTTGCTGACTACCCAAGCCACAAACTTGGTCTTCTCAGGAATTGTGAAGTTGTGTACATCAGTATTCTTGTCCAACCAGCCATAATGACAGAATATATCAGAGTCAGCTCGATAAGATTTAGTGAGGTTAATAATATTATTCATAATGCCTAGGTTTGGGCTGTGTGTTGGGGATTCCAGGTTAAACCAAATCCAATACTGGTTTGAAGGCCTTGGCATCTGAGGTAGCTGATTTTTACTGTGGTAAACATCTCTGTGGTGAAAAACACATGCATTGGCACCTGAGAATCAGTTTTGTATTTCTTACATCATACCAGAAGTATTGTTAGATAACTGGATAAGACTGAACTTGACACTCCTTCCCCCTCACTGCCCCAGAAGCAGGATTTTTTTTATGGAAGTTTATTAAATCAATAGATGCAAGAACTGCTGTCATGAAATGTAAACACACTCTTCACATACACACTTCCTTCAAAGTATCATGGATACCTATGAGATCCAGTACAGTCTTAAAGCTTTATCTTTCTTTCTAGTTAAAAACTAGCTTTGGGACTTGTTACCTGCTTAATTATTTTATTAATTAGTTATTAGTTAGGTAATTTGCAAATAAATATATTTTGTTAATGACAGAATGGCATACTTTTTATACAGTGTACTAAAAATACATTCAGATAATTTGATTTATGAACATTGCTATATTTCTGTAAATATATCTTCTTAAAAAATGGCTGTAAACTGATTCTCTGACTTTGTACAGATTTTTAACTTTTGTATGCAATTTTCCTTATGGCATACACTGATTTAGTACATCTCTGCAAATGTCTAAGGTGCTTCTATTATGTATTTGTATTCTTGTGTAATACATATTTTCCCCTTGCTTTTTGAATTATTTGAACCATTTGGCAATACTTGGAATAGTTCTATATGAGGGAGCTTCTTTCAGTGCTTTGCACATTTTGCAGTAATGGGTGACCCAGGAAATACTTGGTGTTGGATGAAATATGGATCTCCACTTAAAATATTCTTGGTATTTTGCATTATCCTTGTCCAGCTTCAGGAGATAATCAGCCAATTCTTTGGGTGTTTTGAAATCATTCACATGGATAAATGAGTCTGGAGGTATAAAACGCTCATAGTTTTCACGTGGAGGGCCCAATACAACTGGTACAGTCCCTGATGTGAGGGAATTTTTCCAAAGTTTCTCAGTGATGTAGTCTTGATGCAAAGAGTTTTCAAAGGCCAAGTAGAACTTATATGTTGAGATAACACTAGTATGGTTTGCCCTGGGAAGTTGCATCCGGTTCCTGCCATACACATCGATTGGAATGTATTTTCTCAGCTCTTCATAATATTTGACCCTGAGGTTATTTGGGCTCCAGTTGCTGACTACCCAAGCCACAAACTTGGTCTTCTCAGGAATTGTGAAGTTGTGTACATCAGTATTCTTGTCCAACCAGCCATATGGACAGAATATATCAGAGTCTGCTCGATAAGATGCAGTGAGGTTAATAATATTATTCATAATGCCTAGGTTTGGGCTGTGTGTTGGGGATTCCAGGTTAAACCAAATCCAATACTGGTTTGAAGGCCTAGGCATCTGAGGTAGCTGATTTTTACTGTGGTAAACATCTCTGTGGTGAAAAACAACTGCATTGGCACCTGAGTATAAACTTCGGTTAGCTGTGAAGAAACAACCATTACCATCAAAACATTGAGGACATTGGTTGAGTTGAAAGTGGTCTCCAAAAGGCCATGTCCAAAGAAGAATGATTAGCAGAGACTCATTTAATTGTGAAGGAATCGTTAAAGACTGATCAATATTCTTAACAAAGTTACTCTTCTGTGACTGATTAGTATTCTGGACAGAGTCACTTTTCTGGATATAATAATGGTCAATCTCCCTGACAAGGTTTCTTGATCCGCGAAAAGAAGCAAATAGGACAAATGAAAACACTGTTTGCAGTATGAAGAAAAAAATGCCCTTTTTCAAGCAATTTGTCTGCACTAATGATTCCATTCAGAAAACAAAATATAAGCTTGTCTAGACAATTAAAATTTTTGGGAGATTAGGGAAGTTGAGTTTCCAAAGTATGTTCCTTTGACACATAAATTGAGGATTGTTCAGTTGCCAAGAGCTAATTCCTGTTAGATAAAAAGGATAAAATCATTAAAATGGAAAATTTTAATTTTGACATAATTAAAAAGTCAAAACAGCATTCATTTTTATACTGATTTGTGTAATGACTACTACATTAAACTATTAACTAAAGGAAATTTATAATGAAAACTAGAATGTTTTTCAACTTAGAAGAGCACTATAGCTTCATATATATATATATATATATATATATATATATATATATATATATATATATCATACTAGCGAATTGCCCGTCAAAAAATGACGGCAATAGAATTGTAAGTCAAGGAATGATGTTTGGCACACAAATTAAGTGTTTTGGTTGTGTAAGTACTTTTTGCGCTGATTGCGAGCCTCGTGGTGAGTGGCTTTGGCGCTTATCGTGTGGCTGGCAATGAGCGCCTTCGCCATTTATTGCGATTGTGTATTGTATTGTTTTTTTAAAGTGTTGTATATATGTATGTTTTAATGATAATTAATTACTAAATAAATGAAATGATAAATTAATATACCTTACCTATTTGTAATTAATATATGCAGCAAGCAATGTGCTCAAGAGCTAGCAATCTGTTTTGATGTTCCTGCAGCATCAAATGTAGATTTGCACTGTTGTTGAGTTGAGGTGTAAGTGGGAGCAATATATGCAGTGTGTAGTATAAATAGGCTGTATGCGTGAGGAGAAATCGACGATTTTACACGGATAATGGAAGTGCTAGAATTAATATTGGATATTGTTGTTCAATTTGGGACCGTGCAATGAATATACTGTATAATTAAGTTAAGACAGCCCCTTTTTGTTTTTAACTGGATATTTGTCATAATTTTAATTATGATGCATAATGGTAAAGCGAAGGAAAGAAAATCCCTTTATAGTGGTACACTCCTAAAAACCTGATATAGTCAATAGTAGCCAATACAACTTAGCTTTAATAGATATTATAAAACCAATGAAAGTAATAAAAAACTACACACACGACGCTACAGCTGCCTAATAATGAATATATTGATACCTTTATTGGCTAAACTGCATTAATCATAACTATAACCAGATGATTGGATACAATGATGAAGAGAAAAAAGGGAAAAAGTGCTAAGTGCTGGGACTAATACTAAAGTGAATGAGGACACAAAAGGGTCCTATTGAGCAAATAAACTATAAAGTGATGAGTGTAAAGTGACTGAGTGCTTAATATTGCACTATTTCTATTAATGATGTATATGAAATTAGGGTCCATACACATGATTGTTGTTTATATATATAAAAAGCCAAAAATGTAGGAAGTCACAAGGATAGTACTATTGCTGATATAAAGTCTGCTGCTCCATAATTGTATTCCTCTGATAAATATTTCATAGATGGGTATTGACAATGTTGGATGCAGATAATCACGTTAAAGCTATCCTAATGGAACTTAGCGTTTCCGTGTGCTGCCTAGACACTCTGTAATGACGTCATCGGCCAGCACGTTTCCTGGATTTCTTAAGGGGTTACCGCCTGCCCCTCCAAGGGCTCTCTTATAGCAATGCGGTTGTCATGGTAACAGAAAATAAGTAAAATCTGATTCATGAAGGATTAAAAAGACAGGCATATATTGTACAGATCAATGGTGGGACAATATAATGAAGGTGACAGATAGAAAATAGTGGCATTAGTGATGTCGCGAACACGAATTCCATCAAATGTTCGCGAACGGACGAACATCGGCGAACCGCCATAGACTTCAATGGGCAGGTGAATTTCAAAACCCACAGGGACTCTTTCTGGCCACAATAGTGATGGGAAAGTTGTTGCAAGGGGACTAACACCTGGACTGTGGCATGCCGGAGGGGGATCCATGGCAAAACTCCCACGGAAAATTACATAGTTGATGCAGAGTCTGGTTTTAAGCCATAAAGGGCATAAATCACCTAACATTCCTAAATTGCTTGGAATAACATGCTTTAAAACATCAGGTATGATGTTGTATCGATCAGGTAGTGTAAGGGTTACACCCGCTTCACAGTAACAGACCAATATCCCCGTTTAATGCACCGCAAACAACCGCAAACAGTCCCTTTGCACAACCGCAAACTCCCCATTTGCACAAGGTTGGATACCAAGCTAGCCATGTCCCGTTCCTTGTCCTCACTGATGTCATTGAAGGTCTCTTCCTCCACCCAGCCACCAAGGGTCCCTGAAAGGTGACAACAAGCCCCCTGGGACGCCTGCTGTGTTTGGTCTTCCACTTCCTCAAAGCCACCTTCCTCCTCTGACTCCTCTTCTTCAGACTCCTCTCTCTGCGTTGCCTCTGTCTGCGTTATTATAAGGTGTGTACTGTTAAGTAGTACTATTCCTATCAGTTTAATCCCTGTTACGTCCACTATTAGGGGACGTGTATATGGCATGGATTTTTGGAACAGGGAGATGGAAAAAGATGCTTGGTCGGACCTCCTACTTCGAATTTGGGGCACTGCGCATGCAATGTAATGTGCCACCAGATAGGAGTGGTGTATTAAGTTGTACTACTCATTCCTATCAGTTTAATACCTGTTACGTCACCTATCAGGGGACGTGTATATGGCTTGGATTTTTGGAACAGGGAGATGGAAAAAGATGCTTGGTCGGTCTTCCCACTTCGAATTTGGGGCACTGCGCGTGCAATCTAAGGTGCCACCAGATAGGAGTGGTGTATTAAGTTGTACTATTCATTCCTATCATTGTAATACCTGTTACGTCTCCTATCAGGGGACGTGTATATGGCATGGAATTTTGGAACAGGGAGATGGAAAAAGATGCTTGGTCGGTCCTCCCACTTCAAATTTAGGGCACTGCGCGTGCAATCTAAGGTGGTACACTTAGAATTGACAAAGGGGTCTAGGTATTTTAGTCATTTGGAAACATCGACGAAAGTACTATTTAGATCCTACTACACACCAGATAGGCTACACAAAATGGACCCTAAATTCTCTCCCGAGTGCTTTAGAGGCTGCACCACAGGGGGATCCTTCCGCCATATTTGGTGGGATTGCCCAATGGCCCAGGCAATGTGGACAAAAGTGGCCGATCTGGTCTCTAAGACATTGAACACGAAAATACTACCCAATATGGGACTATGTATACTGGGGCTACCGGTACAAAATTTACGAGTACACCAGAATAAATGGCTTCAATTTGTTATGCTGGCGGCAAAGAGCAGTTTGGCCGGGAACTGGCGGAAAAAATCACTTGATATCCACTCGGTTATTCACAAAATTAACTTTATTATGACTTATGAACATATGACGGCTACATTAAACGATGCAGTGGATATTTATAAAGAAATATGGGGTGACTGGAGCGGGACGGAATACTCATTCCAGATACATTGACAGTAGAGCTCTGATCATGGGGGGGAGGCTGTTAGGTGCTGGAGCGGTCCGGGACAGTGCTCTCCATGGTACCTCCTTAGAGGACGCTGCAGGCGTGGAAGGTCTATAAGGTAATAAGTATAAACTACATAATGAAGTTGTGAAAGGCACATGTTAATTTATGATAAGTTTTATTTTAGTTATGTTGATATAAATCGAACGACCAGAGCAGGTTTTCTAACGGATGTTAGACATATTTAGTGCACTGATTTGCGGATAAACTATCTAACCAGTTCTAGGTTGTTTTCATAGAATGTTTCAATAATAGAAAAGGAAAATGGAAGTGGTTGACACACAGTGACATGTATATTTTGTTAAAGGCAAATAGGAAAGTGTAATAAGATTACCATCGAGCATGGGGGACCTGCGTGTCACTCCTTGTTTACAAAAGTGCTTGTCCTATGTTTGTGTCAATAAAAATTTTTGGGAGTAAAATGGACATAAGACTTGTTTAAGGACTATATTTTTATGTGTAATGTAATGTGTGTCACAATAATTCATGTTCAGGGTTACTATATGATGTTATATGCGCTGTAATAATGTTATTTTACAGGTAACTAACAGTTTCACAAGAATTTAAATGTTTACATGGTCCCCAGATAAACCAAAAGATTGCCAACATGACAAAGTTTATTACCCCTGGAATGTTTGTTCTGTCAGAGATTGCAGATAAGGGAATTTAAGTTAGTTTATTGCCACTTTGGGGTTGTAAAACAGATCAGATCTAGAAACCATAGGGGGAAATCTCTTGCCCAAGATAATTTGTTAGAACTGGGGGCCGGTTTATTTCTGGGATTGCTAAATAACTTTGTCAGAGGAATAAACGGAGTCTGTCTTTAAGGTGCCACCAGATAGGAGTGGTGTATTAAGTTGTACTACTCATTCCTATCAGTTTAATACCTATTATGTCACCTATCAGGGGACGTGTATATGGCATGGATTTTTGGAACAGGGAGATGGAAAAAGATGCTTGGTCGGTCCTCCCACTTCGAATTTGGGGCACTGCGCGTGCAATCTAAGGTACCACCAGATAGGAGTGGTTTATTAAGTTGTACTACTCATTCCTATCAGTTTAATACCTGTTACGTCTTCTATCAGGGGACGTGTATATGGCATGGATTTTTGGAACAGGGAGATGGAAAAAGATGCTTGGTCGGTCCTCCCCCTTCAAATTTGGGGCACTGCGTGGGCAATCTAGGGTGCCACCAGATAGGATTGGTGTATTAAGTTGTACTATTCATTCCTATCAGTTTAATACCTGTTACGTCACCTATCTTTCCTCCCAATAGCACATACTATATGTCATCAACCGGCCTGTGTGTATTTAGAGAACCACACTTTAATGCCCTTAACCTGGGACAAGGTGGCTAGGCTATCAGAATTGCCTCAGAGCCTTAAAAACGCGCCAAACCCCTAATCAGACACTCACTATCATACTGGAAATGGGCCAAGAAACACACAGGTTTGTTCCCTGGATCCACCCAAATGACCCCAATTCTTGACCACCCTCAGGCCCCGAAACACATGAGTACAACATCACAACACTGGTGGAGGTCAAGGAAACTAGATAGACTGGGAGACTGGTTAGTAAAGGGCCAGATGCTCACCTATGAGGAACTGAGGGACAAGCATGAGCTACCGCTGTCAGAACATTACAATTACTGTAGGCTGAGGCATTCCACACACTCCCTGACCCAGAAACAGGGGACACCGGTCTTAAATTGGTTCTCCAAAATTTGTAAAGATAAACCTCTATCAAGGGGGATCATTGGGTCTCTTTAAAAATATAAAATATTTGTTACTGGTTGAAGCGACACTGGGGGAAGGACCGGAGTGGGGGAGCCCTGGAGACCCTTCAGAAGCAACCGGCGGCAAAATCATCCCAGGAAAGGAGAGGTCGCTTACTGAAGCCTGCCCTAGGGTAACCCAAGGGTGATTGCCCAGGTTAGATATTGTAAATAATAAGCTAATACTGCTGGAGGGATGATAGCTAATAGGACTTTGGTGTTTCCTGCAGATATACTCTTTACTATTGTCTGTTTTACCATGTTTTAGGTATCTCTTAAATTGCAATCACAGTAAAAAATAAAAACTATTAACCTAAAAAGTAAAAATAAGAAGGACTAGCCAGCTAACTTTCACAAAATGTCCTTTTTGTAAATATGTATTTTTTCACAACTGTTATGCAAGACTGATCAAAAATGCTTTATTTTTCATTACATGATGTACGCCTTCTGACAATAAAATAATTTAAATGCAAAAATTAGGTATTGTTGCAGCGACCAGAAAAATTGATGTTAGTTTGCCAGGCAGAAAGTGCCCTAAAACATTGCGTCTTGAACCCTAGTTGGTGGCGGATAAGTCACGCAAGTCATCCGGCATTCAGGGATAAAATACAGCAGCGTGTGGACCATTATTAGCTAAAGGCAGCTCATCTATCAGGCCTTTTTTAATCGAATGTATCGCCCACTGTCAGAGGGATCCATCCCTCATTCATCTTAATAAAGGTGAGGTAATCTAGACTTTTTTGACCTAGGCGACTTCTCTTATCAGTGACAAAACCTCCTGCTGCACTGAAGGTCCTTTCTGACAGGACACTTGAAGCGGGGCAGGACAGAAGTTCTATGGCAAATTGGGATAGCTCAGGCCACAGGGCAAGCGTGCACACCCAGTAGTCAAGGGGTTCATCGCTCCTCATAGTGTCGATATCTGTAGTTATGGCGAGGTAGTCTGTTACCTGACGGTCGAGTCGTTCTCTGAGGGTAGACCCCGAAGGGCTGTGGCGATGCATAGGACTTAAAAAGCTCTGCATGTCCTCCGTCTGTAAAGCGTCCTCTCCTTGCCGGCGTGGTCGTGGGAGGAGGAGGATTATGTTAACCTCTTCCGCTGTTAGATTGCCGTTGTGCAGTGACATCACACTTAAACGTTGTGTAAATCATACTTTTTAATTTATTTTGGAAGTGCTGCATCCTTTCCAACTTGTGGTAATTCGGTAACATTTCAGGCACTTTCTTTTTATACGAGGGTCCCTCAATAGGCACGACAGCATGAAAGACCCCATTTGCACAAGGTTGGATGCCGAGCTAGTCATGTCCCGTTCCTCGTCCTCAGTGATCTCACTGAAGGTATGGGTACCAGATAGGTAACAACGAGCACCCTGGGATGCCTGTTGTGGTTGGTCTTCCTCCTCCTCCTCAAAGCCACATTCCTCCTCTGACTCCTCTTCCTTACAATCCTCTTCCAGCGTTGCCGCAGGTCCAGCAAGCGATGCTGATAAGGCTGTTTCTGGTGGTGATGATGACCACAACTCTTCCTCTTCACGCTCATCTACGGCCTGATCCAGCAGGAAGAAAACAAATGGTATGATGTCACTGATGGTGCCCTCGGTGCGACTGACCAGGTTTGTCACCTCCTCAAAAGGACGCATAAGCCTTCAGGCATTGCGCATGATCGTCCAGTAACAATACAGTAAAAATCCCCAGCTCTGCAGAGGCTGTCCTAGCACCCCGGTCATACAAATACTCGTTAACGGCCTTTTCTTGTTGGAGCAGGTGGTCGAACATTAGGAGTGTTGAATTCCAACGTGTCGGGCTGTCTAAAATCAAGCGCCTCGCTGGCATGTTGTTTCTCCGCTGGATATCTGTAAAGTGTGCTATGGCCATGTAGGAACACCTGAAATGGGCACACACCTTCCTGGCCTGCTTCAGGACGTCCTGTAAGCCTGGGTGCTTATGCACAAAGCGTTGTACAATCAGATTACACACATGTGCCATGCACGGCACATGTGTCAACTTGCCCAAATTCAATGCCGCCAACAAATTTCTTGCATTGTCACAAACCACTTTGCCGATCTCCAGTTGGTGCGAAGTCAGCCACCGATCCACCTGTGCCTTCAGGGCGGACAGGAGTGCTGGTCCTGTGTGACTCTCTGCTTTCAGGGAAGTCAACCCCAAGACGGCGTGACACTGCCGTACCCGGGATGTGGAATAGTACCTGTGGAGCTGGGGGGGTACCGTTGATGTGGAGCAAGACATAGCAGCAGCAGAAGAGGACTCAGCCGAGGAAGTTATGAAAGAGGATGGAGTAGGAGGAGTAGAGGAGGTGGCAGCAGGCCTGCCTGCAAGTCGTGGTGGTGTCACCAACTCCTCTGCAGAGCCACGTATTCCATGCCTGGCAGCCGTCACCAGGTTTACCCAATGCGCAGTGTAGGTGATATACCTGCCCTGACCATGCAAATTTTTTGAACGCCTCAGACTCCACCAGCTTGTATGGTAAAAGCTGGCGGGCTAAGAGTTCAGACAAGCCAGCTGTCATTTGCCGGGAAAGGGTGTGACTTTGTGACATTGGCTTCTTACGCTCAAACATGTCTTTGACAGACACCTGACTGTGGGCAGATGAGCAGGGACTGCTCAGGGCGAGACACGGAGTGGCGGATGGTTGAGAGGGGGCAAGCAGGGCAGCAGTGGTTGACGTGGCTGAAGATGCTGGACCAGGAGGAGGATGGCGGCTTTGACTTTGTGTGCTGCTTGTACTCATATGTTGATCCCATAGGCGTTTGTGATGTGACATCATGTGCCTTCGCAAAGAAGTTGTACCTAGGTGGGTGTTGGACTTCCCACGACTCTTTTCGTACAGGTTGCAAATGGCATCACTGTTGTCACAGGCAGACACACGAAAAAATTGCCACACTGCTGAGCTCTGCAATGACGGCATTCTGGAGGTGGCAAAAGCATGCGTTGACTGGCGTGCTGTCTGGCTAACCCCAGGTGCAGATGCATGCTGTCTGACTGTGCCACTAGTTACTTTCGACGACCTCCCGCTGCTTCCAACTCGTCTCCTCCTCCTCTCTGTCTCCCCATCTGAACTTTCCTCCTGTTCTTCTTCTCTTATAGCGGGCACCCACGTGACATCCACGGATGCATAGCCATCATCAACCGCTTCACTTGTATCTGACAACTCAACAAAGGAAGCAGCACCGGGTGCAACATCATCATCATCATCAGACCGTACGTCCATGTGTGTAATGCTGCCTGACTGGGACATATCCCTGTTATCTACATCCTCTGGCACTAATGTTTGTGCATCACTCATTTCTTCCAACGGATGTGTAAATAACTCTGCTGACGGATCAAGTGAAGCAGCTGTGGTGCTAGTGTTGGTCTTGGCGGCAGGCGGGAGAGTGGTAACTGGAGAGGTGCCCGAAGCTCAGCTGCAGGATGGTGCGTTTAGGTTCCGAGCGGAAGCTGTAGAAGATTGGGTGTCCTGTGTTAGCCAGTCAACCATGTCCTCAGAACTTTTCAAGTTCAGGGTACGTTGCCTCTGAAAACTGGGCATTATTCTAGGGCCAAAGGGAATCACAGCACCACGACCACGACGGCCCCTGCGGGGTGGCCTGCCTCTGCCTGTCATTTTTTTTCTGATTAGTGGTACTATGCATGCAAACTACTGTGACACCAGATATGAGTGTCACTGTGCACTGGCAAAAGTTGGCAGAGTAGATGCAATAGGCATCACACACACGCCTGTAGGCAGGCAACTGATATTCAACCGATTACAGTCAAAAAAGTGTTGTTTTATGTCACTGTACACTACGGTTGCACTAGATATGAGTGTCACTGTGCACTGGCAAAAGGTGGCAGAGTAGATGCAATAGGCCTCACACACAAACGCCTGTAAGCAGGTAACTGATATTCAATTGATTACAGAAAAAAAGTGTTGTTTTATGTCACTGTACACTACGGTTCCACCAGATATGAGTGTCACTGTGCACTGGCAAAAGTTGGCAGAGTAGATGCAATAGGCTTCACACACACGCCTGTAGGCAGACAACTGATATTCAATCGATAACAGTAAAAAAAGTGTTGTTTTATGTCACTGTACACTATGGTTGCACTTGATATGAGTGTCACTGTGCACTGGCAAAAGGTGGCAGAGTAGATGCAATAGGCCTCACACACAAACGCCTGTAAGCAGGTAACTGATATTCAATTGATTACAGATAAAAAGTGTTGTTTTATGTCACTGTACACTACGGTTCCACCAGATATGAGTGTCACTTTGCACTGGCAAAAGTTGGCAGAGTAGATGCAATAGGCTTCACACACACGCCTGTAGGCAGGCAACTGATATTCAATCGATTACAGTCAAAAAAGTGTTGTTTTATGTCACTGTACACTACGGTTGCACTAGATATGAGTGTCAGTGTGCACTGGCAAAAGTTGGCAGAGTAGATGCAATAGGCCTCACACACACGCCTGTAGGCAGGCAACTGATATTCAATCGATTACAGAAAAAAAAGGGTTCTTTTTTTTCACTGTACACTACGGTTGCACCAGATATGAGTGTCACTGTGCACTGGCAAAAGTTGGCGGAGTAGATGCAATAGGCTTCACACACACGCCTGTAGGCAGGCAACTGATATTTAATCGATTACAGTCAAAAAAGTGTTGTTTTATGTCACTATACACTACGGTTGCACTAGATATGAGTGTCACTGTGCACTGGCAAAAGTTGGCAGAGTAGATGCAATAGGCCTCACACACACGCTAGCAGGCAGGCATATGCAATTAGATTACACAGAAAAAAAAATAAAAAATAAATAAATGATGTTTTAGCCCTAAAAAGGGCTTTTTGGGTTGCTGTCCTTGCAGCAGATATCAAATGAGTCCTTCAGGTGTGTAGTGAAAGATAAATACACAGCATGGCTATCTATTTCCATATTAAATCAGCAGCAGGTAGAATATATCTCCTCTCTCAACGAATGTAGCTTCAGAATGATTCTAAAATGGAGGCTGTCCTTCAGATGGAAGGCCCTGGAAGGGAGTGTATGCTGCTGATTGGCTGGAATGTGTCTGCTGACTGTAAGGTGCAGGGTCAATGTTTCCTCAATGATAAAGAATAGGGGGCGGACCGAAAAGTGCATGTGTTCGCCGTTCGATGCGAACGAGAACATGCGAAAATCGCTGCGAATAGTTCTCCGGCGAACTGTTCGGGACATCACTAAGTGGCATATATTAGTAAGAATGGTATATTTAAAAGGGAAAGTAAGTGTATATTAACTCCCTATAATATATATAGTCATACTAGAGAATTTAGAATGCACAAATGATCTGGGGAATTTTTTTATGTTTCCAGTGATCAGAATACATCACTATACAGATGTTTTGTCTAATATATCAAATTATACAATATTGTTGGTTAGAACTATTACCTTAATGTAACTCCATAGTTATCTCTAGATAGGAATATGTGCATGTAATTTAAGTATTCCAACTATTGTAACCTAAATAGTCCATTTAATCCCCAAAATTAGAGGGCATAAGATGCTTATTCAAATATAGTTATTATGATAATTATATGAAGGTAGCAACAAAGATGGCATTTGTCTTCCTACCTTCACACTATACAAATGGTTTCCATATTTGGGAGGAACTAAAAATGTATATATTTCACTCCTGCTATTGGTTAATGATATACTATTTTGTCAATAAGATGACATCTAATGAAAAGACAGTAATCTTGATGTCTTCACAGGAAGCTACCTAGTTTCCACATCTCCAAAACTCCCCTAGAGTATGATATTGTATAATTTAATAAAACATTTAGGAGTCATATTTGTTAGTGCTTATTTTATCCCTATGTTATAACAATACATCTTATTGATTCCCAACACGGAGACAAAGAATATCAGGGTAAAATAGAGTATGGAAACAAAAAGTAAAAAATAATGATAATTGATATCATAGCCATCCCCCAGTCTATTATATGAGGTTTAAATAAAGGGATTCAAGCCATTGGGCTTCTTAGTCTTTAAAGTGTATATCCACCGTGCCTCTTTTTTCAAAGTTCTTTGTCATTATCTCCCCTCCTAATTGTTTTTTTAATATTATCAATTGCTATGAATGATATGGCATTGAGATCTCCATTGTGTTTGTTATTGACATGATTGGTCACTGGTGTATCATATTCTCTTTTAATACTGTACACATGTTCCAGAACTCTTCTTCTAAATTCTCTACAGGTTTTTCCCATTGACCTCATGCCACATTTGCAAAGCATTAGATATATAACTCCTTCTGATTTGCAAGTTAACAGCTGTTTAATTGGAAATGTCTTATGTTTTTCAAAAGCTGGAAAAGTTTTCATGGTTTTAACATATTTACAAGCCTTACAGGACAGGCATCTAAAGCAACCTTTTGTCTTATGAAGCCAACTTGGCTTGTGTTGCTTCTCCAGATAGCTATGTGATAACATATCTCTTAGGTTAGTTGACCGTCTGCTGCTGATCTGTGCTTTATGGCTGAGGAATGGCCTTAAATCCTCAACATCTAGGAAGATAGACCAGTAATTGTTGAAACTTCTCTTTACTTCATGCCACATCCCATTATATGTGCCTATACATCTCACCATTGCATCAGGTTGTTTAACCTTGTCTACTAGTAACTGATCTCTGGTGACATCTCTAGCTCTATAGTATGCTTTAGTTAAAACCTTTTTGTTGTAACCTTTTTTTTTTTAAACAATTCTGAAGTTCCCTGGCTTCTGTTTCAAAGTCATTCTATCTGGAACAATTTATTTTTACCCGTAGGTACTGACCAACCGGTATTACTGCAATCTGTGTTTTTGGGTGACTGCTATCAGCCATTAATAAACTATTAGCGGCCGTGGGTTTCCTGTAGGTTTTAGTCTGAATTTTTCCATCAGATGTTTTCTCTATTGTCAAATCCAAGAAAGTGATGTGAGTGTCATTTATATCCGATGTGAGATATAACCCCATTTCATTATCATTTAGTCGATCTATGAATTCACCAAGTTCTGCATGAGTCCCATTCCACACCAGTAAAATATCATCGATAAAACGTACCCATAAATCAATATGTACAGTATATTTTTCCATATCATCAATGAATACCCTTTGTTCCTCCCACCAGCCTATAAGTTTGCGTATGTGGGGGCACAGGCTGTGCCCATGGCCATACCACATACTTGCTGGTAGTATTTTTTTGAGGAAAACAAAGTAGTTGTGAGATAGGACATATTCCAAGGGTTCCAAAACGAACTCATTACGATTTTGAAGGTGAGTACCCCTTTTGGACAAAAAATAATGTACTGCATAAAGTCCTCTCACATGTTCTATACTGGTGCGTCAAGTTGACGCTACGCTGCCCACGATCCCTTAGTCTCTGGCCGATGATGTAATTACAGTGCGTCTAGGCAGCACACGGGAACCCGAAGTTCCATTAGGATAGCTTTAACATGATTATCTGCATCCAACATTGTCAATACCCATCTATGACATTTTTTTTAGAGAGGGATATATTTATGGAGCAGCAGACTTTATATCAGCAATAGTACTATCCTTGTGACTTCCTAAATTTGTGGCTTTTTATATATATAAACAACAATCATGTGTATGGACCATAATTTCATATAAATCATTAATAGTGCAATATTAAGCACTTCTAGCACCTTATTGTTGTGGGAAGACCACCAGGTAACACTCACTTTACACTCATCACTTTATAGTTTATTTGCACAATGGGACTCTTTTGAGTCCTAATTCTCTTTAGTATTAGTCCCAACACTTAGTACTTTTTGCCCATTTTCCCTTTATTACTGTATCCAATCATCTGGTTATTGTTATGATTAATGCAGTTTAGCCAGTAGAGGTATCAGTATATTCATTATTAGGCAGCTGTAGCGTCGTGTGTAGTTGTTTTATTACTTTCATTGTTTTTGTAATAATTATTAAAAGCTAAGTTTGATTGGCTATTATTGACTATAGCAGGTTCTTAGGAGTGCACCACTATAAAGGGATTTTCTTTCCTTTTCTTTACCATTATGCATCATATGCTTAGATCCACCTTATTTGTCCATTTTATAATTTTAATTATTTTTTAAAAAGTTTAATTTTATATTTAAGTCTGGAACTTTCCTACTTTTATTTACTAATTGGTTCCCTAGGGCAGAAGTACTCAACAATGTTTGTTAAATGTCTTTTTCTATATATAGTGTCCATTTTTGCTGATGACATAAAGTTTTGCAAGGTAGTTAGATTAGAAAATGATCTACTTTCCCTCCAAAGGGACTTACATAAATTAGAAAAATGGGCAACTAAAGGGCAGATGAGATTTAACATAAATAAATGTAAGGTTATGCATTTGGGAAGGAAAAATTAAGCATACAATTTGTAGTATAAATGGAACAAATATAGATGTATCAGAGATATAAAGCGATTTAGGGGTGCTTGTGGACAACCACTTATTTGACAGTGCTCAATCAACATCTGCAAAGACAAACAAAATATTAGCATGTAGTAAAAAGGGTATAGAAGAAAGGGAAGCAAATATAATTCCTTCAGTATTGAATGCAGGGTACAATTTTGGGCATAACTTCATAAAAATAACATTTTAGAGATGGAAAAATTACAGAGGAGGGCAACAATACTAATAAGGGAAATTGAGGGGTTAAGCTTTGAAAAAAGACTAACCAAATAAAACTTATATTTTTCTAGAAAAAAAGCACCTAAGAGGGGATGTGACTACATCCAGAGTCAATAAAAGTCTTTGTCAAGTAATTGACAAAAAAAAAATGAAAAGGGTTCTTCACAGTAAGGGTGGTTAAACCTTAGAATTCTCTACCAAAGGAGGTTGTTACAGAAGATTCTATATATAACTTTAAAGGGATGAAACATATTTTTGAATGAAATGGCATTTAGGTTATCCTTGGTAACTAGAGATGGAGGAGTATTGATCCAGGGAGTAATGTGATTGCAAATATCTGGAGTCAGGGTGGTTTTTCTTCCTCGCCTTATGAGTCAATTGGCAATGTTGCAATGTTTGTTTTCTCTTTGCCTTCCTTTGGATCGATTAACAATTAATCCACATATTACAAGGATCAAAGGAGATCTAAAAATATTTCATTTTTAGACTAAAAGTATTTTTTCAGCCTCAATTACTATACGCTAAAATTGGCTGCAGGAATTTCTTTCCCCTACATTTTTTCACTTGCAATATTATAGAACTTAGCCCACACCTGTAAATCCTGCCTTGTCCAGAGGAGATTTCAGTGTAGGAAGTATTTATTTACTCAGTATATTATACTAAACCAAGCTTGACGGATGAGAAATGGCTCTAGGAACCAATAGAAAATGAGAACGTCATGATTGTTATAATGAGTGAGAACTGCATCAAGAAACCATTATATTTATATATGAACTAGCGACTTGCCCGTCAAAATATGACGGTCAATAGAATTTTTAATGCTGGAAAAACTGTTTGCCACACAATATTGGTCTGTGACATTCTTAACCTTTTGTTTTATTAAGTACCAATAAATAGAACATTTTGAATAAAACATTTTTATTTTTTTAACTTTCAACGTGTATTTAACCAACAGGTATATATATATATTTTTGTAAATGTGAACTGTTTTATTTGTCATACTTGTAATAACAATGTTTTAATTTTTCATGAATAAATATTGTAAACCATAACAATAATAGGTTTTTAACATGCAACTTGTATTGTAAACAATAATAACATTTTGAATTGATATTTATCTATAAATAACAAACGACTATGTAAAGTTTCCAAAACTAAGTATTTTGTACACTAACATGCTTTGTAACCTTTTTAGTTTAAACTCATGTTAAATTAAATTTGGATTGAATCCAGAGGAAGGCAAACAATAAAACCCCCCATTGAAACTTGGCCAATTGTATCAAAGAGGGAAAAAAATTAATTCCTTCCTGACCCCATTAACTGGCGATCTTGCTCCCTGAATCAATACTCCATCTTAAAATTATACAGTTGAATGTATTAACAAATGCTTAAACTTGTCATAACATAAATGTTTGACCATATTCAATATAGCTTGAAGTAACTTTCCACAACTTTGAAAAGACAATGTTATACAAAATAGCTTTACATAACTTTCCATCACTTTTAAAAGACAATGTTAACATGTTAAATACTACTTTAAAACATTTAAATGTAAGCTTCCAATTAAATAAATGGCACCTAATTGTTTTGTGGGGCCAATCATCTGAAAAGGTAACTTGTAAGACCTTCCAATCTGTGTAACCACTGTTTTGTGTTGTTTTCGATACTTTTTAGTTTCGTCTTGTACTTTGTTGAAATGGCACATCGAGTTTCCTATTGGAAATAGCGGTCCTCTATTTAAAGAGTCCCAAAGACCTCTAATTTTGTCCTGGAATTAAAACCACTGTTCTCTATGTTTTTTGCCATTGTATTAAGTTTCTTCTTAAAATATTGCTACTTTAAAATCAGTTGGAGTAACATCAAATTTTTTCGTCAAGCACTGTACTGTATATTTACAGCACCTCATAGTACACAATGTTTTTTGTAAAAACACATCCATCTTCCAATAAATCACCCTGGCTTGTGTTTTCTTAAATGTACTTTAATTTCCTCTGGATTATTGCATCTTGAAAATGCAACATATAGTTGTCCATGTGTAATGATATAGAAATCACAAAGTTGTGGAGACCAGTAGCCAAGGTCAGCAATAATCCAGTTCCGCAAACTTGTAGGTGAAACAGGAACAAGGTTTATTGAAGGGATCAGGAACCAACAATAATCTGGCAAGGATCAATAGACAGGAAGTGCCTTATATAGGCCAAGGACCAGACACCTGACCAGACACAGCTGAAGAGACTTAGGTACTGATACAATTGCTAGCAGAGTCAAGCTTATAAGGTCTCAATGGAATTCACAACAGGCAGGCTGGCGCAGTGGTAGGGAAGAGGTATAGCAGCCTGGGGACCAGGGTTCAAAACCCAGCAGAGTCAATTCCTCACATTACCCCCGCCTCTATAGGTGCAGCCTCTGGATGCCCTATTACCTGGTTTAGCAGGGTACTGCACATGAAAAGACCGAAGGAGATCAGGAGCGTGAATATTGTCCACTGGTTCCCACGAACTCTCCTCCTCACCATAGCCTTTCCAGCGAACCAGATACTGAAGCTTGCCACGGAAGATCCTGGAGTCAAGAATTTTGTCCACTTCTTACTCATCCTCACCATCCATGAGGACTGGAGGTGGGGCAGGCAGGGCTCGGCCAGGGAAAGTGTTTTCATGAAAAGGTTTAAGCAGTGCAACGTGAAACACTGGATGTATTTTCATGGAATTCGGGAGTTGTAAACGGAAAGTGACAGCATTGATCTGAGCAATGATCTCAAAAAGGTCCCATGAACCTTTGACCCAATTTATGAGAAGGAATCCGAAGCTTGAGATTCCTTGTTGACAGCCACACCTTGTCACCAACGTGATAGACTGGGGCCTCCTTTCTATGCCTATCAGCAGCTCTTTTGTAACATTCCTGAGCCTCCAAAAGAGTCTCTTTCAACAGTGCTTGGGAATCACGTAAGGCCGTTAGCCGGTCAGTGACAGCAGGAATGGAAGTAGTTATTGGGAGACTGACTAGAAAGGTCGGATGGTAACCATAGTTGGCAAAAAATGGGCTCAAAGAAGTGGAGCAGTGTTGGGCATTGTTATAGGCAAACTCCGCCGTGGGTAAAAAATCCAGCCAGTCATCCTGCAGGTAACTAATATAGCACCGCAAATATTGCTCCAAAGTCTGGTTGGTTCGCTCAGTCTGTCCATTACTTTGCGGATGAAAAGCTGACGACAGATTTACATTAATACCTAGATTAGAACAAAAATGTTTCCAAAAACGAGATGTAAACTGCACTCCCCTGTCAGAAACTACTTCATCAGGCACTCCATGCAAGCGAAATATTTCCCGAATAACCAGGTCAGCCGTCTGTTTAGCTGAAGGGAAACCACGAGCTGGTATGAAATGATCCATCTTAGTTAACCTGTCCACAACAACAAGAATGGTTGTATGTTCCTTAGAGGGAGGTAGTTCCACAATAAAGTCCATGGATATAGATCCCCAGGGACGATGAGGAATCGGAAGAGGCTGAAGCAAGCCAACAGGGGATGAGCGAGGAGTCTTATGTCTGGCACACATATCACAAGAGGACACATACTTCTTAACATCCTCATGATACTTCGGCCACCAAAATGATCGGGCAAGTAGCTCTTGTGTCTTTCGGATTCCTGGATGACCTGCTGGTTTTGAGTCATGGTAGAGACGTAAAAGGTCCAGTCGCACTGACTCCGGAGCAAACAGACGTTGTTGAAAAATCCAAAACCCATTACGCATCGTCATATGGAGGTCACGAGGAGGATCACGAAGAACTGGATCTTCAGCGTAGCCCTTTTTAATGCGAGACATCAGATCAGAAGGAAATGTAACTCCTATAAATATATCCTCTGGCAAGATGGTGGTCTTGGTTACGGTAGTATGGAGGGGGTCAGCTATTCTAGACAAGGCATCCGCCTTACCATTCTTGGAGCCAGTTCGGTATGTAACCAAAAAATTAAACCTTGAAAAGAATAGGGACCAGCGTGCTTGTCTGGCTGACAGTCTCTTAGCTGATCGAATACATTCCAGATTTTTGTGATCTGTGAGGACAGTAATTGGATGGGTAGCTCCCTCCAAGAGATGTCTCCATTCGGTGAAGGCAGCTTTTATAGCCAATAGTTCTTTATTCCCTATGTCATAGTTTGTTTCTGCTGGCACCATCTGGCGAGAATAGAAGGCACACGGATGTAACAGCATCTTAGGTCCAGTCCTTTGAGACAGTATAGCACCAACAGCTGAATCAGAAGCATCAACTTCCACAATAAATGGTAATTCCGGCTGAGGATGTACCAGGACAGGGGCAGAGGTAAACAGAGTCTTCAATCGGGAAAATGCGGTATCCGCCTTATCGGACCACTGAAAAGGAGTCCCCTTACGTGTGAGTTCAGTGATCGGTGTAATAACGGCAGAGAAATTCTTAATGAAACGCCTATAAAAATTGGCAAACCCCACAAATCTCTGAACATCTTTTTCATTCTTGGGGATGGGCCAGTCCAGCACAGCTTTAATTTTACTTGCGTCCATACTTAAACCTTTGGGAGTTATTACATACCCCAGGAATTGAATGTCTGTTTGTTAAAATCACATTTTTCTAGTTTAATGTATAGGCGGTGGGTACGAAGGCGCTCTAGAACTATACGGACCTGTTTTCTGTGGTTTTCAAGATTATCAGAGAATATTAGGATATCATCCAAATATGCCACAACAAACTGATCCAGGAGATCTCGTAGTACATCATTGATAAGATGCTGGAAAGTTGCAGGGGCATTACAAAGCCCAAATGGCATTACTAGATATTCGTAATGCCCGTACCTGGTTCTGAAAGCTGTTTTCCATTCATCATTGGGTCTTATGCGAACCAGATTATATGCCCCCCGAAGATCAAGCTTCGTAAATATTTTAGCTGAGCGGAGTCTCTCCAAAAGTTCAAGAATCAGAGGCAAGGGGTAGCGGTTTTTAACAGTGATGGTATTAATGTCCCTGTAATCAACGCCTGGCCGTAGGCTGCCATCTTTCTTTTCTACGAAGAAAATAGGAGCTCCTGCTGGAGAAGTAGATGGTCGAATAAAGCCTTTGGCAAGATTTTCTTGTAGATATTCACGAAGAGCTTTCAATTCAGGCTCCGAAAGGGAATATATACAGCCAAATGGGATAGCAGCCCCAGGCAACAGCTCTATTGGGCAATCATAAGGCCTGTGTGGTGGAAGCTGATCAGCATTCTTCTTATCACAGACATCTGCAAAATCCCGATATTGTAGAGGAAGCTTAGTCAAGTTTGTAGCAACAATTTCATTAATTGTTGTGGCAACAGGTGTTACCTTAGAGGGTTGACAATTCATTAAGCAGCGTTCTGAAGGAAAGGACAAAGTTCTGATCTTCAAATCAATCTGTGGGTTATGCAGAGCAAGCCAAGGTACCCCCAAAATCACTGGAAACTGTGTTGAGGAAATTAGGTGGAAAGAGATAGCCTCATGGTGATTCAATTCCACAGTCAACTTTAAGGGCACAGTCTCATGTGTAACCGGTCCTGACGTAAGTGGAGAACCATCAACTGTCTCCATTAACACAGGTGAAGAATTAGGGATAGACTGAATTCTATTTCCTGCTGCAAATTTAATGTCCATAAAGTTTCGGCCTGCTCCAGAATCTATCATAGCGGTAGTTGAAATTTTACGATCACCACATTGCAACGTGATAGGCACCACAAAATGAGGATGGTGAGTCAACATACCCTCTTCACCATGAGCCAGAGAAAACAAGGGTTGTGTGACAGAATCCAGTTGATCCGAAATCTGGGATTGGTGTCGAATCTGTGCACCCTCAGCCGCCATAGCTATTGTTCATTTGGATTTGCTAGGGCAATTGATGGCATAGTGCCCTGCACTACCACAATACAGGCATAAATTGTGAATGCGTCGCCACTGTTTTTCTTCGTTGGATAATGGCCCTCTTATTAGATTTACCTGCATAGCCTCTGGCTCAGAGTCTGTAGGTGTTTGTGGGATCGGAGTAGAAGTTCTTGAATAGGAAATTGGAGTAGTACTTGGTCTAAAAGAGCCCTGTCTTTCCAATCTTCTTTCAGAAAGTCTCCGATCAATACGGATAGCCAAACGCACAAATGCATCAAAGTCAGCAGGAAGATCAACACGAGCTAGCTCATCTTTTATAGCGTCTGAGAGACCTTTTCTGAAGTAGAACCTCTGGGCTGATTGGTTCCAGATAGTATCAGCAACCCACTGTCTGAATTCAGCAGCATATTCAGCCACCGAGCGCCTCCCTTGATGCAAATGAAGGAGAGTGGCTTCTGCTGTAGCACATCGATTGGGGTCATCAAAAACTAGGCACATGGCCTCAAGAAAGTCATTTAGATTACCCAAGACTGGACTGTCTTGTTCCAGAAGAGGGGAGCCCCAAGCCAGGGCTTCATCTTTGAATAAGGAAAAAATAAATCCCACCTTCTCTCTTTCAGATGGAAATTGGTGAGGTAACATCATGAAGTGCAAACGGCATTGATTTAGGAAACCCCTACATTTTTGCGATCTCCTCCAAACTTTTCTGGCAGGGGCAAGCGGGCCTCTTGAGCAGGTGTAACAGTAGCAGCCGCAGCATCACGTGCCCTGTAGCTGGTGTACTCACTGTGCATTGACTGAAATTTATTTTGCAGTTCAGCTACCTGGTCCTGCAGCATTTGGATGGTCTGTGCCTGGGTCTGCACAGTTCTTGCAAATAAAGCAACCTGCTGGGCCAATGCAGAATCTATCCCGGCGGTCTCCATGAAAGGGCCAGATTATTCTGTAATGATATAGAAATCACAAAGTTGTGGAGACCAGTAGCCAAGGTCAGCAATAATCCAGTTCCGCAAACTTGTAGGTGAAACAGGAACAAGGTTTATTGAAGGGATCAGGAACCAACAAAAATCTGGCAAGGATTAATAGACAGGAAGTTCCTTATATAGGCCAAGGACCAGACACCTGACCAGACACAGCTGAAGAGACTTAGGTACTGATACAATTGCTAGCAGAGTCAAGCTTATAAGGTCTCAATGGAATTCATAACAGGCAGGCTGGCGCAGTGGTAGGGAAGAGGTATAGCAGCCTGGGGACCAGGGTTCAAAACCCAGCAGAGTCAATTCCTCACACCATGTGCAAACACAGGTTCCTTCAAAAAAATACCACCAGACTTAAAAGTTTGTCCTTGGGATTTATTCATGGTCATGGCAAATGCCATAATGGGAAATTGTCTCCTTTGAAGGACAAAAGGCAAACCACTCTCACTTGGAGCCAAATCAATTCTCAGTATAAGAACTGGTTCGCCTTTATGGGTACCACTCATAATTTCTGCATGTATAAAATGATCCTTTAATTCCTTCACAATTAATCTGGTCCCATTACAAAGTCCTTTTTTGGATTCATATTTCTCAATAGCATGATAATTGCCCCTTTTTTAAGTTGCAAAACATGGGGTGGCATTCCAGAGGGAGTTAAAGAATTAATTAATTCCATACTAAAGTTTGCTTCACTCTCTTTGTCGTCAGCCAGAACAGAATATGCACTGTAATAGTTTTTTGGGGGAGCATTGATTAATTTTAATATTTCGTTGTTTAAATTTAAGGCATCGTAATTTTTTGATGTCAATATGACTTTGCTTGCAATGTCTGAGTAATCCTCATTATTGATGGTATTGAGAAAGATTGTTGAAATTAGTGGTTCTGTTGAAATCATTTCTGGTGGAATTTGCAGTGCATCACCAGGTAAATTAGTTATTTTTGGCTGTTTTCCTTCTCCAATGTTAATGAGCCAATCATTGAATTGACTTCGCCCTTCAGATCTCATATTTACTTCTAATCTCAGGTGTGTAAATATTTTCCACAGCTTACTTCTTTTAATACACATTTCTACTATGTCAGTCCGATTGCCATGTGGCACCACAGGTAATGTTTGCCTGAAATCTCCTCATAACAACATCACCTTTCCACCAAATGGCAAATCATTAGCCATAACTTCTTTTAATAATCGATCAATACATTGGAGGGCATGACATGACATCATAGTTGCCTCATCTATTTTAATTAATTTACTCTTGTGCAATTTTTTGGCTTGTAATGAATTCATTCGAATATCCGACACTGATGTTTCCAGAATGGGAACTGGCAGTTTAAATCCACTATGCACAGTTCTACCACCTTCTAACAAAAGTGCGGCAATTCCAGTGGTTGCAAATGGCAGTGCTTTTTGACCCTGTGCTCGAATGCAACTCATCAACAAATTATATAGGTAAGTTTTCCTGATCCACCCGGACCATCCAGATAGAAATAACGCTCTTTCAGCATTTCATCTTCTATTGCATTTGTGATGGCATTAAATGCTTCCAATTGCAATACATTTAAAGTTCCAATTTTTTCTTGTGTTTTTTGGTATTCAATGTCAGTGTCATACTCATCACAGTTAATTTCATCTATAAATCCTGGATCAGGCAGATTAAAGTTGGAACAATTTAATCCATGACAATGAAAGATTTCCTGTATTTCGATTAATGCTTTAAATTGTGCAATGGTCTCATTATAACGTTGCAAGAAATCTTCACACATATGTAATTTAAATTTTTCCCTCAAAGTTAAGGTATCTGGTACATTGCAAAATATACAAATAAAAGCAAAATTTTCTCTCATTTGCTTTGGCATTTGACATAGTGCTGCTTCCTCGAGACATCTCTCCCATTCTGTATCATCTGCCAGAAAGATTTGATGTCTTGCAGCTAACTGGAAAGTGTCATAAACTATGTCATTGACTGTGCGTAAATGTTCATAACTTTGTGCTCCGGAAACATGTAAAAGGAGTAATCTTAAACTGAAACGTTGGGATAATTTTATAATTATGTTTCTTTCGTTGTCTCCATTCACCATTTACGAATACATAGTGATTTGGAATGTCAATGTATAAAAATTGTCTGGCCTCAGTGTCCTGACAATTTAATTGAAACCAAGCAGTAAGCGTTGTTTCTCTATGTTCACTTTTGTGCTAAAGCATTTGTTTCATTGCCGGCCGTGAAGGAAACAAATTGACTTTGTGGCAGATGGACAGCTAATCGATACACAGCATGTGACCGATCATGCATCTCAAATTTTGAGAAGATGCCACATTGCTTCAGGAGCACTTACATAGCGAGCATCTAAATAAGAAGAAAGTTTCTCATGTAAAATGGGGTTGTCTTTTTCGTTGTCTGCACCTTGCACAACAACAGTTGCTGCATCATATCCTTTATATATATACTCATACACATATTTTATGGATTTGATGGAAGTGCAAGCTTCCACATTGATATGTGCATTGGACTTCATCAGCAAATGTGGATTGTATGGAACCACATATCCATTATCGACCTTTTGGCCACGGATAATAGCCGTTTGTCCTTCTCTTCTTTTATACAAAGGGTATCCATCATAATTAACATAAGTCTGCATTTGAAATTGTTTTGGAAACTCTTTTATGCATTTCTTATTTTCCATGCATGGTGAGTTTGGATTGCTCTCTCCACATGGCCCATGTATCATTCTATGAGTTACAATCTCATAAAGTCTTAAATGCTTTTCTGGATGTGGCAGTTCAGCACTAATCACTGAATCCACTCTATCTGCTGTATTTAATTTATCTTTTTCTTGCAAGATTAAAAGTATATGTGCATGTGGCAGGCCTTTTTTTTTGAAATTCAATAGCATAAACAAAAGCCACACATTTTCCAAATAAGTCTGCTTTAGTGATATCCTAAAATAAGGAATTTAGTTTGATTTTGAATACTCTAGCAACCAAATCTGGTCGATCAGAGATAGTTTGTCCAAGCATAACATTTTCTTTGATCTCTGGCCATTGTGGATTACATGTAAATGTAATAAATAAATCTGTTTTACCAAATTTTGTGACAATAGCCATGGCATCATTGTATCTTTCTCGCATATTGCGAGGAGATCCTTGGAAAGAGTAGGCAAAATCATTGCTCGTCCAGCAGGAATGTCTCTGTTTGCAGCCAATTCAGAGACATAATCCATCAATCCACAATATTGTTCAACTCAAAGCTTGTTTTGTTGGAATTTGGCAAAATTTAGATTATTTGCTTCGACTTGTAGATAAGAATCAATAATCCATTGTTGTGTGAGTTTACCCCCACATAAAAATAGGATTATAATGATCCCGGACAGCAGTTTGTGCCACTTTATATTCCAGCATTAAGATATTGTTTCTAATACGAAGTTTACTATTTGGATAACTTTGCAACTGCAATTTTGGTTGTTTGCAGGTGGGTGTCTGTGTGTCTGCGTGTCTGTATAGGATTCTATTTCTTGGGTTGTTTGCGGGTGGGTGTCTGTGTCTCTGCGTTTCTGTGGGTGTGTGTCTCTCTGGGTGTGTGTCTAGATATCTGTGGGTTTGTGTCTCTCGGGGTTCTGTATTTCTGTGTCTGTGTGTCTTGGTGTGTGTATAGGATTCTATTTCTCTGGTTGTTTGCAGGTGGGTGTCTGCATGTGTATATAGAATTATATTTCTATGATTGTTTGCAAGTCGGTGTCTCTTGTCTGCATGTGTGTATAGGATTATTTTTCTCTGGTTGTTTGCAGGTGCGTGTGTGTGTAGGATTCTATTTCTCTGGTTGTTTGCAGGTGGGTGTCTGTGTCTCTGGGTGTCTGTGTCTCTGGGTGTCTCTCTGTAGGTGTTTTTATATCATGAATGGAAAAACAGAAACAGTTATCGTGTTCTTATAGAAGAGCTACACAAAAGAGCAATTGACCTAATATAATACATGAAATAAAATATTTAACTGCTTCTAAGGTGCTATCCCTGTCAATGAGCAGTAACATAATGATGAATGAATACAGGAATACACATAAAATCTTTATTATAATTTTATTTTTCCCTTATGATATACCTGTAAATTAGCTGTTCTATAATTGAAAATGCTCCTGTTTTGAGGCAGGTGTAGACGTGAGAAATCTGTAAAAAGATGCAAAAATCATAATTAATTTTTTTATTGAATGAATGTATGAAATACCATTACTCAACGCAAATCAATAGTTCATATTATATTGTGTTAACAAATGTCATCACAAAATCATTTACCTGTCAATTTAATATTCTGTAATGTAAGAATCCTGTATAGTCACAAATCTGTGAAAAGAAGTAAAAATCATATGTTATTACTTAAAGTACTTGTTGTCCTTTTCATACATGCATGCAGTAAAGTAAATATAAATATTTTAAAATGATATACCTGTGAAGGTGATGTAATTGCAGATAAAATGCTGCAGCCCTCTGTGTAGTCACGTGGGCAGATAATCTAACTGTGAGAAAAGAAATTGAAAAAAGGGCTTGTTAATGTTTGCTATGTTTTAATTAGCATAGCTTCAAAGTAGAATTCAATGCACTGTAAAATGTAAGTAAGTGATATAAATATGTAAACGGTTTGAGGATCCTATACCTTTAATACAATGAGCTTAAAGAATCACCAACAGTAATATCTAAATTCAGTGCAAAAGGGAGATATATTTTTATGAATTTTTTACTTTAAATTTCTTGTATGAATAATCAATGAACATTAATAGTTGAGTAGCAAGCACAAAATGTAAAACAACTATACATTTTTTTTTCTTTTACTAAATGTGTTATTATGACTAATTATTAATTAATTAACATTATTAATAATCATAATGATGAATACAATAATAAATGAACATAAATAGTTGAGCATCAATGTGAAAATCTAATTCCAGTGATATTCTTTTTTTGTTATAAACAATTTTTTTTTAATAATTTGTAATTAATAAAATTAATGTCCATTAAAATTGAAATAATCAATGAATAAACATATTTGAAATAATTAATGATTAATACCGTGCTAAAGCACAGGTATTGCAAAATGCAGTAATGTATATATATATTTTTTTAATAATAATTAATAAAATTAATCTCCATTAAAAATTAATTAATCAATAAATAAACATATTTGAAATGGTTAATGATTAATACCGTGCTAAAGTACAGATATTGCAAAAAGCAGTAATGTATTTTTTTTTCCTTGCTTTTTTTTTATTTTATTTTTTATTACTAATAAATTCATTAATATACTTTACCTATCAAGAAATATCCAGCAATCAATATCCTGGAGAGCTAACAATCTCTTTGGATTTTCTGGCAGCCGAAAACGTCGTCAGACTGTCATCACCTGAGGAGAAAATGTGAGCTCTGTGGCAATTGTGCCCTATATATAGGCTTTGTGCGCAAGTGCGCAAGGCAAAGCCGTTATTTTAGGCAGGAAATCCGCCATTTCAGATATGTTATTGTGCACATGGTCTTAAAATGGCGGCTATATTGTATGTGTGTTACGCGCATCTAATGATTTTGCGATACTCTGTTGTACTACCTGGTGTAAGTCCTACGTGTTGGGGCTCTGTTTCGCGTGTTTAGGGTCCTGTAGCCTCGTTTTCGTTTTTTTTTGGCGCCCATTTTTTCTCTCGCTTAGGGGATTTTAGTGTGTTTAAACTCGTGAATTTGGACTTAAATGGAGTTGTAACTTCACTTGCAGAGGTCCTGGAGGCCCCCCCTTGCTGTGGGTATGTTTTTTATGTGTATTTATTGTGTTCTTGACTGTTTACTGTTGCGCCCAGTTCGGCCGTTACGGTTGTATTTTTCCTTAGTCGTAATGTTTTTTTTTTCTAAGTAAGTTGTGCGTGTGTGTGTTTGTAACCGCGTGTGAGGCGTAATGTTTTTTTTTCTAAGTAAGTCATGCGTGTGGTTGTTTGTAACCGCGTGTGAGGCGCCTTTGAGCCTCCACCAATGCAGACCCTTGCTTTGCGAGAGGGTCCGCATTTGCGGACAAACACATACGACGTTGGAGCCTCCACCTGCGAGGGTCTGCATTTGCGGACCAAACTGCATCCCTCGCTTCGCGAGGGATGCAGTTCTTGCAAGCTTGCAAAGCGTGACGACGAATCGTAGTTTGACAACTAATATATGTGATATACACACACACAGTATCTCACAAAAGTGAGTACAACCCCGCACATTTTTGTAAATATTTTATTACATCTTTTCATGTGACAACACTGAAGAAATTACACTCTGCTACAATGTAAAGTAGTAAGTGTACAGCCTCTATAACAGTGTAAATTTGCGGTCCACTCAACACACAGCCATTAATGTCTAAACCGTTGGCAACAAAAGTGGGTACACCCCTAAGTGTAGATGTCCAAATTGTGCACAAAGTGTCAATATTTTGTGTGGCCACCATTATTTTCCAGCACTGTCTTAACTCTCATGGGCATGGAGTTCACCCAAACCTCACAGGTTGCCACTGGAGTCCTCTTCCACTCCTCCATGATGACATCACGGAGCTGGTGGATGTTAGAGACCTTGAACTCCACCACCTTCCATTCGAGGATGCCCCACAGATGCTCAATAGGTCTGGTGACATGCTTGGCCAGTCCATCACCTTTACCTTCAGCTTCTTTAGCAAGGCAGTGGTCATCTTGGAGGTGTGTTTGGGGTCGTTATCATGTTGGAATACTGCCCTGCGGCCCAGTGTCCGTAGGGCTCTGCTTCAGTATGTCACAGTACATGTTGGCATTCATCTTTCCCTCAGTGAACTGTAGCTCCCCGGTGCCGGCGGCACTCCCAAAATATTGACACTTTGGGCCCAATTTGGACATACACTTAGGGGTGTACTCACTTTTGTTGCCAACGGTTTAGACATTAATGGCTGTGTGTTGAGTTATTTTGAGGGGACAGCAAATTTACACTATTATAGAGGCTGTACACTTACTAATTTACATTGTAGCAGAGTGTCATTTCTTCAGTGTTGTCACATGAAAAGGTATAATAAAATATTTACAAAAATGTAAGGGGTGTACTCACTTTTGTGAGATACTGTATATAAATATAAATATATATATATATATATTGTGATCAGGATGGCCGCGTATAGCGGTGGTTTCTTGAATAAAGGGCTGATACCGGCTTGAAAGTGCAGCAAATTGGTTTATTTGCAGAAAGAAAATAACAGCTGTAGCAGTAGCTCTGTTTAAAATAACGGAAAATAAACAACTACTTCTCCGCGAGGTGGGAGAATGCCACCTTGTGGCCAGGTTGTAAACAGTCCTTTAAACTTGGGAGACTGCCACCTTGTGGCCAGGATACCAATAGTCCCTTAGACTGGTGAGAGTGCCACCTTGTGGCCAGGGATACAAATAGTCCCTTAGACTGGTGAGAGTGCCACCCTTGTGGCCAGGATACAAATAGTCCCTTAGACTGGTGAGAGTGCCACCTTGTGGCCAGGACACCGGCCCGCCCTACTCTCCGAGTGTCCTCCCCCCAGGGCCCTCAATCAGAGTACTCGGGTACTCAAACCGTAGAAAAAAGTCACTTTAGAAATGCTAAGTCTTTTCCCGGGGGGGTTCTCTTTCCGGTAATGGTCCAGTGACTGGAGGCTTTGAGTCTATGATACAGTCCTCTTTAATAAAGCAGTACAGGTCACAGCAGTCCACTAAATCCCACCGGTATGTGCAACAAAAGATCTTGCCTTTAACTCCAGTAGCACTGGCATGGCTCACCCAGCAGGAAGCTTAGGACTGAGGTCCCCCTGGTATGAATTTACTGTGTTTGCAGTCTCTCTCTCAGGCTCTGGTACACAGCAGGACTTTTACCTCACAGCTCCAGGTAACCGCAGGATCCCACTCACAAAGCCGCTTCTCCAGAAGTTCACCTTGGTTATCTGTGCAGTATATCAGGCAGCTGACGGTTCTCTTGGCTAGCTGCCCTTTGCAGGCTCCACACAGCTTGTCTCCTAGCTAGGCCTCAGCTTCTGGCTTTAGCTTCTACACCACTCAGGCCAGAGTTCTAATTAGCAGTCTTCTCAAGCAGCACACACCCCTCTTCCTCTTTACCGGGACTTCCTGGGGTTTTTATAGTGTAGCCACTGGACCAGGTGAAGTCAAGTGCTTTAACTCTCTGAGAGCTGGACACAAGGAGCGGTACAGCCTATGGCTTATATACCAGTTCCTCTATGATCTGACCCCGGCTTCATCCTTACATTCTCACAATATATTTATGTATATATATATATATATATATATATGTATATATCACATTTATAGTTCTCAGCAATACGGGTGTTGCTAACGTTAAGCAAGCCCGCCGCAACTGCGGCACTCACTAAGCAAGGGGCCCCAGTTGCTGGCACGAAGCGCTGAAGGTGCTCCTGGCACTGTGGCCTATGGCACTCATCCCTACGACCCTGTACAACTTTCGGACCGCAAATGCGTAACCTCGCAAAGCTTTGCGGAGGTGGAGGCTCTACGGCACCTTACAATCGGTTAAAAACGCCCACAAAAGCAGGACTTTGAAAAAAAACACGCAATGACTAAATACGACTTACACAAAAAAATACGAGCCGCAGGACTTAGAAAAAATCAATTACGTACTCGCAAAAATACGACCGTAATGGACAACCCGCGCACAGTGGAAAACTTAAAAAAAAACAAAATAAACGCACAAATAAAATAAAAACCTTACTCAAAGCAAGGGGGGACACCCAGGGTGTCTGGAAGTCAGGTTACACCTTGATTTCTGTCCAATTAAAAAAGTTTAGACACTTGAAAATCCCCTAATCAAGAGAAAAAATGGCCGCAGAAAAAAACGAAAACAAGGCTAAGGACGTAATATTACAACACGTACTCGCAAAACTGAACCAACACTCAAGAACACTTCATGCGGCACGTAATACACATTATGCGGGCCGGACCACACACAAAATCGCGACCATTTTACATGCAACAAGTAACTACGTTGCGCAAAATGGCGCCTGGAACGCAAATTGACGGCTGGAACGCAAATAGCGCATGCATATTGCGTTCTAACAATTTCTACTTCAGCTCAAAGTCTATAAATACTGCACACTTTCCAGAAATTTCTACATTTCTCCTTAGGTGATGAACAGTGTGGACACTTCACTGGTGGTGTTAATTCTAAAGCAACTTCATTATCACTTTAGAAGTTTAAAATCTGCAAATTACACTAAATAGGTAAGCTAAAATACATTAATTAATTAATAAATCCATAATAAAAAAAATAAAAAAAAAATATATATATATATATATATATATATGCTTTAAAATATTGTCAACAACAACCGTATTCATATATAGTAACATTTCAAACAACAGATATACTGTATGGGCCTCATTCTATTACTGTCCTAAATCGGCCGTAAGGCTGCGATTACTTGCGGGGGTTCAGTTAACTCGCGATTCAATTTATACGGCCCCGCAAGGATCTCCCCTTCGGCCGGCCGCATATCTTGAAACCGGGCCGTAAGCTCTGAAATATAAAAACGCAAAACTAAATTCAAGCCTGCACTGTACAGCTCTGTAAATGCTAGGGATCATATTGGGGGACATGAGGATTAAAAGTAACCCCCTCTCAAGCTTGCACATCAGCCCAAACCTGAGTTCAAATTAACTGTTTATTTTCCGGCTGCGGCGTGGGCGTGTCTGAGGTGCTCCAAGCACTCTAGACTTTTTACATGTATATTTTACGTATATTAAAAAATATATATTTTACGGATTTGAGTATAGGGTAATTATGTGCTATTTTTTCTAACACCGAATATCACTTTATAGACTCCGCAAAGTGCAGGATGGCTTTATTTGAGCTATTTTATGTGCTTAATTGGTGCTAGCGCGACCTGTTTGCTGCAAGTAAGCTGCGGCTTGTTTTTAGCCTTGCAGACAGGGTTCCCGGAGCAATAGAATTGCAACCAGGCTTTTCTTACGGCCGATTTCCTTGCGGCCGTTTTAGATCAAAGGCTTTCCTCCAGCACGATCGGCCACAAGAGATAGCAAGGCGCCGGCCGCAAGCCTGCCGGAGTCCCCGGCCGGAGGGAAATAGAATAGCCGTAAAGCTTGCGGTCGGTCCTTGCGGCCCCGCAGCGGCTGCGGCCGATAATAGAATGAGGCCCTATGTGTATATATAAAATAATCAATTTTTTTTAAAAAAAAGGACATATTTCAACAAATTGATTTATTCATATTATTTATTCATTATTTATTCATATATATTTTAAAACACAATTTATACTTTTAGCAAAAAAAATACAGACACATATATATTTATGCTGCACTTCAACATTTTACTTTTTTTGTAATTTTCACTCTGCCTCAACAGCGTCACTGAATAATTTGCAGCGCTGCACGGTTTAACATGGACTGTCAAATCTACAGAATTTTACACACGACAAAGAAAGAACAGGTAATCTCCAAAAATATATTTGCTTCAAAAAAATAATATGCTCTTAGTAAAAAATAAAATAAAAAAATACAACAAAATAAAAACATTTCTCTTTTTCCACAGACGCTGCCTAAAGTCTGTTTCAGGATGTTTGGCAGCAGGGGACCCTCTGTCATTTATACACAACTAATAATTCAACAAAGGTATAGTATAACAAGTTAAAAAAAAAAGTAAACCTATCCTGTTTGCTGTGCGCCAATGTCAAAATAAAAATAAATAAAATCAGAAGCCCCTACTGCCAATAATGGTGCACACAACAGAGGATAATCCAACAAATGTTAAAAACACATAAAAAATGCAAGAATGAATCCTGTTTTCTCTGCACCAACCTCTAAGCCTAACCCATAACCTAAACCTCTAATCACAAAAGTGGCGTACACAAAACAGGATAGTACAACAAATATTGGTAACACATACAAAATGGAAGAATGAATCCTGTTTTGTCTGCACCAACCTCTAAGCCTAACCAAAAAACTAAACCTCTAATGACAACAGTGAAGTACACAAAACAGGATACTACAATAAATATTGTTAACACATATAAAATGGAAGAATAAATCCTGTTTTGTGTGCCCTAACCTATAAGCCCAAACCCAGAAACTAAACCTCTAATGCCTACAGTGCTGCACACAAAACAGGATACTACAACAAATGTTCGTAAAACATAACACATGCAACCATCTATCCTATTAAATATGCACAACTCTCTAAACCTAACCCCATAACCTAAACCTCGCTGAATACATACAAAATCAAACTATATATCCTGTTTTACATGCTCTTAGTACAAAAAAAACACACATGGGGAGGAAGTAGGTTGGCAACCCCAATTAACCCTTGAGAGTTACCCAAATTCAAAAGTACGTGTGAGAAATAATATTTCCATGCTTGTATTTAAAGTGGCTCAAACTGCCATTCGAGATGGATTCAATCCCATTTTACATGGCGGAAAACTGACACAACAATGGATCATTGATTCATATTTGCAAGTTGAGGCAAATAATTTAAACTTCAAATATCAACAAGATAAAAAACGTGTAGAACAGTATTGTGTCGCTGAGGCAGCTACAAACAGAGAGCTTGCAGCTGGCAAAGCCATCATTTTACCATCTTCTTTCCAAGGATCTCCTCGCAATATGAGAGGAAGATACAATGATGTTATGGCTATTGTAACTAAAATTTAGAAAACCATATGTATTTATTTACATTTACATGTAATCCACAATGGCCAGATATTACACACACTCTGCTAATTGGACAAACTGCTTCCGATAGACCAGATTTAGTGGCAAGAGTCTTTAAAATCAAATTAACTCAATTAATATGTGACATAACTATAACTCAGTTATTTGGCAAATTTCTTGTTTATGTTTATACCATCAAATTTCAAAAAAGAGGCCTTCCACATGCACATATTATTATAACTTGGATACTGGTGATACTGGTGACAAAGTGGATTCAGTAATTATTGCTGAACTACCAGATCCAGAAATACATGGTAGACTATATGAGATTGTAACTCATCATATGATTCATGGACCGTGTGGAGATATTAATCCACAGTCACCATGTGATGGCTATCCATTATATAGAAGAAGAGAAGGCCAAAATGCCATTATTCGTGGAAAAAAGGTAGATAACAGATATGTGGTACCATACCATCCACATTTACTCATGAAGTGTAACGCACACATTAATGTGGAAGCTTGCACTTCTTTAAAATCCATTAAATACGTCTACAAATATATTTACAAAGGCTATAATGCAGCTACTGTAGTGGTCAAAAGGGCTGAAAATCACGAACAAAGTGAGTTATTACATGATGGACTTGCATCTCATGCAGATGCTCACTATGTAGGTGCGCCAGAAGCCAATGCAGCGTCTTGTAAAATTTGAAATGCATGATCGCTCACATGCAGTTGATTGATTAAGCTGTACGTTTGCCACCAAGACAATTAGTGTATTTCCATGATGGAAATAAAACAAATGCTTTGGCACAAAGTGAGCATCGCCTAACTACACTGACCTGCATGGTTTCAATTAAATTGTACTGACTTGGAGGCAAGGGATTTGTTATATATTGACATTCCATACCATGTTTATGTTTTTGTTAATGGATTATGGCGAAAACGAAAAAGTCGGGGAAATAAAATAATCCTAAGAATTTACACTGTAAGTCCAAGGAGACCTTGAACGTTTCTGCTTATGATTACTACTTTTAAAATGTTCCTTGGTTCACAAAGTTTTGAACAGTTAAGAACTGTTAATGACATAGTTTATGAATCATTTCATTTAGCTGCGGCGACACAGAAACTTCCTAGCTGATGATACAGAATGGGAAAGATGTCTAGAAGAAGCATTACTATGTCAAATGCCACAGCAGATGGGGGAACAATTTGCATTCATTTGTATCTTCTCAAATGCTCCAAATGCATTAGCTTTGTGGGACAAATTTAAAACAAATATGGCTGAAGACTTTTTGCAACAATACAATGAGCCTATTGCACAATTAAAAGCATTAATTGAAATCCAAGAGGTCTTTTTAACTCATGGATTACGTTGTGCAAGTTTTAATCTGTCAGATCCAGGTCTCATAGACAACATAAACTTTGAAGACTATGAAACTCAGCTTTAAAGAGAAAGAACAGAAGAAATACTTGCAACTTTAAATACATTACAATTGCAAGCATTTAATGTAATCAAAAATGCCCTAGATGATGACATGATCAAAGAACATTATTTCTATCTAGATGGACCTGGTGGATCAGGAAAAACTTACCTATATAATTTAATTAACATTACCTGTCGTTGTACATGGAAATCGAACCGACATTGTCGAAACATGTATAAAGTCAAGTACACTATGGAAAACTATTTACCCATCTTCAATTACAACAAAATATAGTTCAATGATTGGCTCATTAAAATTGGAGAAGTCAAAACAGAGCGAATACCAAATTTACCCGATGATACCGTGCACATCCCAGCTCATATGTTTTGCAAACAGGATCTCATATCAGCTATATTCCAAAATACAATAAATAACGTAGACTATGCACAGCTTGCCAACAAAGTAATACTAACATGGAAAAATAAGGATGCATTACTCCTCCATAATGAAATATAAAAAAAAAAATGCACCACAAAAAATGATTACAGTGCTGATTCTGTACTTGGTGATGACAAAGAAAGTCATACAAAATTTTCAACTGAATTCATTAATTCATTAACTCCCTCTGGAATGCCACCACATATTTTGCAGCTAAAGAAAAGTGTAATTGTCATGTTACTGCAAAATATGAACCCAAAAAAAGGCCTATGTAATGTGACCAGATTAATTGTTCAAGGATTAAAGTACCATTTCATACATGCTGAAATTCCATCTGGTACCCATAAAGGAGAGAGAGTTTTCATACCAAGAATAGATTTGGCACCAAGGGAAAGTAGCCTCCCTTTTTGTACTTCAATGGTGACAATTTCCCATCATCATGGCATTTGCCATGACCATTAATAAATGACAAGGACAAACTATTTAAATCTGTGGGTATCTTTTTAGAAGAACCAGTATTTGCACATGGCCAACTGTATTTTGCATTCTCAAGATGCAAGAATCCAGAGGCTATTAAAGTTTACATTGAAAACAACCAAAGTCAAGGTGATTTATTAGATGATGGCCGCATGTTTACAAAAAACATTGTCTACTATGAGGTACTATAACTTTAATTCCACAAAATATAACAATACAAGATATGGCACAGAACAAAAAAAAAAGATTCACCACAACGACAATGTTAGAATAAAAAACAAAACAAAATTAGGGCACAGTGGTTTGATTTAGAGGACAAACTTTTATGTCACTCTGGCTCTTTTTAGAGGACCACTATTTCAATAAGAAACTCTATAAAATGGCAAAAAACATAGAGAACAGTGGTACTTCCAGGAAAAAAAATGAGATCTCTGGGACTCTTTTACGAGGACCACTATTTCACATAAGAAACTCTATGTGCCATTTTCCAACAATACTTTCATCTCAAGAACAAATGTACAACAACAACTAAAAAAATATATAGAGAACAGTGGTTTGATTTCAATGACGAAATTTTATGTCACTCAGACTCTTTTTAGAGCACCACTATTTCCATAAGAAACTCTATAAAATGTCAAAAACCATAGAGAACAGTGGTTATTCCCTGCGGACGAACTTTGATGTCTGGCGTTCTCTTTTTAGAGAACCACTATTTCACATAGGAAACTCTATATGCCATTTTCACAAATTACAACAACAACAAAATGTCAACCATCAAAAATCAACAACAATAAAATATTCAAATTTTATGGAAGTAGCCTATTAGCATGATTAGCACCACAAAACACTTTGCTTGCATTTTAGAACAATTAATAACAAAAGTCTACCAAAGTAACTCATAATCTTCTGTTTGAGCAAAAATCAAAGGAAAAGTTTTCATAATGTTCGGCTCTGGCTTGCCGCAGTCACTCGTAGCAGTTCTCTCACAATGTTTTTGTGATGAGTGATTAACATAGATAGGGAGATTTACTTTGCTCTTAAACATGGTGTAATCTGAGAGGATTATTATGGGGTCTATGTTACTATTATTATTATAATTTATTTATAACGCACCGACATATTCCGTAGCGCTGTACATAAGATAAGTTCCAGGCAAAGTAAATACAAATCAAAATATAGCAAAGCAAGGAGGGCCCTGTCATTGAGCTTAAATCCAGTTTCCATGGTGCTTTCCCCCAAAGCACCCTGCAGGATTGAAACTCGCAGACTTACAACCTAAAGGTATTGTGGCATGGTAAAGGAGGGAGATAGAGGTGATGAGCATGTTAAAAGAGATGCGTTTTTAGTGAGGTTTTGAATTTTCGAGGCAGGAGGGCAATCTGGTGGAGCGAGGCAAGGAGTTCCAGAGAAAAGGGGCAGTACGAGAAAAGTCCTGAAGGCGAGAATGAAAGGAGGGTTGGACAAGAGTTGTAGAAAGAAAAAGGTAATTAGCAGAACTAAGAGGGCCGGTTGGGGGAATATTTGGAGATGAGAGCAGAGATGTAAGGGGGTGCGCAATTGTTGAGGGCTTTGTAAGTTAGGGTCATGATTTAAATTTTATTCTGGAGACTAAGGGAAGTGGAATGATTGAAATAGAGCTGATGCCGACAATGAAAGTTGTGTACGGAAGATGAGTCTAGCAGAGGCGTTCATTAATGATTGAAATGGGGATAGTCGGGTGGTGGGTAGGCTAGCAAGAAGCGAGTTACAGTAGTCAAGTTGAGTAATGATGAAAGAGTGTATTAGGATTTTAGTTGTGTCTTGTTTAAGATAGTGGCGAATTCTGGAGATGTGTTTTAGATGGAGAAGGCAAGATTTTGTTAGTGACTGTATGTGAGGGATGAAAGACTGGGCGGAGTCCAGTAGAACCCCAAGGCAACGGACTTGGGAGGTGGGTGTGATGATGTCGTTGTTGACTGTGAGTAGAGATGTGAGGAATTGATGCTGTGGTAGAGGGAGGGAAGAATAGGAGTTCAGTCTTAGACATGCTAAGTTTGAGATGGTGGGTGGACATCCAAGAGGATATACTAGAAAGGCAGTTGGAGACATGTGTTATTAGAGAGGGGGATAGATCTGGTGATGAGAGGTAAATTTGAGTGTCATCTGCATAGAGATGATACTGAAGCCCAAAAGAGTGTATTAGGGTACCAAGTGAGGATGTGTAAATGGAGAAGAGGAGGGTGCCTAGGACTGAACCTTGGGGTACGCTAACAGACAGGGGTAGGTAGAAGAAGAGGTGTCAGAGAAGGAGCCACTGAATGATTGATTTTGTAGGTATGATGAGAACCACAAGACAGCAACTATGTAATCATAGATTGATTATAAAAGTTAAGTTTTAAGCATCTTAAAGATTAATTTATAAGTAGAGTCCTTTGTCTCATTACATTACTGCTCTATTTGGTGCAATGATATTGGAAATTTATACTGTATTACATGCTCCACTAAGGATGATGTGCATTATATCCTTAAAAGTAATGATATAGTGATATAAATGTATGATTGGTATTGCTTTAAACAGGGTGTGTCAATGTATGACAGAGTTTGAATACAATCAAACAATGAAAAGGTTACTGAATATTACACAATAATTATATGTACCAGAAATTCACTCGACCTATATTTTGACAACTTAGCCTCTCTAATGGAAAGGCTGTTCTATTATTGACAGTGATAATAACCTGTGCATAATAACTATATATATTATTTTTATATTATCAGTATATCACTTCATCACATCATAATACTGACCATAAGTGGAGTTTATAATATGTAAATTGTTTTAAGGTAATATTTTAATTTTCCTTAATTGTGTTACTTGTAGATCAAATTATTTGAATAGTAATGTTTAAGTAGGTATACTATCAAAAATGTCGTCTCACAAATCTATTACAAATTAGTTTTGTACCACGGTTTAAATTAGCAGTATTCTTACATCCTTTATCAAATCTCTTGAATTCTGTATTATTTTAAACTTGTTAGAGTAGGGGTTCTCATTAGCCGGTCCTGGGACCGGTATTGAAAACGTATCTGCCAAGCTTCAAGAACAAAAAGGGGTGAAACTTTACTACCAATAGTAATAATTAGAGATATATTATTGATGAACATATCTGCAATTAAAATGTACACTATTCAAATCCGTGCAAATCTAAATTACACTTTAATGCTAGTGTTGCAACAAAAAAGTGCAAAGAAGTGCTAAGTGTATAAAGTGCCACGTACTTTAATTAATATTTTATGCTGTGCACTTATAAAAAGTGAAAATCTAAATGATTATTTATAAATATAGTATAAATATAGTATATAGCAGTTTAAATGAGTCCAAAATATTCTATTATCCAGCTGTATGCTGCTATTATTGAGGCACCACAGTGATAAGTATTAAATAATTAATTCCTCAGTATTGATATGAATATCCTATAATAGATGAAATTCACTGCTTTCAGAAACTACAGCGTTGGCTAGTAGAGTATGATGCAAATACTGCCTCAATAATATCTCAGTGATTTCTGCGTTAATAACCAGGATCTATCTATATGTGGCTGAGCCTTCCTTCTGTAGTATTACCAGCTGAATAGCTGGAGTTTAGAAAAACAGGAAAGGGACTTAGGTCTATGAGCCTGAAAAGAGTGCCAACTCTCTACCAATATTGACTCAAAAAAATATTTCTTTAATAGCAGCGTTTATTCCCAGGATCCTTCTATGTAAGACTGTGCCTTCCTAATATAGCATAACTGGCTAAAATAGCTTCAGTTTAGAAAGCAGGGAAGGGACTTTAGTCTATGGGCCTGAAGAGAAAAAAACGCCAGCTCTCTGCCTAGGACGCCGCGGTCTGGACGCACTTGAGTGACGTCATTGACCTGCGACTGCGTTCCTACGTGAACCCGACGTACGTTTCTTAAATTTCATGCAGGAATGCAGTCGCAAGTCAATGACGTCACTCAAGTGCGTCCAGACCGCGGCGTGCTAGGCAGAGAGCTGGCGTTTTTTCTCTTCAGGGCCCATAGACTAAAGTCCCTTCCCTCCTTTCTAAACTGAAGCTATTTTAGCCAGTTATGCTATATTAGGAAGGCACAGTGTTACATAGAAGGATCCTGGGAATAAACGCTGCTATTAAAGAAATATTTTTTTGAGTCAATATTGGTAGAGAGTTGGCGCTCTTTTCAGGCTCATAGACCTAAGTCCCTTACCTGTTTTCTAAACTCCAGCTATTCAGCTGGTAATTCTACAGAAGGAAGGCTCAGCCACATATAGATAGATCCTGGTTATTAACGCAGCAATCACTGAGATATTATTGAGGCACTATTTGCATCATACTCTACTAGCCAACACTGTAGTTTCTGAAAGCAGTGAATTTTATCTATTATAGGATATTCATATCAATACTGAGGAATTAATTATTTAATACTTATCACTGTGGTGCCTCAATAATACCAGCATTCAGCTGGATAATAGAATATGTTGGACTCATTTAAACTGCTATATACTATATTTATACTATATTTATATATAATCATTTAGATTTTCACTTTTTATAAGTGCACAGCATAAAATATTAATTAAAGTACGTGCCACTTTATACACTTAGCACTTTTTTGCACTTTTTTGGCGCAACACTAGCATTAAAGTGTCATTTAGATTTGCACGGATTTGAATAGTGTACAATTATATTGTATATGGTCAATTTATGTAGGACAGAATTTCCTATTCAGCAATTTTATTCCTACCAATTTCATAGCCCATTCATCTCTCTGCTACCCATGTGCATATTTTAATAAGGATTTTAATTACCATTAAAAGCTAAGTTTTATTGTTTAGTTTATTCTCTTCTTTCTAAGATTAGGAAGATTAGGTGTGCCCTACAATAGGATCTTTTTTTCTCTCCCTTTATACAGTATTAATTAATATAATCCTAAGGAGCACCCTAATTCATATATTTGCATTTGGTTCCTATGTAATATACCTGAGCCACCACACTCCACCCTTTTGAGAAAATATTTCCTCTGAAAAAACAGCACAGGCTTCCTAAGAAAGAACAAAAAAGTAAAACTGGATATACTGCCCTGAATAAACAATGCTAATAGAAGTGAGAACAAGATAAACAATGCCAGAAGAATGCCACATAGTAAACATGAATGTTGTTGGGAGTAATTACTTAAGGAGTTCACAAGTATAAGCAAGCAATTTAAAACATATTGTTAATAGCAAAAGATAAATCTAATGGTTGCAATTTTATTTTAAAAATTGAATTTTTTCAGCTGTGCCTAGACCCAGAGATTGGCATTTCTTGGTAAGGACCACTCGTAATGTAATACAATCTTTTAGGGGGGTAGTGCAATTGCTGCTGAATGACACTGATGATTATTATACAGTATGTTGTTTAGTTGTTTAGTAATGTCTGACTCTCCATGATCCTATGGACCGCAGCATGCCAGGGACAACTTGTGTCTGGTTGTGCTAATCCATATCATTTTCATGGATACTGTAATAGGTTGTAGTGGAACCACGATTTGTCTAACCTCTCTGCTATGACCTGCCTATCTTGGGTGACCCTACATGGTATAGCTCACAGCTTCATTGAAGAACGCAAGCTCCTTCACCCCAACAAGGTATCAATCCAGATGGGGCAATATATATTTAATTATATAATCCAGCTCAAAATGCAAGCTGTTTTAATAATGTTTTTAATGCTATATTTTGTGCCTTATTTAAACATATGATTTATTAAATTATTGTTATTTAGATTATTATTTTAAGGTTGATACCAAAAACACTTTTACATTTTGCTTTGGTCACCATATTTTTTTACCTTAAATTTCCCCATTCCAATGATGCTTTGAATATTTTTTTAAATTTGAAAAATCAAACTGCACTAGAGCCTTACTTCGCTATGGGTGGCTAAATCAGTTAAAGGTATATGGAAGATTTCTGTATTTTACTAGGTACTTGAGGTTTTGTGTACTTTATTTTATTAATAAAAATGATATCTTTAGGAAATGGTCCCATTAGTGCTTGACACTATAGTTTTGGATATAAGGCAAAAGTGGGTAATTTATATATATATAACTTTAATGAAAACAACGTCGATTACAAAATATTTAAAACGGGAAGAGTTTAAAAACAAAGTCACTGACTCCTTAGTTGGTTGCTGCATACCTTATTATCACTTCTCATTTATAGAGTGTGAGTTTGTCAGCTGAAAATAGCTTAAGGAGGATTATAAGGGCATTTCTTTAACCCCAATAAACTTGAGATTACAGTATATCCTCAGTTTATATATAGTTTATATCATAATATCCTATATATGCCATGTGCACAAATACACCCTATAGTTGGTACGCTGGGTGTAATAAGATTGACCGTTTTCTCTTCAATAGTCCTATATACTGGTAACCTGCATTTCAAAATCAATTTATAAGAGAGATATATGGGTTGTCTTAATGAAGTGATTATATTGCTGCATAGTAAGTATATGCACAACACCCCCAAGTTATTTATCTATATTCTCCACCCTCTCTCATAAGTCCCCACATCTTACACCATCATCTAGTAAGTGGTATACACTTTTCAGTGATTAAAGCCCTATCTCTCCTCTGAATTACAATGTTCAGTGTCTCAGTGTCTCTATTCTCTGTGGAGATTTTCGCTTCCTGGTTACGGCGTGCGTCTCAAACTTGATGACGTCACGCTACGTCTGCCTGCTTCCTAACATGTTTCTACGTCTGAACATCTTTCTCAAAGGATTAAGGCATATGGTAATGCTGTTGTCCTTTTATAGGTTCTGGTAGTCATGGTTACCTGAACTACCACGAGTGCTACACATTAAATTAACACTTGTATTTAGATGAACAATTGGAAAATAAATTGCATAGAGATCTTTATAGTAATTCATATATCTAAAAAAGATATTATATATTATGCATGCATAATAGTAATCTTATGTCCTTTTATTGCACTATATAAATAGCAAAATCTAATATAGGAAAAAGTATTCAACCATTGGGGAGGATATAGAATATGTGTCTACAAATACAAGGTTATATATCATAAATAACCACATGAGAGGTAACAGTGATATGAAAAAAAATCCTAAATGAAGTTTAAAGAAATATTAAAATGTAGACGTACCGGATTATGCAAGTGTTAGGCAATATTATTTGTGATATTTGTCAATATCCCACCTTAAAGTGATTAACTGTGCTAATCTGCTTAATAAGCATGTACCTAAAAGGTGATACATTAAAAAGTGTCAAATGAAAATAAAATTAAAATTGTTCAAAGTGCATCAAAATGTGCTGTATAATGAATGAATGAATGGATTAAATGTCCAATTATAAATTCCATATGGAAGACCTTTGGCTTGGTCCAACCACCCAAAGGGTCCATATTTAATGTGCGCAGTGTGATCATTATAGGAAATCTTACTGTTGTAAGTTTAGAGTGATTGAAAGTGGGAAGTGTAAACAGAGTATTCAGGTATGCCCTATATTGTAAAAAGCTAAAATAAAATGAATCTTCTATCCTGTGTGTAAATATATCCTAAATGAAAAGAGTGTCTCTCATGTGTAGACATATCTTATCAGAAGGAGAACTAACTGTTCAGAAAAGGTTGTTATCTCTTGCTCAAAGGTCAGAGACCAAGGGCCTCATTCTATTATCGGCCGTAAATCGGCCGTAAGGCTGCGATTCCTTGCGGGGGTTCTGTTAACTCGCGATTCTATTATACGGCCCCGCAAGGATCTCCCCTTACGGCCGGCCGCATATCTTGAAACCTGCCGTTTAGCTCTGAAATCTAAAAACTCAAAAATAAATTCAAGCCTGCACTGTACAGCTCTGTAAATGCTAGGGATCATATTGGGGGACATGAGGATTAAAAGTAACCCACTCTCAAGCTTGCACATCAGCCCAAACCCGAGTTCAAATTAACTGTTTATTTTCCGGCTGCGGCGTGGGCGTGTCTGAGGTGCTCCAAGCCCTATGGACTTTTTACATGTATATTTTACGTATATTAAAAAAAAATATTTTACGGATTTGAGTATAGGGTAATTATGTGCTATTTTTGCTAACACTGAATATCACTTTATAGACTCCGCAAAGTGCAGGATGGCTTTATTTGAGCTATTTTATGTGCTTAATTGGTGCTAGCGGGACCTGTTTGCTGCAAGTAAGCTGCGGCTCGTTTTTAGCCTTGCAGACAGGGTTCCCGGAGCAATAGAATAGCAACCAGGCTTTTCTTACGGTCGATTTCCCTTGCGGCCGTTTTAGATCAAAGGCTTTCCTCCGGCGCGATCGGCCGCAAGAGATAACAAGTCGCCGGCCGCAAGCCTGCCGAAACCCCCGGCCGGAGGGGAATAGAATAGCCGGAAAGCTTGCGGCCGGTCCTTGCGGCCCAGCATCGGCTGCGGCCGATAATAGAATGAGGCCCCAAAAGTCTAGCTTGAGTTTGTTCAGTCCTTTATGAAATAGTAATGAGATATCAACTTTGTCTCAGTTAAATGAAGGCTGTATATGAAAAACCTTCATTTAGGCCATTGGGTACCTGTGCTCTCAATTTGTAAATCCATCTGGATTCACATTGTAATAATTTTTTTGGGAGGTCTCCCCTCCTAGGTCCTGATGTTACTGAGTCTATAATACAGAATTTGAGCACATCAGCATCGTTATTGTGCTAATATTTAACATGTCTTTCTATAGGAGTGTCATATTCATTAATAATCGAATATACATGTTCTCCTACTCTCCGGCGGAATTCCCTACAGGTTTTGCCTACATAGATCTTATTGCACAAACAAGTGGCTACATATACCACTTCAGAATCATGCCCAAAAGTCATTATGCATCCAGTTACATTTTTCTCATTTGGAGTGACATTTCTGGGAGTGCTATTTTCTCCTCGTACCTTATTGGTATGTATATTTAGCAGATCGGTTATATTGCAGTTCCAGGCATTTTTGTAGGCCAATTTAAGACTTCTAATCGTTCTCTTAATTTGTCTACTTCAATTTTACATTTTTCATCTGAACTGCAATTTCTCAGAATCCTTAGGTATTGACCTTTAGGGATTCCTCTCTTTAGAGGCTCAAAGTGTTGGCTCTCCCATTTTAAAATAGTATTTGATGCTGTTTCCTTTTTGAAAGTAGATGTACCAATGTTTCCTTCTATATCTTTCTTTATTTTCAAATCTAGAAGGGAAACCTCACTCTGACTTGCCCTCAAAGGTGAATCTTAGGCCTAAATTATTGTTATTTAAGTATTGTATAAATTAATTCAGATCTTGTCTGTTGCCTGTCCAGACAAGAATGTATCTTCTCCAAATAAGTATGTTATCTCCAAAGGCATGTGCATTATCATCATATATATACTTGTCCTCCCACCAACCCAAAAATAGGTTTGCATAGCTAGGGGCACATGTGTCCCCATAGCCGTCCCCTGTTGCTGGTGGTACCATTGTTGGTTAAATAAGAAAAAGTTATGTTTCAGAACGTAGTCCAACAGTGATATCAGAAAGTTGTTTAGTTCATCAAAAGTTGCACCTTTCATTTGTAGAAAATATTTCACTGCATCAATTCCAAAATTATGAGGGAAACTGCCACATAAAGCTTCAACATCAATACTTACTAGCCAAGACTTGGTTGGTATACAAAGATCTTCCAGTTGTCTTAGGATATCTGAAGTATCCTTTACATATGAAGGTAGACCCATCCCAAATTCTCTCAGGCGGTGGTCCAAGAATAAGCTACAGTTATGAGAAAGGTTATTAGTACCTGAGACTATAGGTCTTCCAGGGATAGGACAAGTTTTTTTGTGTACTTTTGGAAGTAAATAGAAAACTGAAACAGTAGGGAATTTTGGAAACAGAAATTGATAGGTCTGATCATCAATAATTCCTTTACTTTTTACATCATCTATAATATTCTTTAGTCTTAATTTGAATTCAGGAGTGGGATCCTTAGTGATAGTCTTATAAGTTGTTCTATCTTTTAGAATTCTATTACACATGTCTTTGTAATCCACATTGTCCATTAGGACTATGTTCCCACCTTTGTCTGCTGGTTTAATATGTATAGATGTGTTATCTTTTAATTCTTTAAGAGCTTCATATTCAGATTTTGTAAGGTTGTAATTTCTCTTATGATTTATGTAATCAATATTTTCGATGGCATTTGAGACTAAAAACTAAAAAACACCCAAATATTAGCATACTCTTTCAGTTGAGGTGTGAATGTACTTTTATTCCTCCATGTCTTTGGCTCAATAATTGGAGTGCAATTCTCTTCCAATATTGTTATTAGACCTTGTACTATCTCAATATCCTCTTGTGGTACACCAAAATTCATAATTTCCCTATCCTGTTTCATTTTGTAGAATTTATGCAGGGCTAATTTCCTAGAGAAAAGGCTCAGATCTTTAATGTGAGTAAAGGTATCTGCTTTAGATGTTGGTACAAATGTTAAACCTTTACTTAAAACTGAAATGTGATCTTCTTGTAAATCAAAATGGGATAGATTTATAATTCTTAAGTCATCCTCTTTTTTATTAGGATTTAGAAGAATTGATTTGTTCTGGTTTGTATTGATCCCCTTCCTTGAGATCGTCCCCCTCCTAAAAAAGGAGGGGGGAGATCATTATCATATCTTAGATGTGATCTTACTTGTCTGTCAGATTCATATTGATTCCTTCTGGAGCGTTGTTCATATTGCTCTCTCCTCCAGTTAGGGTTTCTAACCCTATTGATTTCTTTCTTTTGATATATTTTAGGACCCACATGGTTTGTTCTGACACATTATCTTCCATATCTGAAGTGTCATAGTCTGATGAACTGACCTCAGATCCAGTTTGGGATTGAGAATTAAATGGCAATTTCTTATATATTTTCCCTGTTTTGAAATCATTTTGTTCTCTGAGATATTTTCTCTGTTTATGATCTTTTATATCCTTTTTAAATGTATCAATATTTGAATTCAAGTTGTTACATAAACTTTCAAACTCAGAGAGTTGTACTTGGTTCAACATTATTTTTTGTTTGATATTTTCCTTTTTTTTTTTTTTCAGTTTCAATGATTAGGGACATAAGTTCCATAGAACATTTTAATAAGAATTATTTCCATTTGGATATGAATCCTTCATCATTTACATTAGAGGCTGGTGTAATATTAGTTCTTAGGCCTCTAGGAACCAATTTGCTTTTCATGTAATTTTGAAGACTTGTTATTTCCCAAATTGATCTAATTTGTTTTCTCATATTTTTCTGAAGTTTGTACATGGCTGAGTTTACATCTTTATTTTCAATTCTGGGTTGTTCAGAGGGCAGGAAAGTTTCTTCTGCCTCTATCTGTAACTGTTGTAAGGTCCAGATTAGAGATGTTTACTTATGCCATCTTCCTTATATATCTTCTAGATCTCTCTGCTGCCTTTGACACAGTTGACCATCCACTTCTACTCCATATCCTCTCCTCCCTCAGTATTCGAGACACTGCCCTCTCGTGGTTCTCATCATACCTACAAAATCCATCATTCAGTATCTCCTTCTCTGACACCTCTTCTTCTCCTTACCCCCTGTCTGTTGGCATACCCCAAGGATCAGTCCTAGGGCCGCTTCTCTTCTCCATCTACACTTCCTCACTTGGTACCCTTATAAACTCTTTTGGGCTGCCGTATCATCTCTATGCAGATGACACCCAAATCTACCTCTCAGCATCAGATCTATCCCCCTCTCTTCTAACACATGTCTCCAACTGCCTCTCTAGTATATCCTCTTGGATGTCCACCCACCATCTCAAACTCAACATGTCTAAAACTGAACTCCTAATCTTTGCCTCCCTCTCCCACTGTGTCAATTCCTCGCATCTCTCTCACTGTCAACAATGACATCATCACACCCACCTCCCAAGCTCGTTGTCTTGGGGTTCTACTGGCCCCCGCACTGTATTTCCTCCCTCACATACAATCACTAACTAAATCTTGTCTTCTCCATCTAAAAAACATCTCCAGATTTCGCCACTATCTTACACAAGACACAACTAAAATCCTAATACACTCTCTCATCATTCTCTCGACTGGACTAATGCAACTCGCTTCTTGCTGGCCTACACACACCGACTATCTCCACTTCAATCCATTATTAATGACTCTGCTAGACTCATCTTCCGTACACAACGTTCAGTGTCGGCATCACCCTCTGTCAATCTCTCCACTGGCTTCCCATAGGCTGCAGAATCAAATTTAAAATCATGACTCTAAACTTTCAAAGCCCACAACAATACCGCTCCCCCAAACATTTCTGGTCTTATCTCCAAGATACTCCCCCACCTGCCCTCTTCATTCTGCTAATGACCTTCTTCTTTCCACAACTCTTGTCACCTCCTCTCACTCTCGCCTTCAGGACTTTTCTCGTTCTGCCCCTATTCTCTGGAACTTCTTGCCTCGCTCCACCAGATTATCCTCCTACCTCGAAAACATTCAAAACCTCTCTAAAAACACATCTCTTTAAAAAAGCGTATCATCTTCCACCCTTACACACTCTCACCTCTCTCTCCCTCATTTTTCCTCACACAACACCTTTAGGTTGTAAGTCTGCGAGTTTCAATCCCACAAGGTTGCTTTAGGGAAAGCACTATGGACACTATGGATTTGAGACTCAAAGACAGGGCCCTCCTTGCCTTGCTAAATTTTTATTTGTATGTATCTTTTTTTTGAACTTATCTTATGTACAGTTCTACGGAATAAGCGATAATAATAATATATGTGATTGTCCACAATAACTAACAAAGTTGAGTATTAAAATGTAGACTTGTAATTATAACCACTAAATGTGGATTAAACCACTTATTGTCAATTATCAAATTATCACAAATAATATTGCCTAACACTTACATAATCCAGTATGTCTAGATTTTAATATTTCTTTAAACTTCATTTAGGAATTTTTCATATCACTGTTACCTCTCACGTGGTTATTTATGGTATATAACCTTGTATTTGTAGACACATATTCTATATCCTCCCCAATGGTTAAATACTGTTTCCTATATTAGATTTTGCTATTTATATAGTGCAATAAAAGGACATAAGATTACTATATGGCATGCATATATATATAATATATTTTTTATATATATGAATTACTATAAAGATCACTATGCAGTTTATTTTCCAATTGTTCATCTAACTACAAGGGTTAATTAAATGAGTAGCACTCGTGGTAGTTCAGGTAACCATGACTACTGGAATAAAAGGGACAACAGCATTAGCATACGCCTTAATCCTTTGAGAAAGACGTTCAGACATAGAAACATGTTAGGAGGCAGGCAGACGTAGCGTGACGTCATCACGTTTGAGACGCACGCTGTAACCAGGAAGCGCGAATCTCCACAGAGAATTGAGATGCTGAGACACTGAACATTGTAATTCAGAAGAGAGATAGGGCTTTAACCACTGAAAAGCATTTACCACTTACTAGATGATGGTGTAAGACATGTGGGGAATAATGAGAGAGGGTGGAGAATATAGATAAATAACTTGGGGGTGTTGTGCATATACTTACTATGCGGCAATATAATCACTCCATTAAGACAACCCAAATAACTCTCTTATAAATCGATTTTGATATAAAGGTTACCAGTATATAGGACTATTGAAGAGACAACGATAGATCTTATTACACCCAGTGTACCAACTATAGGGTGTATTGTGCACATGGCATATTACAGGATATTCTGATATAAACTATATATAAATTGAGGATATACTGTAATCTCAAGTTTATACTCCTCCTTAAGCTATTTTCAGCTGACAAACTCACACTCTATAAATGAGAAGTGTTAATAAGGTTTGCCGCAACGAACTAAGGAGTCAGTTGACTTTGTTTTTAAACTCTTCCATTTTTTTTATATGTTTTAATTGAAGTTGTTTTCATTAAGTCTATATATAAATGATCCACTTTTGCATTATATCTTTATTTTATTTAAAAAGCAAATAAAAGCTATGTTTCACTCCAATATGTACTGCTTGATATGCAGGGTATGGGTTTCCTAGCTATCAGGGATTATATCTCAGCAGAATGTAGTATGATGTTTTCTGAGACCTGCTTCCTGATAGGCTGGGACACTACACTGCACAACCAACACTACAGAAACTGTATCTGTATATGCTACAGTGGACAGACCCAAACAGGGACAATTTGCACAATCGTATGCAGTAAAAACAGAACTTTTAATTGCCTCTCAATAAATACACAGAAAATAAATACATACAGTGGATAAAAAAGTCTACACACCCCTGTTAAAATGTCAGGTTTCTGTGCTGTAAAAAAATGAGACAAAGATAAATCATTTCAGAACTTTTTCCACCTTTAATGTGACCTATAAACTGTACAACTCAATTGAAAAACAAACTGAAATATTTTAGGTGGAGTGAAGAAAAAAAAAAATGTGGTTGCAAAGGTATGCACACCCTCTTATAACTGGGGATGTAGCTGTGTTCAGAATTAAGCAATCACATTCCAAATCTTGTTAAATAGGAGTCAGCATACACCTGCCATCATTTAAAGTGCCTCTGATTAACGCCAAATACAGTTCAGCTGCTCTAGTTGGTCTTTCCTGAAATTTTCTTAGTCGCATCCCACAGCAAAAGCCATGGTCCACAGAGAGCTTTCAAAGCATCAGAGGGATCTCATTGTTAAAAAGTATCAGTCAGAAGAAGGGTACAAAAGAATTTCCAAGGCATTAGATATACCATGGAACACAGTGAAGACAGTCATCATCAAGTGGAGAAAATATGGCACAACAGTGACATTACCAAGAACTGGAGGTCCCTCCAAAATTGATGAAAAGACGAGAAGAAAACTGGTCTGGGAGGCTACCAAGAGGCCTAGAGCAACATTAAAGGAGCTGCAGGAATATCTGGCAAGTACTGGCTGTGTGGTACATGTGACAACAATCTCCGTATTCTTCATAAGTCTGGGCTATGGGTAGAGTGGCAAGACGAAAGCCTTTTCTTACGAAGAAAAACATCCAAGCCAGGCTACATTTTGCAAAAACACATCTGAAGTCTCCCAAAAGCATGTGGAAAAAGGTGTTATGGTCTGATGAAACCAGGGTTGAACTTTTTGGCCATAATTCCAAAAGATATGTTTGCCGCAAAAACAACACTTTACATTACCAAAAGAACACCATATCCACAGTGAAGCATGGTGGTGGCAGCATCATGCTTTGGGGCTGTTTTTCTTCAGCTGGAACTGGGGCCTTAGTTAAGATAGAGGGAGTTATGAACAGTTCCAAATACCAGTCAATGTTGGCACAAAACCTTCAGGCTTCTGCTAGAAAGCTGAACATGAAGATGAATTTCATCTTTCAGCATGACCACGACCCAAAGCATACATCCAAATCAACAAAGGAATGGCTTTACCACAAGAAGATTAAAGTTTTCGAATGGCTCAGCCAGGGCCCAGACCTGAATCTGATTGAAAATCTGTGGGGTAATCTGAAGAGGGCTGTGCACAGGAGATGCCCTCACAACCTGACAGATTTGGAGTGTTTTTGCAAAGAAGAGTGGGCAAATCTTGCCAAGTCAAAATGTGTCATGCTGATAGACTCATACCCAAAAAGACTGAGTGCTGTAATGAAATCAAGGTGCTTCTACAATGTATTAGTTTAAGGGCGTGCAATACTTATGCAGACCATGTTATTTAATTTTATATTTTTTCTTCCCTCTACCTAAAAGATTTCAGTTTGTTTTTCAATTGAGTTGTACTAGTTTATAGGTCACATTAAAGGTGGAAAAAGTTTCTGAAATAATTTATCTTTGTCTCATTTTTTTACAGCACAGAAACCTGACATTTTTAACAGGGGTCTGTGTAGACTTTTTATATCCATTGTAGATATAATTCATTCGGTGTAAACCTTCCATATCCATTTAAAAGTAATTTCCACCCCTAAACCTTACTTTTATCCTGCTTCTTATTTATTCTTTTTAAAATATGAAAAGTTATTTTAATTTATGTAATGCTCTAAATCAAACCTCCAACATATAGCACAAAAAAGGGTCTCTAAAAATATTAAACAATTCAGATTAAATTTAGCATCAACTTGGTATTTAGTTTCGTAACTTAAAATAGATTAAAATTGTAAAATGTTCCTTTATTTGCTGCTTAGGAGACAATTCCTAATTTTTCTTAGTTTTGTTTTATGTCGCTTCATAAAAAAATCCTGATCAACAATTTCCATTAAAATGCTTTTTTATACAAATATAGGACTGTATTGGTTTGTGTCAGAGAGTAATTTCATAGGGCCTCATTTAAATGTGATTTGGCCAATTGAATAGGGCTCTATATAATCACAAAAACATTTTTTTTACAGAAGTTTTTAGTTAGTGAATTTCTATCCAAAAGCAAGGTCTTCACTAACTAAAAACTTCTGTAAACAAATATACTATGTGCTTATATAGAGCCCTATTCAATTGGCCAAATCACATTTAAATGAGGCCCTAAATATTCAATCCTATAATTAAATTGTACAATGCAGGTAAGATACAGAATATTACACAAGAAGTTCATATAACAAAAATACAATATTCAAGAATAAGTGTTAGTTTATTCTAGTATTCTTGTACTAACAGATATCATTATTACTGGGCTGTGCAGATTAATTGCATTCATAAGTTTTACATAACCAGTTTTCTTACTTTTATATGAAAGGAGTCACATACATATTTCAGTTATTACATTGTTTAATTTAATTAGATTTTGTGTTTATACAAACATGCTGTGTTTCTTAATATATTTCTCTTATTATATTAGAATACCTCATTATAATAGTCATTATCCCCATTAAATTAATTTATTTTACTAAAAACTTCTGTTAAAAAAAAAGCTACGTGCTTATATAGAGCCCTATTCAATTGGCCAAATCACATTTGAATGAGGCCCATGGTTTGTAAGAATACGTGGAAATATGTATCCTCTACTAAAGTTTCATGACAAGATTCATATTACTGAATGGGTGGCTTGATCAGTTATCAGTGATGACACATTATTTTTTTCCCAAACCAACACCTCCCTTTAATAACAATTGATAACTGTTTTTAAATAACGATACGTCTTTATTGTAAAATATTAAAAATTTTTAAAAGTGTTATTAAAAAATAAAATTGTATACATTTTCAAAAATGATACTTTAATAAATGGCTCATTTGAGCCTCTGTATGAAATCCAATAGTACATAACAACAAAGGATATACCAGGTAAACTAATAATATATGACCTTTACCTTTTGTTTGTGTGCCTTTCTTTGGATCCATTCACAATTAACATAATATAAGGAACAGAGTAGATTAACAACTTTGAAGTTGATGAATCAACTAGTCTTTTAAACCCAATAACTATTGAAAGAAATAATAATGTCTGTTAAAGTTTCTGCTGGAAAATAGGACAGGTTTAATTAGTAAAATAAAATGGAATACTTACATTTTAGAAAAATGCCCACATTTCATGGTCATCAATATGTCACTGTTTATGTGAATCCCTTATTTGTAGAGTAAGTTTGAGGTTTTGTGCAAGGGTATAAAGAGAATACTTTAAAATTGCACACTGCTGGATAGGTACAGATCACCAGGGGATGTAATCTCTGACCATTTCCATGTTTTGATATAAGTTGCCTCCTTAAATGTGTCTATTTATAGAAATGAGAGTAAATGCTAGGTTGTGATTCTTATTACACTTGCATGTTTTATATGTTCAGTATGCTTTTGATGTCATCCACATATATTGCTGACAATATATTCAATTGTTATATATATACTATATATATAATATATATATATATAAATTATACTACAGTATAATATATATATATATATATCACATTACTTAGTTGTGAGCATACGAGCCGTTGCTCACGCTTGCGGGCTCGCGTAACGAAAAGCGAGGGTCGCAGTTGCTGGCATGGAGCGCCGAAGGTGCTACTTGCCAAGCCAACTGCGACCCTTGCAAAATTTACGCCGTTACGCAAACAAAATACGAGAAACGCTACGACCCATTACGACCTCGCAAAAATCGTCCTCAACACGCACACATGAAAACATGAAAAATACAACAAATACACACAACAAATACATAAAAAGCTTACTTACAGGAAGAGGGAGCATCCAGGACCTCGAAAACTAAAGTTACACCTCAATTTAAGTCAAATTAAAAGAGTTTAGACACTAAAAAATTCTTCTAAGCGAGAGAAAAAATGGACGCCGAAAAAAACGAAAACGAGGCTACAGCAGTCTAAGGACGCAAAACACCACCAAACACCTACGTATTTGCCGAAAAACACCTACGAGATTAAAAAAAAAAGGCCGCAGCCCGCACAACCCCAAAAACATTACAAACACAATAAATACAAACACATAAAAATGTTACTCACAGCAAGGGGGGGCACCGAGGACCTCTGCAAGTGAAGATACACCTCCATTTAAGCACAAATTTCTGAGTTTAGAGACGCAAAAATCACCTAAGCGAGAGAGAAAATGGCCGCTGAACAAAACAAAAACAAGGCTAAAGGTCCCTAAACACGCAAAACACCACCAAACAGCTACGGATATTCCGAAAAAGCCCACCAAACAGCTACGAATATTCCTAAAAAGTTGCAAGACATAGAAAACGAACGACGCTACATCAGCCACATTATATACACCAAACACCATTAGCTCACTTATAATTTCATTGCCATCATTTTTTGACGGGAAATTCGCTAGTATATACATATATACGTGTAAGATTCAGAAACCTTCCTGATTTTGTTAATAATGGATAACGTTCCTAGCTGAAATGGGAACTTTTATTAAATTCTTGTTAGTGTCTTTATGCAGCTTATATATTATGCACACATTATCAAGATTACTAGTTTACATAAGTTTGATTCTTGCAGTTGGTTGGTTTTACAAGACTTGGGTGTTCCTGATGGCTAAGTGATGTCCCTGGGTGGACTGAACTCAGCCCCTTTTCTGGTTAGTAGGCAAAATTACATCTCTCTTCTGTCAGTCCTAGGGGTGGAGACATCCCGGCAGCAAAAGCGCTAGTACCTGAACCATGTATGTTGGTCATGTGACCTATGGTTGATTTCCCATGTTTGTCATGTTAAAAATATTAATAAAGTGGCTGTGGCCTAATTTTTCCAAGTGACGGTTCTGTCATTTATTGGTTGTAAGCCACAAGCCAAAAATATGATAGTATTTTTGGTTTGTGTTCATATGTTTGATCATTGAGAAAGACTAGTGTTTAGTCCAAACACATTTGATATTCTAATCCACATATCAGATTTTATCTTTTGATCTTTTAATCCACATATTGGATTTTTTTTGAAGGGCACACATACTGTTTAATTTTTATTTCTATTTTTTTTTTATAGTTAGTATCCTTTTATTCATTTTTGCACTTTTGGATGTGTCAAGGGAGCTTTTTGTGCCAAGAGGTTTTCAACTGACAAGGGGACATCCTTTGAGTTTAGAAGTAAAAAGATTCCACCTTCAAGAAAGAAAAGGGTTCTTCACAGTAAAGGTGGCTAATCTGTGGAATTCTCTTCCAAAGGAGGTGGTGACAGCAAATGCAATAGATATCTTTAAAAAGGGACTGGATATATTTTTAAATAAAAAGGGCATTCAGGGTTATCCTGGTTAATTAGGGGTCAGGAAGGAATTCATTGTTTTCCCTTTTGAAGTGATTGGCAATGTTTCAATGGGGATTTTTTTTTGCCTTTCTCTGGGCCAATTAACAACTAATCCTCATACTGCAGATCAGAGGAGTTCTCAAAAGGTTGAACTTGATGGACTATAGGTCTTTTTTCAACCTCAAATACTATATAACTCTGTTAATTTAATCAATAACCTAGCAAATAGCTAAGCTGAATTGCTCATATATTCATCTATGTTCAAAAAACCTTGTAGATTAGCAATGTTTTTTTAAGTATGCAAAAAATTAACAACATCAGCAGTCCTGTAACTCATTGGTATAAAAGCATTTTCAGAGAAAATCTTAATTTTAGCTGATCCTGCTAGTGTATGGAAGCTGACATGGTAGTCATATTTAAATTTCAAGGCACAAAGGGCCAATTACAGAGCACGGGAAGCAAGGCTTCCAAGTATACTTGCAACCTGCCTCTTCTGGAGCATATGAGAGAAAAGGAGGAGGAGTCGTTGTCATGGCACCAGTGTGGCTCAAACCCTTCTCCCCTCCTCCCCAAAAAATAACTTATCAGCATGGGTGCAGGAACTGGGAGGGATGAGGGGGACAAATCCCCCCATATTTTTTTATGTGTGTGTTGATGTGTAGAGAAGCAGTTGTGTGGTATTTTTATACTATATGCGGTATCCTCCCCCACACACACAGATTTTATTTGACTCCTACACCCATGCTTGATCCATAAAAGGACTTCCCTTTCAAACTGGAACACAAACAAATAGACAAAGAAGGGGACTTCTTAATACTTTAGGGAACTGTTTTAAATAAGCAAATTTATTTAGTAAATTTATATGCTCCTACAATAGCTTCTCACAATTCTTTCATTAGATTTAGAGATGTCGCGAATAGTTCGCTGGCGGATTGTTCCCGGCGAACATAGCATGTTCGCGTTCGCGGCGAACAGCGAACATATGCAAGATTCGACCCGCCCCCAATACTTTATCATTGAGCAAACTTTGACCCTGCATGTCACAGTCAGCAGACACATTCCAGCCAATCAGCAGCATACACTCCCTTCCACACCCTTCAACCTCATGGACAGCAGCCATTTTGGAATCAGAACTAACTTGCAGTCTTACTGAGAGGAGGTAGAGTGTAGGTGATACAGCATCAATAGGGAAAACCATAGCTAGGCAAGTTTATTCAGTGTCCAGTGCAGTGCTGAAGGACTCATCAGATCTCTGCTGTAAACACAGCACCCCAAAAAAACCTTTTTAGGGCTATAACATCATTTTTTTTCTTTTTTTTTCTGTGTAATCTAACTTCATTTGCCTGTCTCCCTGCTAGCCCCTGCTTGTAAGTGTGTGTGTCAGGCTCACAGCTTATACTGTGTGTGCACAACTCATACAATATAATATTGTTTACTAGTTGTCTACTTTTAAAAAACCCAAACTTTTTTTTCTTAAATCTAAGTGCATTTGACTGACCGTCAATCAAAGTTCATTTGCTTGACCGCTACCCATACTGTGTGTCCTGCTTACAAGTACTGTGCCAGAGAGGTTGTGTGCATGCTTGAGCTCCAAACAAAAGGCTTTTTAGGGTCTTAGTCCCTCAAATACAAGTTTTATTTTAAACACCTTTTTGTTAATAAGCACTTTGGGCACGGTGTTGTTCATTTTTGGGAGTTTTTGTGGTTTTTTTCTTAGTTTAATTTAAGTTTTAGTTTTCTGGGGGTCAGGCTCAACTCTTCTATCCCAGGAGAGTGAGCTGTCTCTGGATACTTTGCCACACCCTCCCTTAGCACTACACCTTCACTCCTGGAGCTTTGTTACTTTGACTTTTTTTCTTTTAAAAAGTTTATTAGGTTTTGTTGAAGTTTTGTTTGTTTGGTGTTGGTTTTATATTTTGGGGGGAGAGAAGACAAGTAACATCTTTGTAGGCAGTGGGGGGGAAAACAATTAGAATTTTTGTTGTTAAGGCTTTTTTTTAACATCTGACACAGAGACTACAGAGGGGTTAAAAAGCCTCTGTGTTCTCTGTGTTTTGTTGCATTTAGTAACACCTTGCAACAGGCCATTTAACCCTTCCACTGCCAAACATCATCTCTCTCCTCTCCCTTAGTTTTTGCCTCCCTTAGTTTTGTCTTTTTGTTTCTTTTTCACACTTTTATATTTTTTTAAAAAAGAAAACATTAAAAAATCATAAAACAAAAATAAAAATAAATAAAACAAATAAACTAAAAAAAAAAAAGGGTCTAAACATGAGGGATAAGGACCATTAAGAAGGCCTCAGGGGTCAAAAGGGGAATAATGGCCCCTGGAAATCCTAGCTGCAGCACTGCACAGCATAGGCCCCAGGCAGATAAGGCAGGCCCCAGCTCCTGGTGGTTCTGCCCAGCAGACCTACCCCTGTGGCTAATACCTGGTCAACAGGTGTTTTCTGCTGGCCCCAGTAATACCGCCGCTGGGGCTGAGGGGCAGATCACCAGGAAGCATGGGGTTAAATGTCAGATGTCTGGGGTCTACAGCATTGATATCTATCTGCGTGCTGCAGCTAATGTCATCAGCCCCTCTGTTATAGTAGCACGCCAGCAAAATGTACGGTGAAAGCAGTTTTTTTTTACCCGTACTCTGCTGCTGCACACATTCTTATACAGAGAGGCATCACAGTGGGGGGATTATATGTCCCAATAGAACCCCTGGAAGGGTTGGGCACAAAAGTAACACTCTCTAATGTGCCCCCCTTCCTACCAGACTCCCTCCTGCGCCCCCACCTGCTAACCCTAGGGGAAGTAAAAACACCATTTATAAAAATTCCCCTGGGGTGCAGAGAGAGAGCACTTCGTCATGTGCTCTCTTTCAAGAGGCAGGTACAAATGTGCCTGCCTCAGGGCGCAGAAAACATAGAGGGGGTCTTTTGGGGTTCCATTTGAGGGGGTGCTGTACAGGATTTTTTACAGCACTACGGAGGTGCAGTGCTATCATTGCAAAGGGTTGGGGCATACACGTAGGAATTGTCCTAATGTAAAGCATCATGCCCCAGCCCCAGCATATGGCACCTCCGTCAGTACGGCACCCATGCCCCGCTGAGCCCATAACAGCGGGGACCATCAAGGGTCATAGCCCCCCCACAGAGCTCAGGCCAAGGAGGCCGTTCCTCAAGCCACCACCACGGCCTCCAAACCCCCTTCTTCCCCAAAAAAGCCATCTGTGTCTGTGGTCTCCAGCAAGACTGCAGACACGGGGAAAAAGGGGAAGAATGTCACCGTTCCTCCCAGTGTCACAGCTGCATCTCCCAAGTCCCAATCTGCCCCTCCATAATTACATCAGTTAGTGTGGGGGGCACAGTTAAGCAGAGGGATAATAAGCCCTCTGCAGGGGAGGCAGCTAGTGACAGCTCCTCTTCCAGGAGTGACGTCCCCAGGAAGAGGAAGCATAAAACCAACAGGGGAGGTTGCTGATAAGTGGGAAGTGCTCTATAGTGGAGCACCTCCCTCTAAAGCAAGAAGAGGAACAAAACATCTCCCTCCTCATCCGGTGACATTGTCTGGCCCAGTTATTAAGCTCAGCCAGCCGGTGCCAGGACCACACATCTCTCTCTCCAGACCCTATAGGGGTTAATGTGGAAAAGGGTCTGGAGGAAAAGCAGGGGCAAGAGGGTCTCCCAAGTGAGGCAGGGGTAGACAAGAAAGATCAGGTTCTGCCTCTGGCCTTTGAGGGGGGACCCAACAAAGCCCCTGCTGAATGGGTAGTCAGTGTCCCTGAGGTGCTGAGCTTCAAGGGCACCAGTCTAGTCTCCTCCTCCAGTGTCACTCTCTAGTGACGTACCTCGGGCTTTGTTAGAGCCCCAGGCCGAGTCACTACTGGAGGGGGGGGAATATAGGCATGACCCCCATTCAGGACCCCATGGATTTGTCTGTCAGGGGGGATGTGGCACAAGGGGAAGTGGAAATGGGGGAGGGTGATAAAACAGGTTTTCCTGTTAACATCATGGAGAGCCTGTCCTACCCTCCTCAGCCGTCCACTGACCCTAACATCGGTGCCATCCAAGCTGAGCAAGCAGCGGTGGAACTGGCAGAGGAGGCATATAAAGCCTCCAAGGCTTCCATTAAGGAAGCCATGCTAGCCACTGCTGTCCAGCCAGCTACCCCTGAATGCACTCCTGAAGCTACAGGGGTGCTAGCAGCAATCCAAGGGTCCATTATTTACCTTGAAGGGTGCTAAAGGGACTCCTTCTGTATCATCTAAGAGGGGGTCCCTGAGAATAAAGCTGAGGAAACTGACTCCAGCCGGGGGAGGATGGAGTAAAAGCCCTCAGCCAAGAGGAGCCCAGGGGTGACCCACTAGAAGGAACATCAGATTCTGGGTGGGTTATCCCTGTCAAGGAAATAGATCTATTCCTTGAGAGCACCCTTCATGGACAAAAGAAAAGGAAGGTGCGGCTGGCCTTGGAGAGAGTGGAGAATATGTCCGTTTATTCTCCACTCTCTCCAGCAATATCTAGTGGTCCAGCACTAGGGCCAAGAATTCTGGGACTGCGGAGCATCTCCGCGTCCGGAAATTCTATAAAAATGTGCGTGTCCTATCAGCAGTCTCAAGGGTCTGAGGAACGCACAATTCCTGACACGCAGTAATGGCTTGCACATAAGCACGCTAAATACCAATGGCTGTCAAGACAGTTTCGCAGGTTCCAGGTACTCTCCTATTTATATCAGGGAGGGTACTCTGTGAGCTTCCTGCAGGAAACTCACACCACTCCAGAGGCTGAGGCCTCGTGGCAACTGGAGTGGAGAGGCAGGGTCTTCTTCAGCCACTTCACATCGGCGTCATGTGGAGTGGTGACCCTGTTCTCAGAGTCTTTTCAGCCAGAGGCTGCTGCTTGTGAAAGCTGTTATCCAGGCCGTCTAATCCACCTCCGGTCCGAGAGCAGGGTAGCTTCATTAACCTAGTTAATATATATGCCCCTGCTGGAGGGCTCGAGAGAGTGAGGTTCCTCGCCAGACTGTCCCAGTTTTTGGAGACGGTTGACGCAGATGAGTGTTTGGTACTCGGGGGTGATTTCAACTGCACCCTCGACGCTCTGGACCGGAATAGTCCAGAGACCGTTCCCGCCTTCTGCGTCAGCCCCGCAGGGAGATCATCGCCCGCTTCTCCCTGGAGGACATCTGGCGAGAGCAGAACCCAGGGGCATCAGACGGTTTCACCTACGTCAGGGTGAGAGCCGGTCTGGTGTCCCACTCCCGGATCGACAGACTATATATATCTAGTCACTATATGTCACGAGTCGGTTCTTGTGCCATTAGGCTGGCTCCGTTCACAGACCACAACTGTGTGTCTGTGACAGTGGCGCTAACGCCAACAGCGCCACGAGCCGCCTATTGGCACTTCAACAATGCTTTGTTGAAGGACCAGGGGCTCGTGACATTGATCCGGGAGTTTTGGACGGACTGGAGGGGTTGCAAGGGGGACTTTGCCACGTTAAAACTGTGGTGGGACGTGGGCAAGGTTCATTTGCGACTTCTGTGTCAGGAATATACCAAGGGTGCGAGTGGGCAGCGCGAAGCTGAGTTGGAAGTCACTCCGGGGGGAGGGTACTCCATCTGGAGCAAGGCTGTTCACTTGTAGGGACCAATCCCTGCAGAGCGAGTATGTAGAGAGGAAGGGTGTCCCTCTGTGACCTGGAACGACACCAGGCCAAGGGGGCATACGTGCGCAGCCGCTTAGGTTTTCTCAAAGATCTAGACCGCGGCTCGCGCCTCTTCTACTCACTGGAGAAAAAGGGGGGTAACAGTAGGCACATCACCTGTCTTCTAGATGAAGACGGTGCCCCCCTTACAGATCCGGAGAGTATCCGGGATAGAGCCCGGAACTTTTATAAAGATCTTTACTCTCCGGATCCCATTTCTCCAGACGCCTGCAGGGTGCTATGGGAGGGGCTCCCACAGTCAGTGAGGGTGTGTAGTAGAGCGGCTTGATATACCACTATCTTTTTCAAGAGCTCTCTGAAGCCCTCCGTGCCATGTCCTGTGAAAAGTCTCCAGGACTGGACGGACTGACTGTAGAGTTTTTCCAATTTTTCTGGGAGGACTCTGGGACCTGATTTCCATCTGGTCCTTGGGGGAAGCCCTGGAGGGACCGGGGAGATGCCCCTGTCTTGTCGCAGGGGCAGTACTTGCCCTGCTGCCCAAAAAGGGGGATCTCCGGCTTATTAAGAACTGGCGACCGGTCACTCTGCTCAGCACGGACTACAAGATTGTAGCTAAAGCCCATCTCGCTTAGACTTGGGTCTGTGCTGGCAGAATTGGTTCACCTGACCAGTCCTATGCGATCCCGGGCCGGACTATCTTTGATAGTATCTTTCTGGTCCGGGATCTATTGCATTATTCTCGCAGGACTGGTCTGTCACTCGCCTTTCTCTCTTTAGATCAAGAGAAGGCGTTTGACAGGGTGGACCATGGTTCCTCATAGCACTCTGCAAGCGTACGGCTTTGGCCCCACAGTTTGTGGGCTTTATAAGAACGCTGTACGCCTCTGCAAGAGTGTTAACTTAAAATCAATTGGTCCCTAACAGCACCTTTGGTATTTGGACGAGGGGTTTGCGTCAAGGATGTCCCTTGTCTGGACAGTTATATGCAACTGGCATTGAGCCTTTCCTCTGCCTACTGAGGAAAAGGCTCACAGGGCTGGTGCTAAAAAGATCCAGGACATGCGGATTTGTCCTTTCAGCTTATGCTGACGATGTGCTCCTCGTGGCCCAGGATCCAGTTGATCTTGAGCTGGCAAAACAGTGCCAGGAGGTATAATTCAGCTGCCTCCTCCGCTCAGATCAACTGGTCCAAATGCACAGGCCTTTTAGAGGGTAATTTACAGGTGGACTCTTTGCCTCCCACGTTTCGTGACATCACGTGGGAGGCAGATGTCATTAAATATCTGGGGGTCCTACCTGTCCGCTGCGGACGCTTCCGTCCCAGACAACTGGAGGGAGTTAGAGGGCAGTGTCCTCTCTCGTCTGGGACGATGGAGGGGTTCTAGCAAAAATGCTTTCCCTTAGGGGGCGGACTCTAGTGGTGAATCAGCTGGTGGCTTCTCAGATCTGGCACCGGCTGATTTGTCTGAGTCCGACCCCCGAGTTTGTCACCAATATCCCAGAGGAATTTGTTTAGATTTCCTCTGGATGGGAAGGCATTGGGTCTCTGCAGGGGTGGCAAAGTCTGCCTTTGGTGGAGGGTGGACAGGGAGTAGTTTGTGTGTGCTCCCCAGTTGTCCACCTTCCGCCTTCAGTACCTGCAGAGATACCTATATGCAGATCCCCTCTCCGCAGTGGTGCGCACTGGCATCCAGCTTTTATCGCCAGTTGGCGCAACCTGGGGTATGACCGGCAATTATTTCTGATCAGGCCCGAGGGGGTTTGGGAGAGACCTCTCTGTGTTGCCGGCAACTACCAGGAAACCTCAAGGCCTGGAGCATGGTCTCCCGTGGACCAGGCAGGGCGTGCCTTTGGGGGATGAAATATTCACAGAGCCCCTGCTATTTAACTGCAGCAGTGGGGCTCCAATGTTACAGTCCCCCAGTATCATCCGCCGCCTTAGTCATGCACGGATGACCCGAGTCGGGGATCTCCTGGAATACGGGCGTTCTGATTGGGTGTCACCCCAGAGCTTGCGCTTCCGTTTGGGTATATGTGAACGCCCAAAGTCTCAGGGCGCCTTGCTCCAGGAGATTAGAGATGCCATCTCCCCCCGACTCGCGCACCTTCCTTCGCGGGGGCTTTGCAGGCCCGGAGTGCCACATGCACCTTTCAACACCCCTTCTACGGCTGTTTGCATTGGACACAAGCCCCGTGTTTCCCCCTCAGGCTCCTCCTGTCCCCAACCTCTCGAGGTTGAGGGACATACCCCTCGGCATGCTTTCGCGGCATGCCGAGGAAGAGCTTATATTCTCTCGTGCTCCATACAGTGCACTTCCTTGCCCTCGTGACCCGTCCCCGATACCATCTGGAGGCGGGTCCCTACCAGCTGACGAGGGCAAGAGGCCCCCCGGTGGAAGAGGGAACTTTATTCTGATTTTAGTTCCACGACACCACCGGGGACTTGAGTTGGAGAGTGCTCCCATGGTGCACTGAGCACGGAAGAGTACTTAGCTAAATCACGGACTCTCCCCACTTGTCCATTCTGTGGCAAGGGAGAGTCCGTGTATCATGTTTATTTAGTTTGCGCCAGACTGCAGCCCCTTACTTGTCACTCTTGAGGGGCCTCCCTCTGCAGTTCTGGCTGCATTTCTCCCCTCACATTTTTATTTTTGGGCGCCCCAGTGTCCCGGGGGCAATAAGGGCCAGGGACCTCCTCGTCAACCTGCTCCTGGCATTAGCCAAGTTGGCTATTATAAGTCCAGGAAGCAGTGTTTGATAGGGGGGGTTCCCTTGTCACTGAGGCCATGTTCCGGGTGCTGGTGCGCTCCCGTATCCGGGCAGAGTACCACCTGGCTTTGTCTACTGGGGGAATGGATGAGTTTGTCTCCCAGTGGGCTGTAGATGGTGTGCTCTGCTCGGTATCCCCCCATCCGGTTTCTTTTTCTTTCAACCTCCTAATATGATTTTTATTTAGTTTACAGAAAATGTTTTCTCCTAATTTTAAAATACACTGTGCCAGAGAGCATGTTGTGTGCATGCTTGAGCTCCAAACAAAAGGCTTTTTAGGGTCTTAGTCCCTCAAATACAAGTTTTATTTTAACACATTTCTGTTTATAAGCACTTTGTGCACAGTGTTATTCATTTTTGGGAGTTTTTGTGGTATTTTTTTTAGTTTAATTTAAGTTTTAGTTTTCTGGGGGTCAGGCTCAACTCTCTATCCCAGGAGAGTGAGCTGTCTCCTGGATACTTTGCCACACCCCTCCCTTAGCACTACACCTTCACTCCTGGAGCTTTGTTACTTTGACTTTTTTTTTTTTTTTTTCTTTTAAAAAGTTTATTAGGTTTTGTTGAAGTTTTGTTTGTCTGGTGTTGGGTTTTATGTTTTGGAGGAGAGAAGACAAGTAACATCTTTGTAGGCAGTGGGGGGGAAAACAATTAGAATTTTTGTTGAAAAGGCTTTTTTTTTTTTACATCTGACACAGAGACACAGAGGGGTTAAAAAGCCTCTGTGTTCTCTGTGTTGTTGCAATTAGACACCTTGCAACAGGCCATTAACCCTTCCACTGCCAAGCATCACCTCTCTCTCTCCCTTAGTTTTTGCCTCCCTTAGTTTTGTCTTTTTGTTTCTTTTTCCCACTTTTATATTTAAAAAAAAAAAAAGCAAACAGTAAAAAATCATAAAACACAAAATAAAAATAAATAAAACAAATAAACTAAAAAAAAGGGTCTAAACATGAGGGATAAGACCATTAAGAAGCCTCAGGGGTCAAAAGGGGGAATAATGGCCCCTGAAAATCCTAGCTGCAGCACTGCACAGCATAGGCCCCAGGCAGTTAAGGCAGCCCCAGCTCCTGGTGGTTCTGCCAGCAGACCTACCCCTGTGGCTTAATACCTGGTCACAGGTGGGGGGTTTTCTGCTGGCCCCAGTAATACCACCGCTGGGGTCTGAGGGGCAGATCACCAAGGAAGCATGGGGTTAAATGTCAGATGTCTGGGGTCTACAGCATTGATATTATCTGCGTGCTGCAGCTAATGTCATCACCCCTCTGTTATAGTAGCAGCCAGCAAAATGTACGGGAAAGCAGTTTTTTTTTACCCGTACTCTGGCTGCTGCACACATTCTTATACAGAGAGGCATCACAGTGGGGGGATTATATGTCCCAATAGAACCCCTGGAAGGGGTTGGGCACAAAAGTAACACTCTCTAATGTGCCCCCCCTTCCTACCAGACTCCCTCCTGCGCCCCCACCTGCTAACCCTAGGGAAGTAAAAACACCATTTATAAAAATTCCCCTGGGGTGCAAGAGAGAGCACTTCGTCATGTGCTCTCTTTCAAGAGGCAGGTACAAATGTGCCTGCCTCAGGGCGCAGAAAACATAGAGGGGTCTTTTGGGGTTCCATTTGAGGGGGTGCTGTACAGGATTTTTTACAGCACTACGGGAGGTGCAGTGCTATCATTGCAAAGGGTTGGGGCATACACTAGGAATTGTCCTAATGTAAAGCATCATGCCCTAGCCCCAGCAAATGGCACCTCCGTCAGTACGGCACCCATCCCCGCTGAGCCCATAACAGCGGGGACCTCAAGGGTCATAGCCCCCCCAAGAGCTCAGACAAGGAGGCCGTTCCTCAAGCCACCACCACGGGCCTCCAAACCCCCTTCTTCCCCAAAAAAGCCATCTGTGTCTTGTGGTCTCCAGCAAGACTGGCAGGACACGGGGAAGGAAAAGGGGAAAGAATTGTCCACCGGTCCTCCCAGTGTCACAGCTGCAATCTCCCAAAGTCCCAACTGCCCCCACCATAATTACATCAGTTAGTGTGGGGGCACAGTGTAAGCAGAGGGATAATAAGCCCTCTGCAGGGGAGGCAGCTAGTTGGCAGCTCCTCTTCCAGGAGTGACGTCCCCAGGAAGAGGAAGCATAAAACCAACAGGGAGGTTGCTGATAAGGGGAAGTGCTCTATAGTGGAGCACCTCCCTCTAAAAGCAAGAAGAGGAACAAAACACTCCTCCTCATCGGTGACATTGTCTGGCCCGGTTATTAAGGCTCAGCCAGCCGGTGAGTGCCAGAGCCACACATCTCTCTCTCCAGGACCCTATAGGGGTTAATGTGGAAAAGGGGTCTGGAGGAAAAGCAGGGGCAAGAGGGTCTCCCAAGTGAGGCAGGGTTAGACAAGAAAGATCAGGTTTCTGCCTCTGGCCTTTGAGGGGGGGACCCAACAAAGCCCCTGGCTGAATGGGGTAGTCAGTGTCCCTGAGGTGCTGAGCTCAAGGGCACCAGTCATGTCTCCTTCCTCCAGTGTCACTCTCTAGTGACGTACCTCGGGCTTTGTTAGAGCCCCAGGCCGAGTCACTACTGGAGGGGGGGAATATAGGCATGACCCCCTTTCAGGGACCCCATGGATTTGTCTGTCAGGGGGGATGTGGCACAAGGGGGAAGTGGAAATGGGGGAGGGTGATAAAACAGGTTTTCCTGTTAACATCATGGGAGAGCCTGTCTACCCTCCTCAGCCGTCCAACTGACCCTAACATCGGTGCCATTCAAGCGGAGCAAGCAGCGGTGGAACTGGCAGAGGAGGCATATAAAGCCTCCAAGCTTCCATTAAGGAAGCCATGCCAGCCACTGCTGTCCAGCCAGCTACCCCCTGAATGCACTCTGAAGCTACAGGGGGTGCAGCAGCAATCCAAGGGTCCATTAATTTACCTTGAAGGGTGCTAAAGGGACTCCTTTGTATCATCTAAGAGGGGGGTCCCTGAGAATAAAGCTGAGGAAACTGACTCCAGCCGGGGAGGATGGAGTAAAAGCCCTCAGCCAAGGGAGGAGCCCAGGGGTGACCCACTAGAAGGGAACATCAGATTCTGGGTGGGTTATCCCTGTCAAGAAATAGATCTATCCTTGAGAGCACCCTTCATGGACAAATAGAAACGGAAGGTGCGGCTGGCCTTGGAGAGGTGAGAGAATAAGTCGTTTATTCTCCACTCTCTCCAGCAATATCTAGGTGGTCAGCACTAGGGCCAAGAATTCTGGGACTGCGGAGCATCTCCGCGTCCGGAAATTCTATAAAATGTGCGTGTCCTATCAGCAGTCTCAAGGGTCTTGAGAACGCACAATTCCTGACACGCAGTAATGGCTTTGCACATCAGCACGCTAAATACCAATGGCTGTCCAAGACAGTTTCCGCAGGTTTCCAGGTACTCTCCTATTTATATCAGGGAGGGTACTCTGTGAGCTTCCTGCAGGAAACTCACACCACTCCAGAGGCTGAGGCCTCGTGGCAACTGGAAGTGGAGAGCAGGGTCTTCTTCAGCCTCTTCACATCGGCGTCATGTGGAGTGGTGACCCTGTTCTCAGGAGTCTTTTCAGCCAGAGCTGCTGCTTGTGAAAGCTGTTATCCCAGGCCGTCCTAATCCACCTCCGGGTCGAGAGCAGGGTAGCATCTTAACCTAGTTAATATATATGCCCCTGCTGGAGGGCTCGAGAGAGTGAGGTTCCTCGCCAGACTGTCCCAGTTTTTGAGACGGTTGACGCAGATGAGTGTTTGGTACTCGGGGTGACTTCAACTGCACCCTCGATGCTCTGGACCGGAATAGTCCAGAGCCGTACCCGCCTTCTGCGTCAGCCTGCGGGGAGATTCATCGCCCGCTTCTCCCTGGAGGGACATCTGGCGAGAGCAGAACCCAGGGGGCCATCAGCGGTTTCACCTACGTCAGGGTGAGAAGGCCGGTCTGGTGTCCCACTCCCGATCGACAGACTATATATATCTAGTCAATATATGTCACGAGTCGGTTCTGTGTGCCATTAGGCTAGCTCCGTTCACAGACCACAACTGTGTGTCTGTGACAGTGGCGCTAACGCCAACAGCGCCACGAGCCGCCTATTGGCACTTCATACTATGCTTTGGTTGAAGGGACCAGGGGCTCGTGACATTGATCCGGGAGTTTTAGGACGGACTGGAGGGGTTGCAAGGGGGACTTTTGCCACGTTAAAACTGTGGTGGGACGTGGGCAAGGTTCATTTGCGACTTCTGTGTCAGGAATATACCAAGGGTGCGAGGTGGGCAGCGCGAAGGCTGAGTTTGGAGTCACTCCGGGGGGAGGTACTCCATCTGGAGGCAGAGGCTGTTCACTTGTAGGGACCAATCCCTGCAGAGCGAGTATGTAGAGAGGAAGGGTGTCCTCTGTTGACCTGGAACGACACCAGGCCAAGGGGGCATACGTGCGCAGCCGCTTAGGTTTTCTCAAAGATCTAGAACCGCGGCTCGCCCTCTTCTAATCACTGGAGAAAAAGGGGGGTAACAGTAGGCACATCACCTGTCTTCTAGATGAAGACGGGTGCCCCCCCTTACAGATCCGGAGAGTATCCGGGATAGAGCCGGAACTTTATAAAGATCTTTACTCTCCGGATCCCATTTCACCAGACGCCTGCAGGGTGCTATGGGAGGGGCTCCCCCACAGTCAGTGAGGGTGTAAGAGAGCGGCTTGATATACCACTATCTTTCAAGAGCTCTCTGAAGCCCTCCGTGCCATGTCCCCGGTGAAAAGTCTCCAGGGACTGGACGGACTGACTGTAGAGTTTTTCCAATTTTTCTGGGGAGACTCTGGGACCTGATTCCATCTGGTCCTTGGGGAAGCCCTGGAGGACCGGGGAGATGCCCCCTGTCTTGTCGCAGGGCAGTACTTTGCCCTGCTGCCAAAAAGGGGGATCTCCGGCTTATTAAGAATGGCGACCGGTCTCTCTGCTCAGCACGACTACAAGATTGTAGCTAAAGGCCATCTCGCTTAGACTTGGGTCTGTGCTGGCAGAATTGGTTCACCTGACCAGTCCTATGCGATCCCGGGCCGGACTATCTTTGATAGTATCTTTCTGGTCCGGGATCTATATGCATTATTCTCGCAGGACTGGTCTGTCACTCGCCTTTCTTCTCTTAGATCAAGAGAAGGCGTTTGACAGGGTGGACCGATGGTTACCTCATAGCCACTCTGCAAGCGTGCGGCTTTGGCCCACATTTGTGGGCTTTATAAGAACGCTGTACGCCTCTGCAGAGTGTTTACTTAAAATCAATTGGTCCCCTAACAGCACCTTGGATTTGGACGAGGGGGTGTCGGGTCAAGGATGTCCCTTGTCTGGACAGTTATATGCAACTTGCCATTGAGCCTTTCCTCTGCCTACTGAGGAAAAGGCTCACAGGGCTGGGTGCTAAAAGATCCAGACATGCGGATTGTCCTTTCAGCTTATGCTGACGATGTGCTTCCTTGTGGCCCAGGATCCAGTGATCCTGAGCTGGCAAAACAGTGCCAGGAGGTATATTCAGCTGCCTCCTCCGCTCAGATCAACTGGTCCAAATGCACAGGCCTTTTAGAGGGTAATTTACAGGTGGACTCTTTGGCCTCCCACGTTTCGTGACATCACGTGGGAGGCAGATGTCATTAAATATCTGGGGGTCTACCTGTCCGCTGCGGACGCTTCCGTCCCAGACAACTGGAGGGAGTTAGAGGGCAGTGTCCTCTCTCGTCTGGGACGATGGAGGGGTCTAGCAAAAATGCTTTCCCTTAGGGGGCGGACTCTAGTGGTGAATCAGCTGGTGGCTTCTCAGATCTGGCACCGGCTGATTTGTCTGAGTCCGACCCCCGAGTTTGTCACCAATATCCAGAGGAATTTGTTAGATTTCCTCTGGATGGGAAGGCATTGGGTCTCTGCAGGGGTGGCAAGTCTGCTTTGGTGGAGGGTGGACAGGGAGTAGTTTGTGTGTGCTCCCAGTTGTCCACCTTCCGCCTTCAGTACCTGCAGAGATACCTATATGCAGATCCCTCCCGCAGTGGTGCGCACTGGCATCCAGCTTTTATCGCCAGTTGCGCAACCTGGGGTATGACCGGCAATTATTTCTGATCAGGCCCGAGGGGTTTTGGGAGAGACCTCTCTGTGTTGCCGGCATACTACCAGGAAACCCTCAAGGCCTGGAGCATGGTCTCCGTGACCAGGCAGGGCGTGCCTTTGGGGGATGAAATATTCACAGAGCCCCTGCTATTTAATGCAGCATGGGGGCTCCAATGTTACAGTCCCCCAGTATCATCCGCCGCCTTAGTCATGCACGGATGACCCGAGTCGGGGATCTCCTGGAATACGGGCGTTCTGATTGGGTGTCACCCCAGGAGCTTGCGCTCCGTTTGGGATATGTGACGCCCAAAGTCTCAGGGCGCTTGCTCCAGGAGATTAGAGATGCCATCTCCCCCGACTCGCTCGCGACCTTCCTTCGCGGGGCTTTGCAGGCCGGAGTGCCACATGCACCTTTCAACACCCCTTCTCGGCTGTTTTGCATTGGACACAAGCCCCGTGTTTCCCCTCAGGCTCCTCCTGTCCCCAACCTCTCGAGGTTGAGGGACATACCCTCGGCATGCATTTCGCGGCATGCCGAGGAAGAGCTTATATTCTCTCGTGCTCCATACAGTGCACTTCCTTGCCCTCGTGACCCGTCCCGATACCATCTGGAGGCGGGTCCTACCAGCTGACGAGGGCAAGAGGCCCCGGTGGAGGGAACTTTATTCTGATTTAGTTCCACGACACACCGGGGACTTGAGTTGGAGAGTGCTCCATGGTGCACTGAGCACGGGAGAGTACTTAGCTAAATTCACGGACTCTCCCTCCACTTTCCATTCTGTGGCAAGGGAGAGTCCGTGTATAATGTTTATTTTAGTTTGCGCCAGACTGCAGCCCCTCTTGTCACTCTTGAGGGGCTCCTCCTGCAGTTCTGGCTGCATTTCTCCCCTCACATTTTTATTTTTGGGCGCCCAGTGTCCCGGGGCAATAAGGCCAGGGACCTCCTCGTCAACCTGCTCCTGCATTAGCCAAGTTGGCTATATATAAGTCCAGGAAGCAGTGTTTGATAGGGGGGTTCCTTGTCACCTGAGGCCATGTTCCGGGTGCTGGTGCGCTCCCGTATCCGGGCAGAGTACCACCTGGCTTTGTCTACTGGGGAATGGATAAGTTTGTCTCCCAGTGGGCTGTAGATGGTGTGCTCTGCTCGGTATCCCCCCATCCGGTTTCTTTTTCTTTCAACCTCCTAATATGATTTTTATTTAGTTTACAGAAAATGTTTTCTCATGATTTTAAAATACACTGTGCCAAGTTCAACCAATCCAGTCTAGTTGGGGTACCAACAGTCCACATTTAAAAAACCCAAACTTTTTTTTTCTTAAATCTAAGTGCATTTGCATAACCGTCAATCAAAGTTCATTTGCTTGACCGCTACCCATAGTGTGTGTCCTGCTTTCAAGTACTGTGCCAGAGAGCATGTTGTGTGCATGCTTGAGCTCCAAACAAAAGGCTTTTTAGGGTCTTAGTCCCTCAAATACAAGTTTATTTTAACACATTTCTGTTTTATAAGCACTTTGTGCACAGTGTTATTCATTTTTGGGAGTTTTTGTGGTATTTTTTTTTAGTTTAATTTAAGTTTTAGTTTTCTGGGGGTCAGGCTCAACTCTCTATCCCAGGAGAGTGAGCTGTCTCCTGGATACTTTGCCACACCCCTCCCTTAGCACTACACCTTCACTCCTGGAGCTTTGTACTTTTGACTTTTTTTTTTTTCTTTTATAAAAAGTTTATTAGGTTTTGTTTGTTGAAGTTTTGTTTGTCTGGTGTTGGGTTTTATGTTTTGGAGGAGAAGACAAGTAACATCTTTGTAGGCAGTGGGGGGGAAAACAATTAGAATTTTGTTGAAAAGGCTTTTTTTTTTTTACATCTGACACAGAGACAC